>CANSGD010000383.1:1200000-1542874 GCA_947645195.1 Patellifolia procumbens
TAAAATGGATGGTCATCTGAAATTATCGGGGAAAAATCAGATGAAATATATGCATTGACAAGTGTAAGGAAAGGGTGGATAACCCCCCAACCATTTTAAGCGCATTGGGCCATCAGTAATATAACAAATTAAAATTACAAAAAGCTTGTGTGGGACAGTCTATTCATATACTTATGGATAGATTGTATAAAATAGGATCGAATGAGAACATTCTAAAAATAAGAAGTGTGACAAAGATATTTGTGCATATTTTTGAAATTAGATATGCATACATATTATAATGAGATGTTCTACTTATTTATCATATGTACTTCCTCCGTTCCAAATTAAATGCAACAGTCAATATTTTGCACTATTCACAGTATGTATTTTGACTAAAATTTGAGCTTTACACATAATTAAAAATATAGTCAAGTAAGATCTAGTTAGATTCGTCTCGTAAATACTTTCGTAATATCCACTTTTTATAATTTTTGCTTATATATTATAGTAGATATTAGCCGTTAAAGTTATGTCTCGGCAAGCGTAAAAGGTGAATTGTTGCATTTAATTTGGAACGGAGGAAGTATATCTTTAATTGGATGTGCATGTTATATTTTAAGAGCATATATACATACAGCTCGAAAGTGAAATATGCATATCTAGTTTAAAAAAACATGTACATCTAGTACAAAAATTATGCATGTCAAATTCTTCTCACCCCTCTCGTTATAAGATCTTTTTCATTAGATCTCGACTCAGCCATATAAAATTTTAGGTTAAAACCGCAAAGTTTTAACTTAAGATTCAAGTTGTCAAATTTTAACACATTATATACTTCTAAGATTAAACCTTACACGATAAGTTTTTCGGCTAAAACCTTCATGTTATAAAGTTAAAACAATTTGTTTTAGCATGACTTGCCCATAATTATGTAGATACACCATCTGTCCAATACTTACTCATCAACAAAAAAATTCCATGTAATTTACAAAGATGTAAACCTAGTTAGATATACAATACCAACGAAATAGCCAATAAGAACCTTAATGGCAAATCGGATGACTTACCACGTAAATATTTACCTCCCGGCCATGAGCTTGAACATTCGCCCCCATTGCAACACCAGTTAATAAGATTACAGCCTTCTCCAATATCAGAACATCCCAACACTTCCCCACCCTGAAGGATTTTGTCCTTCGATCAAGTGTAATAATCTAAGTATACTTGGACAAGTTTATAGAGATAATATATTCAATAATATTAGGAGACCGTAACGTTTTGCTAGAAGCTAAATTACGGTTTGTTGGACTATTGAGATTAGGCTAACTACTAATATTGATTGGGTCCTATGAGGTCACACATTGTAACAAAGGTTAGATATTCATCCAAATTCATTTTGGATGGTAGGAAAAGAGTTGTAACTCTTGTGATTGAATGACTCATAAAGAGTGGCTTTATGTGCCTAATTAAGCCTCATAATGTATGACATTATGTGGTCAATTAAGCCTCATGAAACCACCAATGTAACCACTCTATATATTGATGTAGAGGTTGCAAAAGAGTAGATACAACATCATCATCTTTTGGCCAAACACCATACAAAGTAAAGAGTGAAAAAGTTCTCTCTTTCCGTACTAGCATACGTGGTGATCTAACCGTTGTTCGTGGACCAACACTAGAGGAACGACGCTTGACGTTCTTTCAGGATCTCACTTGGAAGCTAATACTTTTGTGGATTCACGCATCAAAGGTATATATTATTATATATTACTTGATTCATGTTAGTTTATGCAATTTGTTCTTGGATTAGATGTAAAGAATATGATTCTTGAAATTCCGCTCTAAGCATCTAAATTCCTACAGTGGTATCAGTTAGCATATTGCATAGATTAATATGATCATTTGTTTGATGTGTTTTATTATTATTTTAATTCGATTAAAGGAGGGATTTATATATGATTTTATTTGCATAATTAATATTATGATATTAATTGATTGGAAACATAAAAATTGGGTTTTTATGTATATATATTATACTCAAAATTCAACCAAGTGACCGGAAAATTCTGATTTTCTTTTATATATGATTCGAATTTTGTAGGAAAAATAAGTTTGTTGTTTTTCTTATTTAAATTGAATTATATATATTTGCTTAGTTCTTGAATTTAATTATTTGAGGTGTTTGATGTAAAAAAGATTTTTTGTCAAAACCTAAAATCACAAAATGTCAGATTTTGTGTATTAGATTCAAGAATTCATATTTGTTAAATCAATATGAACCCTAATTTTTTTTCCCCAAATCAATTGTTGTTAATTTCACTCAAATTGTGCATAATTGTTGTGACTAATTGAGTGGGAGGGGAAGAAAATCTGACCGCCGTGGTCAGGCGGAAAGACGCCGGACCGACGACGGACGAAGGTGGCGGGCTGGCGGCAGGGCTGTCTGGGCGAAGCTGTTGTGCGACAGTTCATGGCAGGCCGGTGTGCTTGGGCTCGCCTGGTTGCGGCTAGCGTGGCCGGCGGCTTGGTTGTGACCAGCGTGGCTGGTGGTCTGTTGCGGCAGCGTGGCTGAGTTCATTGGTGGTCGCGGCCTGCCTGCTGGGTGGCAGTCGTGCGTTGTGCACTGCTGCTTGGCAGGCAGTTACAAATACTTTTTTAAAAAAAAAATTTAATTTTATTAAGTTTAATTATTTTTTTTGAGTATATTCCAATATTGCAAGTAAGGGATTAATGGTGATTAATTGTATATTTAAGTCATAATTGAATTAAAATAATAAGCTTTATATTAATTGGTTAATTATTTGTAGTAATTGACTAGTTAATTTGAGGAGTTACTAAATTGTTAGTAACTATTGTTATTTTTTTTTTTTATGTCAATTAATTAATTTATTGCTCTTTGCTTTTAATATATGTGATTAATTGTCATGAAATATTATATTTAATATGATTAAATTATATGAAGGTTACTAAGAGTGTCTTTTGGTATCATTTCTTTAAATTTAATAGTAGATTAAATTTGTAAGATTAATGATTTATAGTCCTCTAAAGTACTAACCATATGATTTAATATGTGATTAAATCTTGATGGTGATATTATGTTTTAAAGTTGTTATAACATGATATTTTTATTTTTTAATAGTTGATTAAAACGCATGATTATATAATATATATTGATATTATGGATACATGTGTTGACTAGTATGGCCCAAACTTGGATAGAAATTACGATCTGCGTATCGTTAATGTATTTTTGTAATCTAAATACGATCTGCGCATCGTTGGTATTTTTGTAATATTTTAGTTTAAATTCCAAAAAATATTTATTCAAGTACCCATGAAGCACAAGGATGGAGATCCATGGTGATTCAACAATGGAGGCCTTAAAGAGTAGTCTTTAGGATTAGGGGCCATACTAGGATCACATTTTAATTTTGCATTTAAATTTTTTTTTTTTAAATGCTTTCTAAGTTTATTATGCTTGTGATTTAATTATGTTAAATGTTCACTAGTAATTAAATCAACATGATAATTTACTTAGGTCCCTTAAAATGAAATATTGGGTTTTTGCTACTCCAAAATAAACACCTACTAAAAACTTGATTGTTAGTAATAGGTTCTGCCAAAGCAGAGTGTTACTTCCAATCTTGGGCTAAGTAGAGTGAATTTCCGAAATTTGCATGTTTAGTTGGTTTGGCCCAACAAAATCATCAAAACAGTTTTGGATTTTGAAGCAATAGTGATGGGTCTTATGTTTTTGGTGATAAGCTTTGTCTAGGATTAGGAAGGCTCTCCCCAACGTTGTGGGTAACTTCCTTACCTGGAAGCTAAAATCACCTTAGCAATCACCTATCAACTAAGAATTACAATTGTTGTAATTAGTAAAAGAGTTTACTTACCTTTTAAACTTGATTTTAAGTTGAGGCCAAAGTCCACTTAGAATTCATGTTTGATAGGATCTTAGAATCACTTGATTAAAAGGGACACTTTGAAATTGATCAAGTGCATGGCTTTTATTTTGAAATGTTTAAAATATGTTAAAGAGCTATTATGATAAACATACTTATTACTTTTGCATCTTCTATGTAGATATCATGTCTGGTAACAACAATAATTCACCGTTTAACTTACGTTCAATCCTTGAGAAGGATAAATTGAACGGGAACAATTTCCTTGATTGGGAAAGGAATCTAAGAATTGTTCTTAGGTCCGAAGGTCGAGAGGATGTTCTTGAAACCCCGATCCCAGTTTTAACCGCCACCTCTACTGAAGCCGAAAAGGAGGCCCATAAGGCCATTGAGGAAAGGTCCGTAATTGTTACTTGCCTTATGCTCGCGGCTATGGAACCAAGCCTTCAAAAGAGGTTTGCTAGCTTGGATGCCTACAGTATTATCCGGCAACTGAAAACTATGTTTCAGCAACAAGCTCGGATTGAGAGGTACGAGACTCACAAGGCTATTCTTGAGTGTGTGTTAGTTGAAGGCAAGTCGGTCGCCACTCATGTCTTCGAAATGATTGGTTATTTCGAGGCAATGGAGAGGTTGGGCTTTCCTTATAGCCAAGAGTTGGCTACTGACATCATACTTCACTCACTCCATGATGGATTCAATCAGTTTAGGTTGAACTTCAATATGAATGGAGTGACGAAGACCCTTGCTGAGTTACATGGGATGCTCATGACTGCCGAGCAAAACATCCCCGCTGCTCCTAAGAAGGAAGTTCTTATGGTTCAAAAGAGAAAGGGTTTTAAGAAGGTTTGGGCTGGCAAGAAAAAGCAAGATAAGGGCAAGCAAGTTGCTACTAAGACGGTTGATAAGCCAAAGGCAAAGGCAAAGCCAAAGGTGGCCGCAAATGCCAAGTGCTTCTATTGTGATCAAATAGGTCATTGGAAGCGTAACTGCCCGAAGTATCTGAAGGATAAGAAGTTTGGGGCTTCTTCTTCAGGTATCTATGTCATTGACATTAATTTAGCAACATCTGCTTCTTGGGTATTTGATACCGGTTGTGTTTCTCACATTGTTTCGAATGTGCAGGGACTAAGAAGGAGTAGAAACTTGGCTAAAGGAGAGGTAGAGCTGCGCGTTGGAAATGGTGCAAGAGTTGCGGCCGTTGCAGTTGGAACTTATAGTCTACCTTTGCCTTCTGGATTAATATTAGAGCTTAATAATTGTTATTATGTTCCTGCTATTACCAAAAACATTATTTCTATTCCTGTTTTGGATAATGAAGGGTTTTCATTTACAATTGAGAAAGGTTGTTTCTCTGTTTATTTGAATTCAATGTTTTATGCCACCGCTAAAAGGTCTAATGGTCTATATTTTCTAGACTTAGACAAAGATGTCCTTAACATAGACAGCAAAAAACATAGATCAAGCGATACTAATCCTACTTACTTATGGCATTGTCGTTTAGGACATATAAACGCGAAACGCATTCAAAAGTTACATAAAGATGGACTTCTCACATCCTTTGATTTTGAGCCATTTGATGTGTGTGAATCGTGTTTGATGGGCAAAATGACAAAGTCACCTTTTACTGGAAAGGGTGAAAGGGCCAGTGATCTATTGGGCCTAATACATACTGATGTGTGTGGACCAATGAGCACCAAAGCTAGGGGAGGGTTTGGGTACTTCATTACTTTTACTGACGATTTAAGTAGATATGGATATGTCTATTTAATGAAGCATAAGTCGGAATCATTTGAAAAGTTCAAAGAATTTCAAAATGAAGTCCAAAACCAACTTGGCAAGACAATTAAAGCACTACGATCCGATCGTGGTGGTGAATATTTAAGCCAAGAGTTTAGTGATCACTTAAAGAGTTGTGGAATTCTTTCACAACTAACTCCGCCTGGAACACCTCAGTTGAATGGTGTATCTGAAAGGAGGAACCGGACTCTACTTGATATGGTTCGGTCTATGATGAGTTTTGCTGATCTTCCAATATCCTTCTGGGGATATGCTCTCGAAACTGCTGCTTTCACACTTAATAGAACTCCATCAAAGGCAGTAGAAAAGACACCATATGAGATATGGAGTGGAAAAATTCCAAGCTTGTCCTTTCTACGTATTTGGGGTTGTGAGGTCTATGTAAAACGATTACTTTCAGACAAACTCGCCCCTAAATCAGATAAGTGTTTCTTTGTGGGTTATCCCAAAGAAACCAAGGGCTATTACTTCTACAATCGAAACGAGGGCAAAGTGTTTGTTGCTCGTCGTGGTGTCTTTTTGGAAAAAGATTTTATTTCCAAAAAGGCAAGTGGGAGTAATGTATTTCTCGAAGAAATTCGAGAAAAGCAACAAATGGACATAGTTCAACCTATGTTAGAGTCAGAAACACAAGTGCCAGCTGTGGAGCTTGAAGTAGTTCCTCCTTTGGAGGAATCTTCTCCCATAACTGACCAAATGTTGGAGGACGTGCATTCCATACACGAACCTTCTACTGTCCCACCCGAATTTAATTCGTGCGAAAATTCTCAAATTGTTGAGAAGAAAATTTCTCCTGTTGCAGCCCCTCGTAGGTCTAGTAGACCAAGAATACCAAACAAAAGGTTTGTTGATTTCTTGTTGACCGAAAGTTCTGACATAATGATTTTAGAATTTGAGGAACCTACTACTTACAAGCAAGCCTTGATGAGTGAAGACTCCGAAAAATGGCTTGAAGCCATGAAATCCGAAATGGCATCCATGTCTGAAAATCAAGTATGGGACTTGATGGATTTGCCCGATGGGGTTACACCTATTGGTTGCAAATGGGTTTTCAAGGTGAAAACAGACAAGGATGGTAACATTCAGGTTTACAAAGCAAGGTTGGTTGCAAAAGGGTTCAAGCAAGTTCATGGTATAGACTATGACGAAACCTTTTCACCAGTAGCAATGCTTAAATCCATTCGGATACTCCTAGCGATCGCTGCCTTTTATGATTACGAAATTTGGCAGATGGATGTCAAAACCGCTTTCTTGAATGGGTTCTTGAAAGAGGATGTGTATATGACACAACCGGAAGGTTTTGTAGATCCAGAAAATCCTAGGAGGGTATGTAAGCTTCAAAAATCCATCTATGGATTGAAGCAAGCATCCCGGAGTTGGAATCTCCGATTTGATGAGGCAATCAAAAGGTTTGGTTTTCTCAAAAACGGAGAAGAGTCTTGTGTTTACAAGAAAGAGAGTGGAAGTAACATAGTCTTCTTGGTCTTGTATGTAGATGATATACTTCTCATAGGAAATGACATTCCCATGCTTGAGTCAGTCAAGGAATGGTTGAAAAGTTGTTTCTCTATGAAAGACCTTGGAAATGCGGAGTACATTTTGGGAATCAAGATCTACAGGGATAGATCTAAGAGGATGATTGGACTTAGCCAACGGACTTATATAGATAAGATCGTCACTAAGTTCAACATGGAAAACTCTAAAAGAGGTTTTATTCCCATGCAACATGGTATGTCGCTTAGCAAGACTCAGTGTCCTTCTGGACCTGATGAGATTAAGCGAATGAGTAATGTTCCTTATGCGTCAGCGATAGGGTCCATTATGTATTCCATGATTTGTACTCGTCTAGATGTTTCATATGCCTTGAGCATGTGTAGCAGATTCCAATCAAATCCAGGTGATGCACACTGGAGTGCAGCTAAGAATATCCTAAAGTACTTAAGAAGGACTAAGGATAATTTCTTAGTATATGGAGGTGAAACTAAGTTAATTGTTGAGGGTTACACAGATGCGAGCTTCCAAACTGACAAAGATGATTTCCGATCCCAGTCTGGTTTCATCTTTTGTCTAAATGGAGGGGCAGTGAGCTGGAAAAGTTCAAAGCAAAGCACTGTCGCAGACTCTACAACAGAAGCTGAGTACATTGCTGCGGCAGATGCAGCAAAGGAAGCTGTTTGGATGAAGAAGTTCATTTCTGAGCTAGGAGTAGTACCTAGCATTTCAGATGGCATTGTTTTATACTGTGATAATAATGGTGCCATTGCTCAGTCTAAGGAACCAAGGTCACATCAAAGGTGTAAACATGTACTTAGGAAGTTTCATCTCATCCGAGAAATCGTTGAGAGAAAGGATGTAATAGTTAGGAAAGTTCATACGGATCAAAATGTTGCTGATCCGTTGACTAAACCGTTGCCTCAGCCCAAGCATGAGAGTCACACTAGGGCTATAGGGGTTAAGCATATAGGAGAGTGGGTTTGATTGTACGCTATTTACTTTTAAAGTAGTTCACAGTTATATTTGCTCTTTATAATGATTTCATTATGTTTATCAAAAAAGGTTTATGATCTTATTTAATCTTGGTTTAGTATTAAATAAAACGTCCAAGATATTTTATAACATTTGATAGGTTTGTCAAATACGTGATTTGACAAATGAAACCCTATTTGGTGAACAGGAGTTATAATATATCTAAGTCCCTAGTCCGAATCGTTAAATTGGACGTAAATGATTCAGTTTCGAGACTAGATTGTAAGATGATTGATAGCACAGTTTCATTGGCTATGGGGACATGGAGATGTCTAGTCATTTACATAGACATGTATAATGGATACGTATCGGACAGACCCACAGAGATTTCTCTAAAGTGTTTTGAGAATCTCGTCACTATATTTAGTGGATTCCTTTGACATGAGTATGACACTATTCTCGCTTAAGGATTAGTATATTTATGACACTGCAAAACGCCGTGCCGTAAAAGGAGGTTATAAAGGCAGTGATCGGAATTGCTAGGAGTTGAGTGGGAGTTTTGGTTATGCAAGAATGGATAAGTCCTCCTAAACAGTTAGGATTGGTGTCTTGGCCTCTTGAAGAGCGAGAATTGGAATAATGCATGGCCGTGCTCAAATGAATTAAAGAGTTAATCATTTGTTTCGACAGTTCGAACTCGGATTTCAGGAATCAACTTGAACAATGATACTGTTAACATTGGATGTTAACATATCATCAAGTTGGACATTAAGTGACTTAAGGAGTTTGAAGATTACACACTTGTTCTTAGACAAGTGGGAGATTGAAGGATTTTGTCCTTCGATCAAGTGTAATAATCTAAGTATACTTGGACAAGTTTATAGAGATAATATATTCAATAATATTAGGAGACCGTAACGTTTTGCTAGAAGCTAAATTACGGTTTGTTGGACTATTGAGATTAGGCTAACTACTAATATTGATTGGGTCCTATGAGGTCACACATTGTAACAAAGGTTAGATATTCATCCAAATTCATTTTGGATGGTAGGAAAAGAGTTGTAACTCTTGTGATTGAATGACTCATAAAGAGTGGCTTTATGTGCCTAATTAAGCCTCATAATGTATGACATTATGTGGTCAATTAAGCCTCATGAAACCACCAATGTAACCACTCTATATATTGATGTAGAGGTTGCAAAAGAGTAGATACAACATCATCATCTTTTGGCCAAACACCATACAAAGTAAAGAGTGAAAAAGTTCTCTCTTTCCGTACTAGCATACGTGGTGATCTAACCGTTGTTCGTGGACCAACACTAGAGGAACGACGCTTGACGTTCTTTCAGGATCTCACTTGGAAGCTAATACTTTTGTGGATTCACGCATCAAAGGTATATATTATTATATATTACTTGATTCATGTTAGTTTATGCAATTTGTTCTTGGGTTAGATGTAAAGAATATGATTCTTGAAATTCCGCTCTAAGCATCTAAATTCCTACACACCCAACATCAGTTGCACTGCAAATTAAAGGATTTGTAAAGCATTTAAAGACACATTATCATGATATATATGCACCAAAACAACTCGACCGTCCGATGAGAGTGACGAAGTTGCTTTGACTACAAAACTTAATTCCTATTCTTATCCCTTCATTCCTTCTTTTAGTTTATCTACATAATCTTCATGTGATAAGAGAAACTCAAATATCGTTTCAAACTAACAATATATAGCGTATAGAGTAAGAGTGTCTTATACTAAGTATACTACAAAAACAGATTAACACAATTGATAGATTTTTATTTTTTCGGCCTGTGTTTCTTCCATAGAATTCGAAAATTTGGATATCCAATTCATTTTTTCCCAAGTTTCAGCTTTATGATTGAATCATGATTTTCCAAAAAAAAATCGGATGTCCTTTTTGACCGATAGATAAAAAACAAAGATCAGCTCCCATTTTCATTTTGAGACAACCATGGGAACTAGTATATAAGTAAAACTATGTTTGGAACCTAAAGATGTTACGTTAAGTACTCAAATCGTAACTAATTAACACCGTTTGGTAATGGATATCTCAATCGGAAGTGAGAACGAGAAAATCCCATATGACCCAACATATCAGCAAGTCGCACTATACATCAACTGAAGATGTATTTTCTCATAAAGTTCGATTTACAAATTAAATCAACCCGACTCGTGATTACGTCGATTCGATCCAAAAAATTGGATAGCTTATGCGGTTTTTCAGGTTTCACATTTTGTTCATAAAAATTTAGATCATGTTGTTTTTTGAGAAATATTTATATCCAAATTATCCTGTTCATTTAACATTAATACTAAGATATACGAATTATAGTAATGTATTTCTTGCTACCTTACCTGTCCTTTTGGAATGGATTAACTGAAAATATTTTAGTTCGGTTCAATCCAGTTCAGTTCAGTTCAGCTCTATTAATTTTTCAATTCAATCTAGTTTCACTTCAGCTCAACTCCATTAATTTCAGTTTGTTCAATTCAATTTATTATTAACAACACTTTTGTTATCTTCTCGGTATTATTCTTAAATTTTTATTATTAAGTGACTATTATTGTATTCATACATGATGTTCAATTAGATTTATTTAATGTTTTAATATCTAATTATGTTCTTTAATATTATTATCAATATTTTTATCATATTTATTATTATTATTGTAGTCTTTTATTTTTAATAATTTATTTATTTAGTATTTATTATTTTTATTTTATTAGTTTACAAAGTTAAATTTGTTTGCAATTTGGCTCGAAATAATATAATATTTGCATTAATATTAATTCAAGTACATTACATTCATCGAAATGAAAATCATCTTCTACTTATAATCTCCTAAATCATCTTCTTCCATATGATCTCCCACCTCTTCATTATCTTCTACACGATCATCATTAATATCTTTAGATCAGCTTGTCGTGCTTAGCTAATATTTTTCTTCTTTCACACATGGAAGATTTTCGGTCGTCATCAAACATGTCAGTATCAACACTTCCTTCAACATTTGCTTCATTTTGTACAATTGGTATCAAATTACTAAGGGTCTCTACTCTATTCTTTTCAACTTATCTCAACTTAGTTGACCTTATATGAACTTATTAGTACTTATTCAAATCTTAGGGCCTGTTCTCTTTGCATAAATCTAACTGAACTGAAAAAAAACTGAACTGACTGAAACTGAACTGATTGGAACTGAACTGAACTTGACTGATTGGAGCTGAACAGAACTGAACTGAACTAATTGGAGCTAAATTGAACTGAACTGAACAGAATTGAGTATAGTGCCAAAGTCACTGAATGCGTAAGTCGCCAATCCCTAAAACGGACTATGTAATTTATCTGTGGAGTTACGTTACTTGAGGCATTTTACCAGAGGTTTCTATTGTATCAATTACCCCTTGCGATTCTTGTTGAAGCATATACTCGGGGGTGAGATTTCGAGTAAGTGTTTACATAATCTTTTTCTGTCCGAAGAAATGATTCATCGAAACACCATTGATATGGACACATCTGGGATTGCCAAATGTTCGAGAGTTCTTTTATTCAATCCTTTTCCTTCTTCTTGTTGTTGTTGAATTGAATTGAATTAAATTAAATTGAATGTAATAAATATAAAAATAATAAATTAAACAATAATTATATGATTATTAAATGAAGTAATAATTATAATGATAATTAATAATAATTAAATAATTAATAAGTAATAAGTAATAATAAATAAATAATAATAATAGTATTATGGATATTATTAAATGATAGTTATAAATATATAAATAATACAGTATTAATGATAAATTAATAATAATAATAATAATTAATAGCAAGTAATTTCTATTATTTGTATTAATATATTAATATGAATCAACAAGATCCCACATGACTGTTTTTCCTTACATATAACTAACTTAAGATAGTCAAAGACTACAATATAAATAGTAATAAAAGTCAAAATGTACCTATTAAATAAAAACGGAGGAGTAATATTTAGTACTTAAAATAATAATTGAGTCGGACCACACAAAATTGAAAATAATAATTGAACTGAACTGATTGGAGTTGAACTGATTGGAGCTGAACTGAACTGAACCGAAAATAAGCTGGGGAGAAAAGGCTCTTATTTGTGAGAGGATCAAACCTTATTTTTGGTTATTTTGTTGAGCTAAACTTATATGAAATTATTTTTTCTGATAAGGATAGAAAATAACTTATGAAGAACGGGGCCAAATTAATGAGTATAATGGCCAAAAAGTTTCATAAGCTTCAATCAGCGTCAATCAATTTGGGCTCTATTCAGTTCACCTTATTTTTACTGAACTGAACTTATTTTTACTAAACTGAGCTTATTTTAGTGATTCATGCTACTGATTTTTACTAAATTAGACATAATTTTACTGAACTGGACTTATTTTTGCTGAACTAAACTTATCTTTACCGAACTAAACTTATATTTTACTGAACTGAACTTTTTACAGAATATTATTTATTTTACGGTGAACTGAACAGGGCATTGGTCAGTTTTAATCAGTTTAGTACGATCTAACATATTTCAATTATGGTTAATCAAGTCTAATAAATTCAATCACGTTTAACCACATCTAAGATAAAGTTTCTATCATGTCCAATAAATTTAGGAGATTTCAAGGCCGCCTCCTAATTTTTTTTTCTCTCCTCTCTCTCTTCTCTCCCACAAAAACCTAGTTTTGATTTATGGGCTACCGACCTACCGCCACCCTTTTAGGCGGTGATAAGCCCTTTTTTTCTTTTGCTTAATTATTTCAATGTTATTAGTGCTAATAAACTTCGGTCTCTCTCTAAAGGAGAGTTTTTTTACCCATATATGGCTTATATCTACCCATATGTTCGGATTTATCTCTCTCCATGTGAGAGTTTGGGGACTTTATTTTTTTGTTATTTGTGTGATTCTAAAGGTTCTTTTGTTGATCGGATTTTGTGGGGTTGCAACAGAAGTCAATACTTGATTTACAATCAGTTGATTTGAATTCGTTCTACTTCAAACTAGAACAGATCAATAGACTCTCTTATAAAAGGCTGCAACAGACAGAGATATGAAAGACGAGGGTTTTCAGGAGTGTTAGATATCCTCAACGGTCGTGGTTTTGCTGGGTTAGAATTTTTTTATTTCAGTTTGATATGCATAATCTAGTTTGGCTTCTATTATAGATGTCGTATGATTTCAAATCAGTAAATGAATCCCTATTTGAAAAAAATAGAAGATTTCAAGTTAAAAGTGTGTATTCTGAAAAGTTTCAACTCAAGAAGATACTTTGAATAGCTTGAGCTGAAACTGGCGTTACTATTTGATCTTCAAATTACTTCCTCGGTTTCTTTTTAGGAAAAATTGTTAACTAGTACCTTTTAAATAAGTGAATTTGTGAACTAGTACCTATAAGCTTTTTTTGTGAAAAAATACCTTAAGCTGTACAATACTCTTAAAACAGTACCTTAGTTCAACATTTTGGCTACTTTAGTCAATATTCCAGCTATTGACCATTGTTTTCCCTTGTTTTTAGGAGCGTGTATTGCTAATGTATAGAAGGGAGGTGAACTTTTACTCTCCAAAAATGAGGCAAAACAATTGACAACAGCCGGAATATTGACTAAAGTGGCTGGACTTTTGGACTAAGGTATTGTTCATAAGAGTTTTGTACAACTTACTGTACTATTTCACAAAAAAAAACTTAAGAGGTACTAGTTCACAAATTCACCTATTTAAAAGGTACTAGTTAGCAATTTATCCTTCTTTTTAAATGCAACAAATGCACTTTTACGCATCTCGAGGCATTACTTCAACCAAAAATATCTGTAGTCATATATAAGTAAAAATTATAAAAATTACATAGAACTCCCTCCGTCCCCCAAAGGATTTTCCCAATTTTCCATTTTTGTTTGTCCCATTTACATTTTTCATTTCCTTATTTGGATATGACCCACCTATTACAATATTATTTTCCTTACATAAAGCACCTGATCCCACATTCTCTCTCTTAATAAACAATTCCAAAAGATATTCACTACCTTACTTTTCAATTATAAAATGAAAATTAAGGCCCACGCCAACCTCCTTAAACTTTGTGCTCAAATGAAATGGGAAATCTTTTGGGAGACAGAGGGAGTGTAAAAGTATGTCAAGAGACGAATTTAACAAGATCCCACTTGCATATATTTTTCATTATGTATAAATCACAAATCTTAGTAAAAAGTGAGAAGTGTGAATAATGTAAAAGTGTATTTATTGCTTTTAAAAAAGAAAAGGAGGAAGTAATTAAGATAACTCAGTTATCAAATCTGTATATATATATATATATATATATATATTAAAAAGCGTAAGCACAAATTGCAATCCGCCACGTGTCATTATTCTCATAAAAAAACGCAAATTGTCCATGAGAAGATTTGAACTCACGACCTCATGTGTGGAAGATAAATGCTCTAACCATTGCTTTACTACAGTATTGTTACTACTTTTATCAATACTAATAATGATATTATATGTTTTCAATGAAACCATATTTTAATTGTATTTATGAATAAAACTATTAATTTATAACTCTTTATTAACATTTTTCTACTTCAAATTTTAGTAGTTCTAAAGTGCTAAGGTATAATATAGATAAGTGAAAGTATCGGGTCAGACCGTCTGACCCAATCTTACAGTCAGACGGAGCCGCCACCACCGCCATCCTACTGATTTCCGACGAATCTCAACCGCAACATCAATGAAGTAGCAGCAACAAAAAAGACGGAGCATGCTGAACGGCGCAATGGTTTACAGAGAGGAGAAGAAGAAAATTACAGCCATTGTTGAAGATAGGAGAAGAAGACAAATTTATTAGAAGGGACAAGGATGGGCTGTTGATGGTCACGACGAGGGATAAAACCTTGACCATGCTGAATAGCGCAATGATTTACAGAGAGGAGAAAAATAAAATGCAAAAATTCCCTAGAATAATGCAACCTTTGGGCGATTCGCAAATAATAATGCAACCTAAAGATTATTCTGGAATAATGCAACCTTTATACCCCATTTATTTTAAATGGGGTAAAACCGGATATAACCTGAATAATAGGTTAAGGGGGACACGTGTCGTCTTGTCATTGGTCCTAATAAACTAATTATTTTTTTTAAAAAAATAAAGATAAAAAAAAAAAAACTTCCCCCTCCCCTAACCCACCATCACGCATGCTACTACTATGAACAAACCAGCCACCCCTCCCCCACCATGCCCAGCCACCTCCGACCACCTTCTCACTCCCTCTGAAAAATGCCCAGCCACCTCCTACCGCCAGTCCGCCACCGCACTCCCTTCGAAATGCCCAGCCGCCACCTCCGACCTCACCCCACTCCCTTCGAAATGCCCAACCGCCACCTCCGACCTCACCCCACTCCCTTCGAACCCCCTAGCCCACCCCAACCCACCCTCTTCGAACCATCCCAGCCACGGCAACCCAACCCCTTCGAAGCCCCCTAACTACCGCAACCTCACCCAACCCTTCTCCCACCCTCGAAAATCCCACCCCTCCCCTCTTACCTTTCAGATTTCGCGCGCCTCCCTTCCCTCCCCTAACCCCATGTGTTTTCCGGCGACACTAGAGACGAAAAAAAGGGAAAATTTTGTTGATGGGTACGGGGTGTGGTGGTTCTGAGTAGTTTCCGGCGAGGGTGGGGGTTGGCGTGGTGTGGTTGTGGGTTGTTGCCGGCGAGGGTGGGGCTGGGGGTATTGGCAGGGCTGGGGGCTGGGGTTTAGTTTAGGTTTTAAAAAAAAATTTAATTTTATTGTTTTAAATTTAAAGTTTTTAATAAAAATTACCTATGGTTCAGGTTACCGGTCATTTGTCCTGTTTAAAATAAATGGGGTATAAAGGTTGCATTATTCCAGAATAATCTTTAGGTTGCATTATTATTTGCGAATCGCCCAAAGGTTGCATTATTCTAGGCAATTTTTCCAAAGAAAATTACAGCCATTGTTGAAAACTCTGGGTGTGGCGTTGAAGAGTGAAGAAGAAGAATGAAATTACAGAGAGGAGAGAGAGAGAAGAGAGATGATGCTGGTAAGTGTCAGGTGTGTTTGGAACTTAGCAACTTGTTTCATTTAGAACTCATTTTTTTTCATTTACTTCAGTTTTGTTTTCATTTACTCAAGTTTTGTTTTCATTTACTTCAGTTTTGTTTTCATTTACTTCAGTTTTTTTTTCATTTACTTAAGTTTTGTTTTCAGTTAGAATAAAACACGTAAATGAAACAATAAGATAACTGAATGAAACAATAGGATAACTAACTGAAACAATAAGATAACTAACTGAACTTAAAATACCTCCAATTGAAAAAAAAAATGAAACTAACTGAAACAAAATTGAAACCAACTGAAACAAAATTGAAACCAACTAAAAAAAATTAAAACCAATTGAAAGTCATCCGAACAAATGTTATGGTCAAACGCGTCTGACCCAATACCTTCTCGAAAACCAGAACATCGGTTGGATCTATATACTAGTTTAAATTAATAATTGGTGCGGACATTATTGATGATGATTGGTGAATGATGAGACATATTGAGATTTGATTGTTGTCATTGATGCAATAGGTAGAGCAATCTCGACGACGTGCCTTCATGCCAGTGGCGGAACCAGGATTTCGAATTCGGGGGTGCGCAATTAAACTGGTACATGATTAAGACATATCAAAAAACGGATGTATATGGTACTACCTCCATTTCACAAAGATCGTTAAATTTAATAGTTTGACGCTATTCACGAATCTTGCCTTTTCCATCGTTTATAATCTATATATAATGAACTATAAGAATAGATAATGGTAATAGATAATGTTAAAATAAGGAAGTATTATATTATATGCGAAAATACTAAATACAAAAGTTAATAACAAAAAAGTCACAAAAAAGGGATGAGAAAGAGAAAGGAAAGATCAATTTACTAGAACAATAAAAAAAGAAAAGTAGTAGAAACTAGAAACTAAGAAATCTAAAAGAAGAAGGAATATTATTTAAAAAATAAAAAACAAAATTGATGGCAAGAAGACTAGAACCTATGACCTCCCTGCACCACTCTTAACTTTAATGCAACCTCACCAACTATGATATCATCTTTTTATGTCTCAAATAGGAGAATTTAATATTAGTACACTATTTAATATTATTTTTTTGCCCGAAACATTCCATTTTTAAAAAAAAAAAAATGGGGGGCACGTGCACCCCCATGCACCCCCCCTAGTTCCGCCTATGCTTCATGCGATGCCCAATTAGCATTAGCAAAATCAAAATTCATCTATGATACGCCAGCAGGCAAATCAATGATGCGTACCATAGTAGCTTTACTTTATTGCGCGTGATGTACTAGCTTTAGGTTTTGTTTGGTTTCTTTTGCTTTTCATAGCCATTCAAAATTCAGTTTATCTTGCAAAAGACCGTCTAATTATAATGTAAAAATTAGGAAGCCCAAGTTCAATAAAATTAGGCAGCCCTAACAGCCCACCCACACTCTCCTTCCATAGACCGACGCTTCTATTATTGTTGCGTCAATTTACTTTCTTTTGGCACCAGTTTAATTTCTTTTAGTACCAGTTTAATTTCTTTTGGCACTCATTTACTTTCTTTTGGCACTCATTTACTTTCTTTTGGCACTGGATAGATTTCTTTGGCACCAGTTTAATTTATTTTGTGGCTATTTTATTTCTTTTGGCACCGGTTTAATTTCTTTTGGCACCGGTTTAATTTCTTTGGGCACTACTGAGGAAAATGACGTGTTGGAGGAGAATAGGAGATGACAACTGGGTTAAATTTCTTTGGGCCTTGTAAATTTATTTGGACATGTGCTACCTAACTTTAACATTAAAATTAGGCAGCCTTTTTGGATAATTTGTTTACAAAATTTCCATGAATTTTTTTAGATGTCTTGTTTAATTGACTTGAAAAAGTAGAAATAGGGGAATTAGAAATTGAATTTCAACTGCCCACAAAACATGAGAATTTATTTACCCACCATCCCTTAGTCATTCAAAATTCATGGGATTTGCAAATCGCCACAGAGCCATCAATCAAGATTTGCAATTCTTAGGAATTTTACAAGTCAATTAAATTCCTATGAAATCCTAATTACTATGGGAAATAAATTCCCAAAGCAACCAAACGAGAGATGATACATTACCAGACTTACACCTTGCCATTAAAAATGAGCATCCAAAACAGTCAGCTTCATTAAAAATGAGCTGAATGTTATTGCCATTACTACTGTTACAAGAAAACGGAAGCAATGAAGAATTGCCTCGACTCGAAAATTCACCTCAAAAACGGTAACAAATGGGTGAAACATAAATTCTAACTGATACATATGTATAGCACATGGACTCCTTTATCATCTCAATGTGCTAGAACCTCCTCCCGCAACTTACAGGAGTCGATTTAGCTTCTGCACCTTTGCGCTCAATTATTCGGCGCAAAAATGGAAGGACATCATCTAATCTATGTACAGGCTTTTGACTTAAGGTGTGTTGCAAAGTTTTGTACAACTTTACCAAATGAAAAGCCAAAATGGAGATAGTATAGATGACCAATGTAAGATATTTGCTGAATCAGAACTTTCATGTCGAAAAAATTGGAGATTTTCATAGCCTTCGAATCATCTAAGTTGCGGCAATGACTAGACAACTAGTGACTGGTGAGGCTCATCAACTGCAAATGGCCTCAACTGATAGTTTTTTCATGATATTTGGACATGGATCTCCTCCAAATAGCTCAGGTTCAACTGTTATAGCACAACCTGGCTGACCAACACAATCCTGCCACAAAATGAAGAGAAATAACAGTTTAGAGAATACTACTGTGTAGTCTGTTTTCTTCTGCTTATCACTAACCAACAATGTTACGGGTCGAATTGGTCTAGGAAAAGTCCAGAGGTTAATCCGGTAAGTCCAAACTTGTCGGACTGGACTGAAAAAGTTTTGGACTTTATTTTGTTCCAAATTCAGTACTTAATTTATGTATCCAGTCTCCATATAATTTATGCAACAATCTTACTAGTTATTGTTTAACGTCTCCATAGTTGTGTTTAGAATATAATTGGCCCAAAACAGGTTTAGGTTTGTGAACTTTTTGCGAAGGGTTTAATCAGGCCTAAAATGGAAAAGGAAATTTACCTTGAGAAGGGTTTAATCAGGCTTTAGAAGAACTAAAATGTCAATTTATACATTTGGACGGGACTGAATTAGAATTAGATTAAAGAAAATTTATTTGGACTGGATTGGTAAAGTAGTTAAGCTGACTAAATTTGGACTTAAAATTCTGAGCCCAACATATTTTGGAATGGACTTGGACTCGGCAAAATCCAAGACGGTTCATCCAAGTTATACTACTAGTTGAATATAATGGAACTAGAAGAAAGTTCTATAATTTTCACTTCTAAAACAACAAACCACATAGCTTTATAAAGGTAGTGAATGTAGTAGAAGCACATATATATACCTTTTCAAAAATATCATATGACTTGTGGGCATGACAGCTTCCTTGTTTGTAGTTTCCGCAAGATCCTTCAGGCGTCCCAAGACTGGCAAACTTAATAGATGAAATCTTCTGGCCAGGAGCACACCACAGGTGAGCCTTTGGCCGCAACGGTTTGTCGATCCTCCCAGAAGATTTCAAATGCCAATTCACTAGGGTTGGTTGCCATTCATTAATATCAGAACAAATACTGCTTATTTGTTTCTTCATTAAAGAAATAAAGTTCGGTGCTCCACCCATTTCTTCAAAAACCACCATCAAATTTCCTTTTGGCTTCAGCCAAGACCGTGGGACATGGTACCTGAAATCATATTTTTATTTTAGAATGACACAGACTAATTACAAATGACTAACAGTAACAGCACGCTTGGTATGCAGTAATAAAATGGTGATATTAGTAATAGTAACGACTTCTAGTGTAGCATATGTGGAAAAAAAAGAACCATATCAATGTCCACAGCAATGGAACTTCATCCTCAAGCATATGTCTATATTCATAAACTTGCATTACCACATAATACCACCTTCTAGAGGTGTAATGGATGATAAAAATGTTAATGAAGAAATATTTTGTGGGTGGACATGCATTGGAATGGATATTGACATGGGAATTTCCTTACAAAACTAAAAGTCATCACCATTGCCAAACTGGCCATAAGAGTCTTAGATTGTCTCAAGTGTTCCACTCACCATCTTTGGGAAGCATCTCCACAGTAACTTAAACATTTCTTCTCAGAAAAATACCCCGCATAGCTACAGTCCTTGCATGAACCTTTAGCTATATAAGCAGGCCAGTAACGCCCAATGTTCTGACCATTAATCCATACTTGACCCTTGCCCATGGCACCCATATCTAAAGCGAGGGGTTCATTACCAGGAGGAGCATTGAAAGTCGTCTGAGAACGTGAACAAGACAAAAATGCTCAAGTTAATATCATTTCTGCGGGAGTTTACATCTAAGTGATATGTTTACAATTTTGAATACTCACTTTATACCACGTAAGGGGTTGTCTCTGTGCAAGAAATTTTCCCTCAACCCAATCAACATTGGAGACGCCATTGAGTGAATTAAGACTCAAGGATTCTCCTTTCATTCCAATCTGATAGAGGCCAGACAATTAGAATATTCTAAAAAAAAGGGGTTGACTTGAAGTGTTAAACTTAAACTTATATGGAAAACAGGATTAACCTTGTACGACCATTTCTGCCAGGTCAAGTCTCTCCTCCCCTCATTCAGACCACTCAAAGAAACAGGACCAAGAACTCCAGCATTCCACCGCTCATAGTTAGGGCCTACATTCTGAACACATAAAAAAGCTGAAGAATTAAAGGGTAATCTAGAGGGCAACATCAATGTAAACATAAATGTGATCTGCCCTATGTGCATTTGTAAGTTATGCAAGGGGCCTAAGCAACAGAGAACACACCGGTAGACCAACAGCAATGCTTAGAAGTGAGATCTTGTTAATTCCAGCTCTCAAGCTTACACCTTCACTAAAGGTAATCTTTGGATTTTCAAGACTTCCATATGCAGTACCTGCCATGTAAAGGTAACAAAGAATCAATTGTCAACAACAAGTGGATAAGGATTAAGATATCAGCGCTAAAAGAGTCTCTTTGCAATTGTATCTCTTAGCTCTCTCCACTTAGTTCCTACTACCTTGCCTCAGGTGGGAGCCTCCATAGAAGCACTGGGGAAATTTCTTTATAACATTGGATATTGATATGATCTACTCCTTCCATTTCCAAATATAAGGCACGCACACTTCTCGAATATTTGTTGAGTTTTGACCACCTAACATATCTTGTAATATGGCATTTATATAATATTAAGATCTCTCTTGACAGACACATTCATAATATTACTTTTAAATAATTTTATCAATTTGTAGTACGAGTAACAAAAGAGCTTAAAGTCTATCCTCGTAGATTATGCATGCCTTATAGAGTAGTAACCACACAGAATTGATTAGTTGATTGTCTTGGGTAAACAATTTTTTTGGAAAATCCATCTTTCTTGGTAATCACAAAATCACTTTCATGATTTTAACAAGAAGCCTGAAAGATAATGTTTGCTTTTGCACGTTAGAACGGACTAAAGAGCATCAAATAGACATCAACGCTGATTAGTGAATGGCCAAAGGCATAGAGGAAAAGAGAGTGCGTTCATTTGAGAACGGACTAAAGAGCATCTACATTTCTGATGTTTCTAACCAGAAAATATGATTTTTTATAAACATTTGAGATGCTAATAAATTTTACATACATTAAGACGAAAGAAGTTGCTTACCTACTAGTTGGCCATTGACGTAAACATGCAAAGCATGACCAGCCGACATTACATTAAGAACTGGCCCCTTGCCGCCCTTTAAGAATCCCTCATTATGATCAATTTTAACACTGTCAGGAAATAATTCACAAGTAAGAGAGATTGCAACTAACAATGCAATAAGAACATCACAATAAGTCCAGAGTGCAAAATACTCACTCAGTCATGTACCACAAGTAGTCAGTCATATCTCTAGTGGTATTTACTTGTTCCACTAACCCCGACATGGTAAACGCACTGTCATCTGTCGAAGCTGTCTCTTCATTGTATGATTGCCAAAAGAAGTGATCATAGACAGGAGTGAACTTCATTTGTGCACTCTGGGCACCAACCTGCAAAACGATTATTATGTCATATAATTATGATGTTGTAAACATGAAATGCTAATTGATGCAAACAGATCTACCTAGCTTTTTCAGAGGCAAAATGATCCCTACATATATGTGGTTGCTTGGTTGAAATGAGAAAACATGGGAAATAGAGATTGCTAGGAATTGCAAAATAGATGAGTTGTTTGGTTAACAAGAATAACAAAATGGAGGAATTAGAAATTCCTAGGAATTTTAACTTACCACAAAATGGAGGAATTTTCCCATGGGACTTTAATTCCTCTATTGTCAATCAAGCAATTTAATCAAATTCATGGTATTTATTTCCTATGAATTGAAATTTTCTCGGAATTTTGACTTTCCACGTAAAGCAAACGACCACTTACTCGTGATGGTGAGCGACTAATTCGTTGTATATGTCAACTCTTGAAGATTTTTTCTTTCCCATTTTGAGAATTTTGGTTGGGACTTGGGAGGAAAACATAAGTTTGGAAAAGTGATTTCCCATTATCCTTTGTCTGTTTTGTAGACAGTGAACAATAGTTTGCCAAAGGGTGGGAAATACATATCTAAAGGACAGAAAACATTTTCTTTTTGCCAAACTTTCGCCTCATTCCTTACCTTCCCCCGTCTCTTCTCCCATCAGTACCCTCCATTTCATAAAAAAAATCTCCAACTTTTCTTGTGAGGAATCCAACAAGAGAAAACTAATTTACAATTGTGTTTTTCCTTGGAAATGTTTACGGCGGAGAATTCATGTAATATGTTATCCGCCCAACCAAACAAAGCCTTGATAGTCTGCACCCTCATTCGTAAGTTCTAAGTCATAAATTCTAACTATCGAAACACATGAAGTTGAAAGAAGTTTTTCTCACCCTTGCAGTGTTGTAGACAGTGTTCTTGCAATCAGGGAGAATGCTAATTGACCAAGGGGGCAAATTATAGTGCTTATTCCCATATGCCACCGTAGCATAAGAACTTGGGTTATAATTGGCAAGGAATGCGGCACAAGCTCCAGATTTTGACTTAAAAACATGAGCCTGCGCGATAAACAAACAAAAAGTAGTAGAACAAGAAGGTATTAGTACAAAGTACCACAACAGAAAGGGTTATTATCAAGGAATAAGTGGTAAGTGGTTTAGAAAGCTTACCTCTTGACTGTTTCCCAGCCGGACAACTGTCGGATCACTAGAAACTAAAGCTGGCTCACAAAGTTTGATAGCTCTATGCAAATCCTTTAAATGGCCCCATTTTGGTTGCCTCAGAAGTCCTGAAGATTCGGACGTCAGAAAAGGCCCACAACTTCAAGCAAAGCTTATCATAATAGTATTAATATTAAGTCCAATCCTATCTAACCCAAAGTAATGAGGAACAGAAATGGCGATTGTTTAATAGGAAAACCCACCGGCTGATTGTTTCGCAAAGAATGACATACTATTCACGAGGTATCTTAAGTATCATAAGCTAGCACAATCTTGCAACTGTTCTACATAATAATACATATGTATTTCTTCTTTTGATAAACTAGTACAGCATTCACTCTTTTTATACTTTAGCAAAGTCACATTACTTGGAGTACACTCTTCAATTCATTAAGACCTGGTAGAGGAAAAACTTGAATATTAAATATTATGTAAGTTTTAATAATACATACCAAATTCATCCAGAGGAGCATCATAGTCGTAGCTAGTGGCGATAAAAGGACCACCAGCAGTTCTGCCAAAGTTGGTACCGCCATGATACTGGATATACAGATTACTAAAATGTAAGTGCAGAAAACAAAAGACATGAAAGTTCCAGCTGGTACATGTGACATAGAATTAGTTTACCATATAATAATTAATATAAGATCCCCCTTTTTGTATAAATCTAGCAATACCGAATGCCAAGTCTTCGGCTGGTCTGCTTGGAACTGGACCCCCGAATTCGGTATACCTGACAACAAGACCATTGATATAAAATGTCAACTTAAGAGTCACACTGTTTATTAGTACCATGATTTTTCATGTATCTCACCATCCAGTCCAGGCCTCGGTCCACATTTTTGGTTTATAAGCCTTGTTGGGGGAGAAGTAATCGCAGTAGAAACCATTGCAAGTGTTGATCTGCAATAAACATGCAAGTCAAGCTATAGAAATATGCACCTTATTTAGAAAGTCAAACAACATACTAGCAATAATTGTCGTCAACTTAAGCATTATATAATCATGACGTAGAGATTATACAATTCTGAACTCAGCTATGCAATTCCAAGAAAACGAAAAACAGAGTTTTTTAATCATTTTCCCAAAATCCTAGATCAGACAGAACAATAAACATTTCATGGGCAAGGTTCGATTTACAAGAGTTGTTAGTTTACTGCTGTAATACTCAATACAGTCAGAGAAATTATAATAATAACGCGGCCAATGACAGATAAGAATTGAGTTAAATCCATGTGCAATGCCACATTAATATAAATCAGTGAAGTTGCAACTACTATAGCAGCAAATTAAAAGGTATCAGAATAGATTACAAGAACACAAAATTTTTAAATGAACAATAGAATCCAAAGTAAATAAGTTTCAAAAGTTCTTACAACTGGGTCCGGCGCATCATCCTGCTTGCACATGACCCATGGGACTCCAGTACTTTGCTCCAAAGCCATATTGGCTGCCCAATGAGTGTAAGCTCTACCAGGAGCACCAAGTTTATATTCCATGGGTCCATATTCATTTTCAATCTGCCAGATTCAATCGATAACAGCGAAACAAACCTCAAGTTAGATTCAATTAGTTCCGAGTTCACGCATATCAAATTAAGCACAATGAACTAAAGAATGAGAGTGAACAGATATGGATAGCATACAACATACACATATATACCTGGGATAGAATAATTGGACCACCTTGTGTCTCATACAATCTTTCAGCTTTCATCATGTTAACAATCTTCTCCGTAAATCTTTGCATTGCGGCCTTGATTAGAGTGTAATGAAATGAAACCAAAATTGAAGTTTATTAAACAATTGGTTGAAACAATGGCACAATAAGGTTGATTACACTATGTCCAAGAATGATTATTAGCTAACCTTGAAAGGTCCATTATCTGTTCTGAAGCTGATGCCTGGAACATACTTCAGCCAAACAGGAAACCCCCTATGAAAAGAAAAACTCATAAATACAAAAGACTAGTTCTCAAGCCTGTGCGATGCACGGGTTAGCTATAATTTCCCCGAACAAAAATTTCAGCAGTAAACAAAGAGGAAAAGGGTAACAAGAAATTACCCAAAGTTCCACTCAGCACAAACATAAGGTCCAATCCTCAAATGAGCATATAGACCAGCTTGATGAACCAACTTGATGAATTTCACAAGGTCATACCTATCTTCAAAGTAGTACTATTCACCCCAAAAACAAAAAGTTTACCAAATTACCTCACATGAATAAGGGGGCAAAAGGAATAAGGAATGGAAAACAAAGGTAAATGGGAAAGTAACCAATTACCTTTCCTTGTTGAGGTTCATGCCCATTCCAGAAAACATAGGTTTGAATAACATCTATACCACCTTCTTTAGCCTTTTGAATAAGATCTGGCCACATCTACATCAACCAACCCCACAATAAAATTGAAAATTTTTTTCCATACATTTCATGGTTTCAGCAACTACCCAGAATATAAAATAAAAACCACTAAAATTGATAAATTCTAAATGACAATGCATATGAACTAAAACAAAAACAAACCCAAAAATAATCCACTTAAAAGCCGTATTGAGACAACAAGAGTAGTATGTGCCGAATTATTATCATGGCCATATCTACTGTAAATGTCGTATGGCGTTAAATTAAAACTAACAAGAAAGTATCTTTTGCTCACCTCAGGTGTACTCCTAGGATAATGAATAGACCCAGAAATAAGAATCCTTCTTTGCCCATTAATGGTGATAGCTTTATGATCATAACCCACACTTGCATTCACAAATGATGAATTAAAGAGCAGCAAAACCCAGAAAACACAGAACAATATATGAAATGAGGGTTTATTGAGCAACATTTTTTTACTTTTTTTGGGAAAAAGGGTTGTTCTTTGAAGAAGTAAACAAAAACAAACACACCCTACTTTACTTGGGCAGCAAAAACACAAAGTAATGAACTTTTGGTTATTCCTTTGTCTTTCTATCCAACACTTTATTCTATGCTTGTTTGGAGAGATAAAGTGGAGTAAAACGAGTGAGACATTGGTCTATGAAACAGCTGTTAATGTTTTTTTTTATAATCTCTCTTTCCTTCTTTTTTGTTTTGTTTCAAAGAAAAATGATGCCCAGAAAGAAACTGTTTTCAACAGAGGTTTTTTTTTAATCTGATTATCTGGAGTGATGATAACAAATTGAGAAATGGAGGGTTGAAGTTTGAAGTAGATTGCAGTTTGAAGATTTTATGCAAAAT
The DNA here is from genome assembly GCA_947645195.1 of Patellifolia procumbens. Classification (NCBI taxonomy): domain Eukaryota; kingdom Viridiplantae; phylum Streptophyta; class Magnoliopsida; order Caryophyllales; family Amaranthaceae; genus Patellifolia; species Patellifolia procumbens. Next base: position 1,226,805 of record CANSGD010000383.1, read on the forward strand.
TGCTGGATTGCAGTTGCTTTTTTATACACACTCGAGGGTTTAAGAGTTACTGTAACTATAAGAGAAAGACTGTAGATATGCGAAAATAGGGGGGCTTCCCTTTTTCTGGTCCCAGTTGTTGGCCATATGCCTGATATTTTATTCTGAAATTGTACTCTCTCTTTTGAATAGATCGAGTGCAACTCTTATTATACACTCGTCTGGTTGTATCACTTTGTGTGATCATTTTGATGTCTAATTTTTGCTTAATTAGAAACATTTAAATAAGGAATAAGCAAAGCAATAATCTAGGATATATCATACTTAAATCCGTGTAGATGATGAATACCTTTCTTAAAAAGTTAAAATACTACCTCCGTTTCCTAAAAATTATTACACTTCCAAAAACCCAATAACCAAGGAAATAGGTATCAAAAGCATGACAATGATATGAAAAGTAAGTTTAGAAGAGTGAATAAAAAATAAAATAATAAAAAGCATGACAAAATGGTAAAAGTGTAAGACCCACTAACATTTTAGTTGAATAAAAAAGTAATGGGTCATATATACCAAAATGAAAAAAGTAGAAGTGTAACAATTTTAATGAAACGTATTAAAAAGAAAATTGTAACAATTTTGAGAAACGGCGGGAGTATTATAAAAAAGATATGTGATGGGGGGGAAATTTGTATTGGATAAGCGATAAAATAAAGCATGATTTTATTGAAAGGGAATGTGTGTTTGGTATGGTGACCCAAAAGAATGCGGATATTAAAATATTAATGAAACCATTAAAATTTAGAATAGATGGAAAAAGAAAATGTTCAAATTATTTTTAAAAGGAGGGAGTATTTCAATTTTTCATGTACTCCCTCAATTCTCCATCGTTCTTCCTTGAAATCATGGTGCTATCATTAATAATATCAACTTTTTATAACTCTTACCAATATAAATCTATTGAATTTTAATTTGACAAAATATGCATAGTAAAAATTGTATATTTGTTTATCTCGTTAAACATTTAGATAAGGAGATTTTATCAAAAAAGACATTATTTATTATAAGTTTTGTGAAAAAATAATTTTACATATTTTTTGTCAAAATCTACCTTACATGTCTTTATTTATCAAATTACACACCTTTTTATCATATTTTGGACAAAAGGTCAACCTTTGACTCTGTTTTTTCCTCTCTTTTGTGTGTGAAGTCGGGCATTTCCGGGCAAATATTTAGATCAAATTCCGATGCACAATAACAGAGGGAAAGAAAGAGAGTCAATGACTAAGATGTTGATTTTTTTTTACCGAAATATGACAACAATGTGTGTAATTTGATATATAATGTGATACAAGGCGTTTACTCACAAAATAAATTATATGTGTTATTCATAAAATTTGTAACTGATAAAATAGGTTTAGGGTTTTTAATGATTTGTGTTATCTTCATTCAATGCACAATTAACAATATATATACATCCTATAAGGCCATAAGCCCATAATGCTAATTACAGCAATTACAACATAATAATCGGGCCTAATACCCCCCCTCAAGTTGGAGCATGGAGATCACAAATGCCCAACTTGGATAACAAATGAAGAAATTGTCGTTGACCCAGGTCCTTAGTGAAAATGTCGGCAAGTTGTGCATTAGTAGCCACATGATGAGTAGTAATGAGACCATCCCGAAGTGCATCACGCACATAATGACAATCAACCTCAATATGCTTCGTCCGTTCATGGAAGACTGGATTCTGCGCAATGTGTAAGGCAGACATGCTATCACAATAAAGAGACATGGCTCGAGGCTGTGCAACACCTAAGCTCTTGAGAAGAGACTTCAACCACTTGAGCTCGGAGGTAACATCCGCCATCGAGCGGTATTCGGCTTCTGCCGAAGAGCGAGAGACGGTATGCTGCTTCTTAGTCTTCCAAGAGATGGGCGAGAGACCAAGAAACACAATCCATCCCGTGAGGGACCTCCGAGTAAGCGGACAACTAGCCCAATCAGAATCACACCAAGCAGAGAGAGAGAGATCACACTCCGAACCAAGAATAATGCCCTGGCCTGGAGAACCTTTGAGATAACGAACCACCCGAATGGCAGCATCCCAATGCTCCTGGCGAGGAGCCTGCATGAACTGAGCAAGTATATGCACACAATAAGCCAAGTCGGGACGAGTAAAGGCAAGATAAATCAGACGACCAACGAGACGACGATATGACTCAGGCTCAGACAAGAGTGGACCCGTGGCCAAAGCAAGAGAATGATGCTGCTCGAGTGGAAAAAGCGAGGGTTTAGCACCCATCAAGCCTGTCTCGGAAATGATATCTAAAGTATATTTCCGCTGACATAAGAACAACCCCTCTGGCCCCGAGCGACCTCAATTCCAAGAAAGTACTTTAGTACACCCAAGTCCTTCATATGAAAACAGTCGCCCAAATACTTCTTAAATGACAAGAGAGCACCAGAGTCATTCCCAGAAATAATGAGATCATCAACATATATGAGCACTGATAACTGAACAGAACCATGACTAAGAGTGAACAAGGAATAATCCGAGTAGCACTGGACAAAACCATAATGTAACAAAGAAGCGGCCAACTTCACAAACCAGCATCTAGGGGCTTGGCGAAGCCCATACAAAGACTTCTTCAAACGACAAACCATACCTGGTGTGGGAAGAGTAAACCCAGGAGGAGGTCTCATATACACCTCTTCCTCCAAATCCCCATGAAGAAAGGCATTGCGGACATCCATCTGATGAAGTTCCCAGTTCTTAGCAGCGGCCACAGCAAGAAACGCACGTACGGTAACCATTTTGGCGACGGGAGCAAAGGTTTCATTGTAGTCGATCCCTTCGACCTGATGATTGCCAAACACAACTAACCGAGCTTTCAGCCGTTCCAACGAGCCATCAGAGTTGTACTTGACTTTATAGACCCATTTACAACCTAGGGCTTTGTGACCTGGTGGAAGAGTGGCCATCTCCCAAGTGGCATTGGCCTACAAAGCCCTAATTTCCTTCTGCATGGCGTCACGCCAACCAGGATCCTGCATAGCCTCGGTGAAAGAACGGGGTTCCACCCTAGAGGTAACCGCTGCAAGAAAATGACGATGTCGCACAGAAAAATTATCACAATTCACAAAGTGTGCTAAAGGATAAGGAGTACCTGAGGACGCTGATGAAGAAGATGAGGACGTGGAAGGACTAGTTTTCCGTAACGTGGAGATAACAAAATCCCGAAGCAATACCGATGAACGCTTTTCACGTAGCCCGCGACCAAGATTAGGAGGCTCATCCTCTATGGGCTGCGAGTCAAGACGGGGTGAGGGTGAGGAAGCGGTAGTGGGCTGGGCCGCTCGCTCTGGGACTGTGGCGAGCGAAGGGGTCTCTGGCGCTGATGGGCTGGGCTGCTGGGTGTCAGAATCAAGAGAAGGGGAGGAGGTGGGTTGGGAAAGTGGGGCAGCAGGGGGTTCGGTGGGCTGAATATGTGGACTGGGCTGGGGCGTAGGGGTTGTAGGGTTGTCACCAATGTCCAAAACGTCCAAATCCTCCAACATTGAACTCATTGGGTGACCAAAAAAATCAGGAGCATCCCCTAGACCAGTAGCATGTGTATCATCATCGCCCACTTGAAACGGAAACTCATTTTCATGGAATTTAACATCACGGGACACAAAAAATTCCCCAGCGTCTAGATCATATAATTTCCAACCCTTTTTGCCATTAGGATACCCAACAAAGATACACCTACGACTCCTAGGGGCAAACTTATCCCCTTTGGTACGTTGGTTATGGGCGAAACAAAGGCAACCAAAGACACGTAACACATCAAAGGAAGGAGGTGTCCCCATAGGTACCTCAAACGGGGTCAAACCATTCAACAGACTAGAGGGAGTTCTATTGATCAAATAAACAGCAGCAAGTACACATTCACCCCAAAAAGTGACAGGGAGATGGGCTTGAAACAATAAAGCTCGACTGACATTCAAAATATGTTGATGTTTTCGTTCCACACGCCCATTTTGTTGAGGAGTACCCACACATGAAGTTTGTAACAAAATACCATGGGTATCAAAATAATCAGATAAACAATTGAATTCAGTCCCATTATCACTTCTCACAATCTTAATTGTGGTTTCAAATTGCCGTTCAACCATGGCAAAGAAAGACATAAAAACATCCTCAACCTCCTTTTTATTTCGCAACAAATAAACCCAAACAGCACGAGAAAAATCATCTACTAAATTGAGAAAATAAACAGCATCACAAGAAGAAGGTGTTCTATACGGACCCCATAAGTCACAATGTATCAATTCAAAAATACGAGATGCTTTATTATCACTAGTAGGAAAAGAATCACGAGTTTGTTTTGCTTGTGGACACACACTACAAGCCTTATTTAATTTCTTCATAGTAGAACTAGAACTAATAGCAGGGACTAACTTGACAACACGATCCGAAGGATGTCCCAATCGTCGATGCCATAACTCAAATTCAGTCAAACCAGAAACCGTCACCGCCTGCACTGAAGGAATGCTACGGAAAACATAGAGTCCATCCCGCCGTTCACCTGCTCCAATCAGGTTCCCCGAACGATGGTCTTGTATAGCACACAAAGCAGATGTGAATTTTACGTGACAATTATTATTATCAATCATTTGCGACACCGAAATCAAATTGCATTTAAGTTGAGGAACATATAAGACATTGTAAAGAGTAAGATCATCCGTGAGAGACACCCGTCCCTCCATGGTGGCAATAGCACAATTTCCGTCCGGCAACCCAACCGGACGATCAACAATGGAAATTGTATGAGTAAGATACGTGAGGTCACAAGTCACATGATGGGAGGCTCCTGTGTCAAAAATCCAATGACGAGAAAGAGACTTACCCGTCATACGATCCCCTTTAATCGTTTCATGATTTATCAAATTGATTAAAGCTTGAACCTGGGAGGGGCTCAAGTCACAAAGGGAAGCAGCCCCAGTACTGGTAGCAGCGGGAGCAGCAGGGTCAGGAAGCACGGCGTGGGCCGAGACAGAGGAAGAAGCAGCCCCTTGACGGCTGCGTGGCGCGGCAGCAGCAGGTATGGGCGCTGGAACAGCAGCAACAGGCCCCCTTGGCGAAGCAGACGCTGCAGAGGACTGTCGACGACGACCATATTTTTCCTCCCACCACGCAGGACGCCCGTGTAGTTGAAAGCACGTGGCTGCCTCGTGGCCAGAGCGTTTACAGTGAGTGCACCGGAGTCGCGTGCGGTCCGTGCGATCAGTCCGCGGCCTGCCCATATCCGCTTGTATAGCAAAGGCATGAGTATCATCCGTAACACTACGACCACGAGCAACATTACGTGACCTTTCTTCTTGGATGAGAGTTTGATAAATGCGATCGAGATCGGCCGGAGGAGATTGAGAAAGGATATTCGATCGCACCATACCAAAGGAATCATCATCCAACCCAATTAAAAATTGATGTATTTTCTCTTCCTCACGATCCGCGGCAAATTTACCGGCTACATCACAAGTACATAACCGACACACGCACCCATGTAGCGGCTTTAATTGAGCAAGTTCATCATATAAAGCCATCAATTTTGTATAATATTCCTCAATAGTCATAGAACGGGTTTGCTTGCACTCAATGATGGCTGCCCGAAGTTGATGTAGTCGAGGGCCGTTTGCAATGAAAAACCGTTTCTCCAAATACTCCCAAAGTCGCTTGGCATCATCATGAAACGGGATCGACGCGGCCAATTTTGGGTCCATACTACGCAAAAACCAAGAAACCAACATCGAATGAACGGTTTCCCAATCAAGAAACTTCTTCTTCTCCGTGGGTTTGGAAATAGTACCATCCACAAAGCCAAATTTACGGCGAGCCTTAAGCGCCAAGGTAATAGCACGGGTCCATGCTACATAATTCTCACCGGTGAGAATTACACTAGTGATCAAATTTCCGGGCTGATCTCCCGAGCCGAGGTAGAAAGGGTAAGCAGGTTTGAGTTGGTCTTCGTCCCCCATGGCGTGAGAAAAGACACAGCAACCTCAAAGTAAAAAGAAAGAGAAAAGAAGAAGATAAGAGAAGACAGCAGAGAAGAGGGGCTAGGAATATCTGGTGAAAGAGACGGCAGCCACGCGGGGACTCGCCGGCGCTCAGGTGGCAGCAACGACCACGCTAGTGGTGCGTTGAAAAAAAACCGGCTATAGAGAGCCTTGCTCCGATACCATGATAAAATAGGTTTAGGGTTTTTAATGATTTGTGTTATCTTCATTCAATGCACAATTAACAATATATATACATCCTATAAGGCCATAAGCCCATAATGCTAATTACAGCAATTACAACATAATAATCGGGCCTAATAGTAACTCATAAAGTCTTTTACGACAAAATTTCCTTCAAATAATTAAGAATTATTAAAAGGTATGGGTCACTCGTACGGCCCGATAGTAGTTTAACCAAATAACCACCAAGTATAGATAGATATATCCATATAGATTAGATATACATATTTATATTTGGTAGATATATAGATATAATCATAGTATGATATTCTTTCTTCTTGCTTATAAAATTCAAATTTCGTGGCAATTTGCCATATGTCGCACAAGTTACAAGTATGATATTTGCGTCCGAACAAGTCTACAAATGTCTTAATTTCAATCATTATGTATTAGTCCAACTACCATATGTTGGATGATTGATTGAATGATCGTGTTGCATACATATGATGAACTTTCAACGTCTAGTATAATAACTATAGTCTATAGGGGATTTGCACTCCAATATGCATGTGACGATGGATCATCAATGCAAGCTTTCCTACCATTTGGAAGTGAAAAAGTACAACTTGTTCTTTTTGGTTAATTAAGTGATAGGAAATTTACATATCTATGTATGTACTAGATGTATGTAAGAAGATGATGCAATATACATGATGCAATATTCATGATGATGAGAAGGTCACAACTCACAAATGCATAGAGTGAGGTACATCAACAACTTTTTCTTTCGTTAGTGAATCATATAGGGAGCGTTTTTCTTGGTAGAAATCTTCTTCTTCAAGAGTTTAGGGTCGGTAATTTTATTTATGGGGTTGACAGTTGACTTTGCGGAGTTGAGAGTTGATTGATTGTTAAAAGGGGTATTGGGACTTTGGGACGCGTTAAAAGCCTTTTCGTTATCATTGCAAATTAATCTTCAAAGTTTGCATGAATTTAAAAATTATGGACAATGTTCCTTTTAAAAAAATCGTAGACAATATGCTCATGTGGAATACATCAATCTCGACTCGTTATTGTGTTTTTGTTGTAAAAAATTATAGAAGTTATCGATTATATAACAATTGACGCTTATTGATTTGTCAGCCAATTCCTATAACTAATTATAGAGATAGTTAAAGTTTTAAATTTTGGGATTAGCGGGGCGTTATGTAGGAATGGGAGTTTGGGGATTAGAAGGAGAGATGGGGATTGGGAATTAATGGGTGGGATAAGGATGAAATAAAGTTTATCCCTTGTTTGGTATGAGTTAGGAATTGATTGAGATTAAATTATGATTTTACTTCAATACCCTTACTAATCCTCCACCTTCTTTCTTTTCCTTACTTTTCATTAAGGGTAAATGGGTCATTTTATTCTAAAATTTAATTCCACCCCCTAATACCTGCCCTCCATGTCTTATTTTGGTGGGATTAGAGGGTATTTAATCCCACTCCCAATCCCCCTCAAAACTCTCAATCCCTCCAAACAAACATGGGAATTCTACCCATTGGGATATATAATCCCAATCCCTTCCTCTAATCCCCTTAAACAAACACCCCTTGGGAGTTTGGGGATTAGAAGGAGGGATGTCGATTGGGAATTAATGGGTGAGATAAGGATAAAATAAAGTCTATCCCTTGTTTGGTATGAGTTGAAAATTGATTGGGATTAATTTATGATTTTACTTCAATACCCTTACTAATCCTCCACCTTATTTCTTTTCCTTACTTTTCATTAAGGGTAAATGGGTTATTTTATTCTAAAATCTAATCCCACCCCCTAATACCTGCCCCCCCATGTCTTATTTTGGTGGGATTAGGAGGTATTTAATCCCACTCCCAATCCCCCTCAAAACTCCCCATCCCTCCAAACAAACATGAGAATTCTACCCATTGGGATATACAATCGCAATCCCTCCCTCTAATCCCCTTAAACAAACACCCCCTAGGGACAGTAATTACTTACTAGTCATCTTTAATCTATATTCTTCAATCCTCAACCTAATATCTTTAATTAAAAAAAAAACTTTGATGGACAAAACCTATTCATTATCATCATTTTTTTTGTTTCCAGTTTTCAAAATTCATATCGGATTGATGAATTCAGATTTTTTTTCCTAATTTCCAATAATTTAATGTCAGTTTGCAAAGTTGACATGATTAGCATATGTTTGACTTTGATGTTATATAACTTTTAAAATATTAAAACCAAATACAAAAAACTAACAGATAATGTCGAACGAGCCGGTAAAATATTCACTCTCTATAACGTCATCCATTTGACAATCTTTCTTTCATTGGCCTTCTTCCTCTTTATTTTAAGCAAGTGGGTTATTTCTTCTTCTTTTTCACCCATCTATTTGAAAATATCCTTTCATCAACTACCACATGTTTGTTTATGATTTGCGGCATTTGCCTATTGATAAATTTTAGGGAACTTAAATTTCAAAAATAATCCGAGTCCAAATCTAAATGCAACTTGCCAATTCTTCATTTTTACAACCGTAACTCCATAATATCGCAATATTATGCTCGAGAAGTCAAACAATATTGTGCCCGAGAAGATACACAAAATCCGAACGAAAGGAAGGAAGAGTAGTTTTTTTTTTATTTTACACTTTGATCAACTTTGCAAGCACTTTTTTAGGTGATAATCTTGACTCTATAGCTGGGTCGGGCTGACTTCTAAGACGGTTCGATGAATAGACCATTTCAACTCACCAATCAAAAATAATGATAGTAGTGATCCGATTAATTTATTTAAAGAGTTATAGGGAAAAAAAAACTAATGCAATGTCAACGGCTATATATGGGCAACATTAAATAGTGTTGGATTTTGAATGCACTTAGCTATGTACTTATATATATATATACCTAGGTATACTTAGAAAAGAGTTCATGTTTATTTACCGCTATATAGAAAGGGAGTAATCGGAAGACAACTGAAATCGATCCAGCCGTATCAGGCCAAACCTGAATCACTTCGAGTAAAAAATGGTAGGCAGGCTGGGTTACGAGCCAAAATGGGCAAAGCAACCTAGTGTTGGTTTCGATCTATTGACTGGTTCAATCGGGACGATACAAGCCGATGTTAGACCATTTTTTATTATGAAGTAATATTTTTAAGAGTTACAAGACCGAAGTTGAACTGGTGAGAATTACATGGGTAAACTGCGAGGGCTTCGTGCACCCGATACAAAGTATTTTGAATCATAGCCCGATTCACCCTCAAACCTAGTTGATGTTGACTGGAGGCCGGCTCCAGGCTTGGTGGGCCCAAATGTGGGCAGGCCGGGTCGTCCCACACCATTGGCCATATCCATAGATATATGCAATAAGCAAATTTACCAAACTACGTTTCTTTAAAAAGGTGGGCCAAAATCCATTAACAAACTGATATGAATCAATCATATTCTATCCAAGAATTTAAAAGAAAAAAAAACTACGCTACCAAGCCTTTCAAACTTCAATTTGATACTTGTACTTCTTCTCTCACCGAATTTGCCTCCATAGCAAACAACCATGATATTCAAATTATGGGGAGAAGGGTATTAAGCGGCTACGCACTTTCTAGAGGAAGGAAGAGAGATATAGTGCTTGTTCAACAAGAAGAGGGGTGAGCAAACGACAAGAAGCAATATTTTTAAAAAGTATCGCTTTTTAATATCGTGTGTGTCTTATTAAAAGAAACGAGAACGAGAAGTAATAAATTATAATTAACAGATTTGGATCCCTTGTCAAATGCCTTAAAATTGTTGGTCACCTTCGTTACTTACTAATTTGCTACGAGTTGGCAACAGTGGCTCAAGCACTAGAATAATCATGTTAAATAATGTAACATATATTCAACAACTTTTGATATATTTTTTTAGTAGTTTCCATAAATCTAAATTTTGTCACAAAAAGAAAATCTAAATATTACTGATGATGAGTAATAGAGTACTAATTTAACGTTAATACTTCATCCATTCCCTTTCTCGCTTTATTGGAAGTTCGGATTTGGACAATTTACCATCAGTCCATCATCCTCTCTTTTAGAACTACAAATCATATATTCTAACCTCCAAAAGTCCAAATGCAACACCTTATTCAATCAACTTCATATAACATTATTGCAAGATATATATTCATTACTACTAATTCCTATTTCTTACAATAATTTGCATCATTTCAAGCTGTCATGTAAAACGACGTACCTATATTTTGTCACAAGAGACGATTAGATCAGATTAAAAGGCCTCCTTAAAGTACTAAGATCACTTGCTTATTATGATCTTATCTATATAGGTATATCTTTAAGTTAGATAAGCTATAGTTATCATGCAACTTGGCTAGATATAACTATCCCTTATCATCAATTTTTTCCACTAATTATTAATATAGACCAATCTAAATTCACATTCTATTAACAAGTTCATTTCATCTCACTCTAAGCCAATACTATGCTTAGAAATTTCTCACCATCCTAGTCGTCCCTTCTCTTCTTATTTCTTTATTCTACTTTTAGTCTCGAACTACAACAATCAAAATAAAAAAAAAATTAGACTTACCGAATAAATTATACTTGTCACTAAATGTATTAAACTAGTCACTGAATGAATTAACCATTGCGATTATAGAAGGGATTAAACTAGTCACGAAATGGATTGAACTAGTCATTATCTTCATAAGACGATTTGTTCTCTTCTTAACATTGGGCTTGGACCGTTGAGGTCTCTTACAAGAGCCACCGATTTTTTTGGGTGTTTTCATAATTACCGACATGCACATAATCTTTTTCATATAAGAGGAAATAGTGTTTTCCCGATATTATAATAAACTAGCTACTTATCAACAAACAACTCCGTATAATATTTCAATATAATTAATGTAACCACGCAACATATATACCCATATAAAGTGTCACGTATCTTTCATGTGTCAACATTAATGTCATAAACATACTAAACATATACAACTTCTAGTTTCTTATTTTGCATTCTTAATTATAGCAAAGTAAAGCTAGCAAAATGTAATGGATAAGTAGGATAATATTGTCAACCTTCATGCCATAAAAATCAGAAAAGCTCAAGAAAAAGGTGTTCCATTCATGGAGGATATTTTATTTCTGTGGAAACAGAGATTTTGAAATTTAAAAATTTAAGAGGATAATATTTATCCTACATTAATGGATGGCCCATAAGTTCATAGATTGTCCCACATGTTAAAGGTAGTCTTATGTTGCAATCCTATCCAAAATTCCTGGCTTAGTTGGATCCACATTTCTCAAATAGTAGTATAGTACATCCATATAATTTGCTTTATCCAAAAAACTTTGTACAGTATGTCCCAAATATTTTAAAACTTTTTTTGCTTCTAAATTAATATGACACTTTGACTTTTTCGCTTATTTATATATCAATTTTGACTATTTTTTTTTGAAAAATATCAATACAAACTTTAGTATGTAAATGTTGTTACATGTATCGTTGAAATGTACAGTATTCTTTTCTTTATATGATCAGACAAATTAATAACTAAAATATTAATATTCAATGTTGCACATTGATAAGCTTAAGTAAAAATAGTTGAATTTATTCAAAAAGGGTGAAGTTTTAGGGATGAGGATGGCTAATCAGCTGCCAAAATAAAAACACATATTAATGGGCACACACCAATCAACATCAAATTCATTTTCAAAAATCAATTGATATAATCTCGAAAGCAATGTTGTAAATATATAATGGATAATTTGGGTCTAATATCAACCAATTAGAATTGAGCCCAAAAGCAATTAGATTAACAAAGTAGGCCCAAGCAACTATACCTTTTTAGATCGTACTTTCAGACTAATTAAAAGGACCCGATTATCTCTAGATAAAAAATCTTCCACATCGTTTTCAGAGTAATTATTTTGCTATGAAACTCTTTGAATGAATATATGAATTTATCGAATCACTCTGAATAGATTAAATATATTATCTACCAGAGTTCCACCACAAAATAGTAGTAAAATTACTAACAAATTGAAGAGGATAGTGTAGGGGTGTATATCAATTTATTCCTTGTAATCCAAACTTTTAATATAATAATAATATTTGATAATCATTTAATGACGAATATAGCTAATACAACTAATCGATGATGATACATAGGTTTCACTATACTCCTTTTCTTTATTCAATGTGCAACATTCATTATTACTTATTTTTATGAATATAGAGCCACAAAACACGATATTGTACACGAGATTCGATATCAGATCTTGAATACCATCTCCACATGACTTTATCAATTAATCTAATTAACCTCCTAATACAATATCTACGATTCAATATGAATATATGATGCCTTCTTTGCTAAATAGAGCACCACTATTATTCATATCCAATGTGAATCGAACATTGCTTATATATCCTTCTTATAGAAATGTTATGTGACATACTGTATTCTCCTCACCTTCTCTTTCATTAACTTATCACAATTTAACTTATTGAAGATCATTATATAATGCGTTAAAATTCATTGACACTTATATGAAGTTCTTGGATTTGAAACTTATTGTTCAAAGGTGAGAGGAACGGACCAATCTTCAGAAAAACAACAAAGTTGTCTCTTATATTAATAGTTACAAAATGAACTTATATAGCTCGCCATCTTTACAGGCACATCCTACTGCCGACTGATTACTATCGAATTCTCTACAAGACTACAACAAAAATCATCAAACTGATTTTCTCTAGCACTATGCTGATGCTTCCTTTCCATTAGCAACGACGGACAAAGTTTTTGATCGGCTTCGAGGCGGCTTCTTTTCCCTTGATCTCATTTGCTCCATTTTCAGTAATTCCACTGTTAACAAGTGTTGAACATTGTTAAAACAATCCTAGAAAGGATGTTCTTTCAGAAATCAAGACTGTCAAATGCAATTAAACTGAATGAGGTCAAGGTTTATATCTTACTGTTTACATTCTCATGTATTGATTGGTTAGAAACACCAATTGAGAATCCTAATAATGACATCATATCTTCCAAACGCTTCGGGTTGGTGAGGTAAAGGTAGCCAATCTGCAAAATGATTATCAACGGATTAAACGGTCATAAGATAACTTGTCCTCGACTTTTACATTTCAGTTCAAAGTATTTCGAACAAATTAAAACTTTTGAGTTTCCTCAAAATTTTTGAAGCAATTCGTAACTTCAAAAAATAGACTTTCTAGCTTCGGCTTTCAAGTTTACATGTTCCCGCTACTTAAAGAGCTGTGGTTTCACAAGTTCAAAATAGTACATGGAACTAAAACTAGTACTTAAAGAGTAGTTTGTGATCTTTGAAATGATAACAGATATTAGTGGTAACAAATGATAAAAGATACTCTCTTTTTTTGGGAAGGTAATGTGGAGGACCCTGACCAGATCTCAACTAGCACAGTTTCTTGATCTGGTATTTGCAGGCCCGACATTTGGGTCTAGGGGGAATGGTAATGGAATCTCCAATTCCCCACCCCCAAATGCCCCTAGTGGGATTTGATCCCATGACCTTGAAGTCATGAGGCCAAATCCTTAACCACTAAACCAAGCCTTGCTTGGTAAAAGATACTCCTAGAAACACACTCTTTTGCTCTCTCCTCAACAACAGAGCACGCCCAGAAGGCTAAGTGGGTAGAAGGAGACAGCCAATGTAAAGGGTATTTTTAGTGAAATCATGGTCAATCCATAATTATGATTTATTCCAGATGGAGGAGATAGTACATGTTAGCCACTAATAATCTTTCACATAGATAATTTAACAGCAATCTGTTCACATGGCAGAATAACCTAACTGTTCCTTGACAGAATTGCTAGCAAATAGCAATTCACCCTCGTATAAAGCTTCCGCCTCTTTAACAGTGACATGAACTTTTTAACATGTTTAACCTATTTTAGTTTGAAAAATACATCACTAGTGTGCAGGCAGGTGTACTGCCTATTAGAACTTGCATATATATATTTTCAACCTTGTGTATCATCTTAGTCTTTCTTTACATGATACAATACAACAGGGGGAAACAAAGAAGATAAATCCAGTGTGAAGCTGTGATATCAACTTAAGTAGAGAAACTGACCAGTGTCTCCAGAGAAGAAGCTCTGTTATAAACTGCTACACCAGCACGTTTTGTAGTTCGTGTTTTAGCTGAAGTAATGTTCTTTCCCCACCTTAAAACATCCCTATCAATTACAGAAGAGTTGAATGCAATATTAGTGCATGAACGTGTTATAGACCGGATTAGAAAATTTGGGTTTTAAGTTTGGTTTTATAAATTGGTTGGGTTGGACTTGCATAAATCTCATTTTACCCTTTTGTATCTCTTGTGTAGTCAAATTCAAAGTTTGGCATGAATAAAAAGGCCCAAAAAAGTGTGAGATGGAAAATGGAAGAGTAAACAACTTGGTGGGTAAATTGGGCCGGGAATAAATAGGCATAGAACCACTAATTACCTCAAGATGGTTAGTAAATGGCTTTCACAAATGGCAGCCCAATTGTAACTTAATATGTTGGCAATTTACCAATTTGCCATTAATGACTTCTACAGGTTTCTTATTCTCCAGTTCAGCATTCAGCACTTCACCATATTCAGCATCATCTAGAACCTTCTCCAAGCTTCTCTCACAATCCCTCACATTTGAAAGCTTCATCTCTAAGCTACAACATTCATAGCTGCAATTCAAGGACTCATCAGACCCACCATGGCCACCATCCTTAAGCCGGCCACCAACGAAGGTACCTGGACCCCCACCGGAGCCACAACCGACAACCTGCCCTTCGCCATCTCTTCCATCACCGCCGCACTCATCACCTTCACATCCTTCTCTCACCAAGCAACCTTGCCAACCGCTCGAACGACCGGGACCTCCACCAGAACCACTACCATCAGCACCGCCTCTCTCAAACCTGCCTCCCTTGGATTCACCTTCCCAACAACTAATCCGATCAACTGATTTTATGGCTGCACTGCCTTCTTCAAGCAATCCACTAGGATTGTTAGAACCACCACCCGTATAACCTCCACCGGTCCTGTCCTTGTTCAAATCTACTCTTGCCGGAAACACACTCACTCGTAAACTCATCTCCTCAGATCAGGGAGAAACATCAAAATCGCTCCTCTCCGATTCTCATATTTCCCCCACTTTCTTTTTTCTTTTAGGTGGCACAACCTTCCTTCCACCCGTTGAAACATCAGCGACCACTAACTTAGTGTCGTCACTGCCTTGATTTTCTTCTTCTCGAACATCTTCTCGGCCCCCAGTTTTGTTAATATTGCCACTGTAACTACCAGTTCTGCCACCCAATAAACCGCCACTAGTGACAGATTGGTCTCCAGATTTACTTGCTGCCATACCTTGTTGCCGAACCTCACAGGAGTTTGGTGAGCGTGCTGACATTGGTGAAGACCCAAACTAAAGCACCAACAAAACCTTCAACTCTGCCCACCGAAAGAAGGGTCGCCGCAGATGTTCGCGACCAAACCACCTCCACGCTTCACCATCAAGCGCGACACAAGCGGGCCCCAAACTCCTCCTCTTCCCTTAAGCAGAAGAAATAAAAATAATCTTCAATCTCTACAATCCATTCCTCTAGATTTCTTCCATCAAACAAAGGGACTTGAAGTTCACAACGGATGTTTTGCAACTTTCTCCAATTTGGAGACCACTATTAACCTCAACAAACCCTTCACTAATCAAGCTTCTAACAACCTCCATTTACTTCTGCCTTCTGTCTTTCTCTATTTTATAAAAAAAAAAGTTTTTTTTTTTTCAATAAAAATAAAACAGAAAACAAACAACGTTTTCCAGCCACCGCGGACCGTAGAGCTCTGATACCAAGTTGTTATAGACCGGATTTGATGGACAAGGTAGATGATAATGTAAGGGAAGGATTAGTGATTTTAATGGTGATTTGAGAGCTTAGAAATGGAACTTGGATTGATAGGATGAATATATTACATAAACCCTAAGAATAATACAAGCTAAGGACTACACTAGAAAAGATTCATTCTCTCATTAATTTTCATGATGCCTCTCTCTCTACTTAGCTCTATTTATAGATAAGTTATTCCTAAAACCTCTAAACCCTAAATTATTATAAAATACCTAAAATACCCTTAACCTAGTAATATCGATTCATTACAGAACGACACAAAGATCTAAGCATTACTTGACGGAGCCTAAAGACACAAGCAACTGCAAGGAGCTGATATTGGGGAGGGTATTTTAGGCAATCGCATAATAGTTCAGTAAATATCATCATATTCTGTTAGAGTTTAGCTTGTAAGAGAAGATACCAATAGTTTGTTAGGAAGGAAGAGGGAATCAGATCTCTATAGATAGAAGAGATAGAGAGGAGATTTGTGACGAAAATTGTAGAGATATATTGGTTAGTTCTTGGGAGTGTTCAGCCACTCAAAAGCTAGATTTGGGAGTGTTCAAGCCACTCGAATGCTAGTTTATCAATTTATCTTACTGTTTTCCAAAATTATTCTATCCAAATTCATCTTATTTCATTAATCAGTTCCTTTAAATCAGTCCAAGTTATGCTGATTCATAGCCGCAACCAATCCATCTGTGACAAACATCCATCAAGTAATTAATCTATCATGTGCTGCAGGAATGAGATGAATGGCAGTATTGAGCCTGGGCCTACTGACTTCCTCACCAAAAGAGGTTTAAGCGGCAGACAATAACAACAACGTATCTATCTCGAGGACTTCGTCATACACTAATGCCAGATCAGGTGGAATCAGAGTGCTTTATTTATATGTAAGTATTGCCTTCAGTGAAAAATGACTTGTCCTTTGGGTACAAGGGTTGTCCTTTGGGTACAAGGGACTCATATTTTACATTCTGAAGGTGTAAACTGTAAGCGGGTAGAAGGAGACAGCCAATGTCAAAGAATAAGTATGATAACCATGAATCGGCATGCAAGCTAGAGGGCCATTCTTAAACATCTGGCAAAGGATTAAGGAGTAAGGACAATGACAAAAGAGTAAGAATATACCTTTCTTCTGCTGACAAAAAATCCTCGCTATTTAGTTTCTGAAGCAGTACATCCTGTAATAGACAAACAATGATAAGAGACAACAGATCCTGACAAAGCTGCAGCATTATTTTTTTAAGCATATAAGACATCAAGGCATTAGATTACTTTGACTAGATTGAACATCATCCTGATGGCCAAGAAGGATCGATGTGATGGTGCAGATAATACAATTATCCGAATGAGGATTAAAGATTTTCACCCACATATAGATGTTTTCGTGGATTGACTATGGTGAAAGTAGGCAGCTTATACAAACAATTAAGTAATTTTACCCCTACTACCTCCATAGGAATAGAGATTAGTAATGTCATATTTTGGGATCAATTTATCCTAAAAATCTCATATATAGCTTAAGCACGGTTCGAGAACAGACACCATATATAGTATGGTAAAACTTAAACCCTTGATAGTCCGTGTTAAGTAGAACACTCAAAGCATAAAAAATATGATTACATTAATCTGGTAGATTCCTACACTTAACACAGGAAGATCATTCCAGTCAGTAAGCTGGCATGAGAACAAATAGATCTTAGGTCTCATTCCTCATCGATATTTTAAAGCAACACTTTTCTTGAATTAAGAGAAGAAAAATCCTTGCATCTTCTTATAGTCACTTGCTTCCTGCTCCGCACGCCCAAAGAAATTACTCACCATCTCTTGTGTTAAAACAGAATGATAGTAGAAACACAGAGGAAGGGAGAAAGGACCATAAGAATCTACTAATCAACCATGTTAGCCATCTCCAGATCATGTGTGAAGTAGCTAGCAAGAATTGCTGTTGTGTAAAGTACAAAGATGCTCCTTCACAAGGATGAGTATTCTAACTGATAAATACCAGAGCAATTACAAAACAGAAACAACATGGTAAGTCGACTAAGTTCAATATTTGGACTCATAAATGAACAGATAACTAGGGTCACTAGCTGCAGAGTCCTCTAAACGTGTTCTCTACAATGCTATTCACACTTTAGACTTCTTACGAGTAAATTTGCTTACATCTTACTTTTCCCAAAATTGGCAGATGTTGGGATACATACTACTGTTCAACCCACAGATGACAGAGCGACAAAGTGCTTAAAGTTTAATTCCTAGGTGAATCAAGATCAGGTAGTAAACACCTCTCCAGATGGAAGCAAACTTTAATTTAGGGGTAAACAGCCTCTAGATACAATGAGCCAAAACTCCTAAATTCATTATTATTATTCCCAAAGGCCAATTTCACAAAAGCCAAACTTATAAGGCATTCAGAAAAAGCACGACTAGAAAGTGGAAAAACAGAGCATGGGGGAAGTAAGACATGTTTTTTTTCTTCCCACCCTCGGTTCATATATTTCAGTCTAGAGTATCTTTGTCCAGGATTGATTTATAAGACACCATTGTCATCATCATAGTGTGTAAAACTAAATCAAACAAAAGGGTGAAATAGTAAAATCCAAACAAGAAGCCTAACAAACTTCCTTTATCATGAAATAGATCCACTCTTACAATACAAAAAAATAAAAGAAAAGAGGAGTAACTAATCCATCGTCCATATGAGTCTAACAAGCCACAAGTTTGAAATTCAGTTACACAATGCAACAATCACAGACCTGCGCCTCACACCGTACGACTGCCATCACACGGTCATTGTATTCTTCAATATTTAGTGCAGGTGCCAAAAAGTGCCTCCGAGCATATAACTGCAAACCTCAAACGAAAAGTAATGAGAACATAAAAAGTAAAAACATATAAGTTATTGGCGATCGGGAAGACCAGAAGTCTTAACGTATATAGAATTAAAGCAACAACCAGTTATAACCAGGTGGCACGCAGTGGAAGGCAACTCATGCATATATGAACATCAAAAGCACCAGATGCTAGTTGAGACTCCTGACTCCTGACCAGTTATCTATCTTCCAAGAAATTTTCCTCTAAGAAAAGGTACACTAATTAATATTTCAGCACTTTTCCTTCTTCATAAATTCATCACAACTTGCAGACTGATTTATGAATCCTCATATGGGCTAGACAAAAATTGGCGGAGTGAAGCCTCAAAGATACTATCTCAAAACCCCACAAACCTCTCCAAGGCTGATAGTGTAAAACCCTCATCTAAATCTATATCCTTCCCCCCCCCCCCCACCACCACCACCACCAACCCAAAAATATTTCAACCTCATATACTGAAATGGAGCTATATGATAGAACCGGAGCCTAGGTAGATGTAATGAATTGATCTAGAGGGAGGGGTATTTTAGGAAATGCAATTAAGTAGTGTCTTGAGGAATAAGTTAGTTTACCTATAAATAGAGGAGATTAGGGAGTGAAATGTTATGTTGAAAATGGTTAAGTGTGTTTAGTAGAACTTCTTAGGGTTCTTTGGGAGAGACAAGCCTCTCGAATGCTTGATTGGGAGTGTTCAAGCCACTCGAAAGTTTGATTATCCACTTCATTTTATGTAATTCCTTTTCAATCATTAAAAAATAGTCATTTCCAGTCTAATATTCTGAGTTAGCTATGTCAGTCTATTACAGTAGACTACATTGAAATTTGTGAAGTTAAAGACCGCTTGGTTTCTACATAGGCTATACTGCTATAGTACTATTTATCTTCCTACACTAACTAATGTTCAACTTAGAGAAAACGTGACTATACTCTATGGGCATATGCAAAGTCTATTCTTGTTCCAAGCTATCAAAGTTGTAGTGCGTACTGTATTTGAATTAGTAAACAAACATACCTCATATATACAGTCTCCTATATATGCCAAGGCTGCAGCATTGTGTGAAGATCGAGGCTTTTCTACCTTTGGTGGGCTCGGCAACCATCTCTCATAACCCAAATGTGTTGGCTCTTCCAAATTTACTGTTTCTTATTGTTATCCCCAATCAGATAAAAGCAAAATCAGTCCATCATAGCACTTAATTTTCAATATAAAAGATGGGTTCAACACAAAATATATGCAGAAAAGTAAATTTGGGGTAAATGATAGAAAAGTAAATTTGTGGGATTTACTAAAATCTACTTGGTTGGTTATTTAGTGTGATAAACGACTAAAAAGTTAGTGCTTTAAGCATAATATAGCTAATACTGGCTTCCATAGTTCTGCAATCAATTTTTAGATGAAAACTCTGGAGGAAAAAGAAAAAGACAAACTCACACATCACATTTGCCCGAAACCAAACTGTGTTCCAGGTTATTCAAGAGCAAAAACCTCCTAGCTAATAGCTATGCTACTCAAACTCAACTACAAGTGTTGACACAGATGCAAGTGTCCGCCTATCGGGAATCGGTCTCGGCCATTTCATAGAAAAATCTCAAGATTTTGGTTTAAGATGAAGTATCCAAGCGTAGTGTCGGACATAACAGGTCCAAATTTTCCTAAGCTAGTTCTGCAGGTTCGCAGGTTCCACGATCATAGGTTCCAGCTATAGCTTCCAGCTAGCTACTGATGTAAGCTTCTAGCTTTCATCTCCCAGCTTCAAGGTTCCAGCTTGCTACTAGCGAAGCTTCCAGCTTGCTACTAGCTTCCGGCTTCCGGCTTCCGGCTTCCGGCTTCCGGCTTCCGGCTTCCGGCTTCCGGCTTCCAGCTTGGAACAGGTGAACCTATGACTCAACAATAACCTAAGATATAGGTTAAATGATTGTTCCAGCTAGGATTCTCCAGCTAGAGCTCTCCAGCTATGGAAGGCCAGCTTAGGACCTCCGGATATGGAAGGCCAGCTTTGCTAAAAACGTTATGGATTAGTTATTGCCAAGGCCTAAAATCTCGCAAAGACTAAAGTCAAAGATACAGAGAGATAAATGCGGATGAAGACTCATTCAAAGCCATTAAATACGGACGTGGGCGAGAATCAAGGGGCAGTTACAAGCCGTTATGAAGGCTGATTAAAACAGATACTGATCTCAGTATAAATAGCACAATGATAATGTAAATCAGACAGTCTTTTACGCATTCAGCACTTACATTCTAAGTTTGAAACATCGTTCTTAAGCTTACGAATTACATTAGTACGTAAAACACTAGGGCTGTAACTGAGATTATAGTGGATTGGTGGACTCAAAGCCACCCGCGGTTTTTCCCTTATTCCACGGGTTTCCGCGTCACCATCTCTGGTGTTCCTTTCTCTCTTTTTTGCTTGCTTTCGTTCTTCTTTGCCTTGTTCATCTTGATTAGCCATCCATCTTCATTAGCTAGTTGTAGGTCTCTAGCTAGATTTTACTTGTGTAAAATTTGGCATGAACAACAGACACGAGAAAGACTGACACACGGGTACATAAGGAAATTAGAAGAGTAATATTAACAAAGCCTCCTAGTATATTAGCAACAACATATCCTAACCTAAGCAGGGCAAAGCGGAACCGTATGCTCTCAAGTGGAGTACTTACCCTTGCAAAAACAAAGAGCCTATTTCGAATAACCCCATGAATCCCTAAGCAATAAATGTTTGTTACTTCACAATATACAAAGGGTGTAGGAAATTCAATTAGCCATTCTAATTCAGTCCATCATAGATAATTAGCCCAGCGAGTTGAAGAAGGATTGAATGTTTGACTCCATTGGAAATGAAGTGCCAAGTTGAGCAACAAAACTAATCCAAAACATACAAGAACCAATTTACACTTATCATCAATATCTCAATAATTTCTAAAACATACACCAAATTAACACAAACCCAAATCGCAAAATCACTCAGCCATGAACAACAATCATCACTCTTAGGCGAAAACCAACAAAACCCATTAAAACAACAAATTATAACTCATTCATACATCAAAATTTGCCATAACCCAGATGAAATTCAATGCATTTAGCAACAAATTAAGCCAAACAAACAATAATAAGACAAGATTACAGAGAGAGAGAGAGAGTGATTAATACCTTTATTAAGGGGTGTAGGATTGAATTTGAGAAGCTCATCAACATCAATTTGTAAACGGGGGGTCTGCTTTTTGTCAGAGGTAGAAGTTGAGGTTGAGATGAGAGAACGTAAGTCGAATTTCTTGAGTTTGCGAGGAGCGTTGCGATTGTATGGAAGCATTTGTTGAGTGTCCCATGATGCTCTCACTGGAATCACTCTCGAGCTTGCTAACGCCATTTTTCTGGGTTTCTCTTTTGCTTGATTTCTTATCGTGTTAATTAATAATACTACTTCCTCTGTTTTTTTAGCGGCAACAATTGAAAATATTTGTAAGACATAAAATATTTAATTATTGCAACTAAAAAAACGGAGGAAGTAGTAAAGATGACATTGGGTTGTCCTCGTGCCGGCTAGGGCTGTGATCGAGTCATGAAATGTTGGTTCGTGCTCGTGCTTGTGCCCGTGTTGGTTTGTGATCGAGTCATGAACTGTTGGTTCGTGCTCGTGCTTGTGCCCGTGTTGGTTTACTTGGTTAGACGCAAAAATAAGGTTTAGGCATAATATAAGGATTCGCACTCGTATAAGGTTTGAAAATTTGTACTCCCTACGTCCTATGATATAAACCTTGTTTTCTTTTGCGGAGTATCCAAGATGTACATTTGAGTTTTTATATATTCAATTCCGTATTAGTAAGAAAACATAAAGAGTTGACATTATGAAACTACATATTAAGGTGAATCTAATAAGATCTCGCATGAATATGTTTTTTTTGTCTATATTAATAAAAATATTTAGTCAAAGATTTTAAAGTTTGACTTCCAAAAAGAAAAGAGAGACTTAAATTTCGGGGTGGAAGTAGTGATATTATCGTATGCTTTTGTTTTGATTGTAACGTTGCGTGTTTGTTGTAGAGGCTTTATATAATTTTCCACCTTTTCTGAGTTGAAATGTGTGCTAATGGTGCTTTTAGGAACTGATTTTTTCTAACTTTCTTCGTCTAGTTGTGGTTTTGTTTATGTGATGAATTGTAAATTTTAGGGAACTATTTACTCTTTTGTGGCTGTTTTATGACTGATACAAATGATGGAGAGGTTTAGAGACACTTATAAAGAGTTTTGAGGACCCAAGAGTGATTCCTAAGACCTTGGATAAGTATTGAAGACTTGGCAAGGAAGCCCAAGAATGAAACCCGCCCCGATCGGGCAAATGTTTTTCCCAAAATTGTCTTTGTTGCGGGCCTGAACGTGTAACTAACGCCCAATCGTAATTGGCTAAAGGCGGTCAATCAGGTGGATTGGCCCAATAAGATCGGGAGATGCTGCAGTTTTGCCAGAAGAGGAATTTGAAGTTTTGATCAACGCCCTATTGGAGCGGACGCAAGTCTCCGAGGAATATTATTTGTATTTTTCGCTATATATTAATTCTCTTCTTCTTTGTGTCCATTTATTATTCATTAGCTTTCCCTAGAATTTCAAGCCCAATGCATATAATGAGAAGACCATAAACCTATAGCCACGTAAATGGTAGGTGTCAGATCAATTTTATTTTCATTGAGTGCATAAATGTAACAAATGGGGTGAATGCATAACCCTCTAAAAGTGATAATAAAAAAACTAAAGCTGAATCAAACTAATAGAAACGGGAACATCATTTCCATTCCGTTTCCGATGATGTAAAAGTCACTAACCAAACAACACTAACCAAAACAGCCACAATCTTTAACTGTACCCCTGACTAATTTGTAACGTCAAGACAAACACGGCGAAATTCCATTTCCTTAAGACACTACCGAGGCAATCCCGATCTACTTTGAAAACATAAAACTGTTTTTTTAAGATACCACATAGGCAATCCCAACAACTTTGAAAACATAAAACTATCGTAAAGTCTTGGTTTGGAAACAAGCCCTCATAATTCTAAGATACACTTGTTTTTTAGTTGCCTTTTCTGATGGCCTCCAAAGGCCCAACATCTCAAACTTATGAATGGGCCCTAAAGGTCCAATAGCTCTTCCATCCTATGAAAATCAATCCCATAATTCATAAGATCATGGGGCTCGACCCAACTAACCTAGCCTATCCCATACAACATACTCCCTCCGTTCCAAAATGTTATACCCATTTTTCGTTTTAGGCCGTTTCAAAAAGATATACCCATATAGAATCTTTTCTATTTATATACATTTTTTCTCCCCATTTTACCCTTCAATATCTAAACATTTACCTAGCTTTTACTCATTTGTACTTTAATGGTCCCCACATTTGAATCTCTCTCTCTTACTTTTTCTAATAATGACAAAAAAAGTACATGAAAATTATTAAAATAAACATAAGATTCTCCTATGTTTCTATTTTCCTTGGTTTTCCCCCATATTCCAAATGGGTATAACATTTTGGAACGGAGGGAGTATTTCGTAAATCAGGGTCGTCTCAAACGATATGGAGGCCCAGTACTAGTAATTAAATTAGGCCCCTAATTTTTTCCCCAATTTCTTTTAATATAAAAGTATCCAAATTAAATGATTTTAAATTAGTGGATATGCTTGGAAAATTTATAGAGCAACGAGAAATTAATATATACTTCATTAACAATCCAAAAAATTAAAAACAAAAAATTAATTATATATAAAAAAAGAACCACTTGTTTAGTAACATCATTAATAAGTTAGAAAAAAGAAAGTTACTTCAATGTTATTAGAATCGGGATTCTACTTTTAATCGGAAGAGGCTCTTAAAATCGAATCGTAAGATCGGATCATAGAATCATACGATTCTACAAATATGCATAGTCAATATATTATAGTCAACTTCCATTAGATTATGCTCATATCATAAGTTTAAAAGGATATTAACTAAAGAAAAAAATGTTTATACTATAAATGGGCAATAAATGACAATATATATTGAATAATACCTTTGTTACCATGATTTAGTTTAATTTATAATTCTAAAGTCCTCGTAAGTTATAAGTAATTACTAGAATCATATAGAATCGTATAAAATCGGATGACTATAGTTAAATCGTAGAATACGATTCGAATCAGAATTCTAAGAACTATAATTGCTTGATTTAAGCAACAAAAACCCAAAGAATTTGGAGAATTAGCTTACTGACAATCTTTTGTTAATTCTCCAAAGTCCAAATTGCTATAATTGCTTCAAATCAAAACACCAAACGACCCTCCAACACTAAAAGATTAATTGCTTAATTCTCTAAATTACTCACTGTCTTTTAGAAGAGTTGATTGAAGAGAATCAATGAATCATGCCATTGTTCTTCCTCTGTTGATTGTTGGTCTGGGTATTAACTCATGAATTGAAGCATATCACAACTCCTTTTTAATTTATAACACGAAAAAATAATCGTTTGAATCAATTGATTCAAGATTAAAGGGAGATAAAGTTTCAATTGAAGAAATAATTAATTCATGGAAATACTAAGATCTGGAAAAAGTTTGACTTCAGTTGGCAATTGCCGTTGATAGATTGAGAAAGGAAGGTAGGAGAAATCCTGGAAATCGGGAGAAGATTTCAAGGAATTTAATTAACTTTGGAAACTAAGAAAATTTGAAAGAGAAATTTAAGGAGGAAGATGGAAAGTTTTTGATTTTTATCAAAGAGACAAGCAGTAATATTTCCCTAGTAAAAAGGCAATGAATAGCGTGGACATTAAAAAGAAGGAGACATTAAAAAATTGGGTTTGGGCTCTTGACAAATTATGAGGCATTCCAAAATTTGAGGTCCTGTGTAAAGGCACACCTTGCACACCCCCATCACCGGGCCTGCGTAAATGATAACAAATGGTAATAATGCAGATAAATATATATATTTGGTTTTGTATCGGAAGTAACATTTCAACATCTGTGTTAAGAGGATGAATTTGTGTTACCATGGAAATGAGTAGGAGATTTTCTTTTCACTTTCTATTAAAAATAAAAATCGAAAAGATATTTTACAATACTCAATTAAATCAAAGAGCTCACAAGACATCAAATTAGGCAAACACAGTTGAGTTTGACTTTGCCTCTGCCTCTGCCTCTGCCTCTGCCTCTGAAACATTCGAACTATATGTCATCTTAAAATCGAACTCGATTTATTAACAAATGGATTCACTCCGAAATTTGTCCCAATCGAGCGGTTCACGATTTTGCTCGTGTCCACCCCGAGGGGGAACAAAACCCTATCATGTTGGATAATGACATCCCAAAAAAAAAGGGATATACACTTGGGAAAGGAGTAATGACATTGTCAGTGTTGCTTGCATTTCTTCACTTTGTGCCATAAATTAGCATAACTTCTTCAATACCTACAAGGAAGAAAAGCTTTTAATGCCATAATAAAGAGGATAGAGAAGTTTTTTTACAAGTTAAAAAGCTTTTCTATAGACGTTAGCTAAGATCTAGAGACTATAGTTTTGGGTGGATTTTGTATTTACATGATCTAATTAAGATCTTAATTAATTGCGATAATAAAAAAAGATCATAATATTAATTATGCCTACAATTTCAGGTGTTTTCTCAAGTTTTCCTTTAATTATACCTCCTACAAAGTTAACTAGAGGAGGATTAGTCCATAATACTCCAAGTTTCTTCAACGATAGACCTTCACAAATATCAAGATTGCAAGTTAAGGTTGATAATTCTCAGGACTCCTTCAAGTTCAACAATTTTGAGAAGGTATGTTTTAGTACTTGAAAGTATTTAATTATTATTGTCATTAATACTCGCTTCGTTCTTTTTTGTTCTTCCTGGACAAGGGAAGATTCAACAAGATAAAAATCTTGAAATTTTCCAATAAAAACACAGGAGGAACAAAAGAGAGCGGAAGGGAGTATATAGGAAGATTATATAATAATGAAGACTTATTGTAATAAATATCATGTATTATTTATATTTTGGTACAAATAATACATACTTATGGACATGGTAATCAATTAAACATGAAAAAGCTACTCCTCATTATGTCTCTTTTATGATTTTTGGTGAGCCATGAACTTGTTAGCTTATTCAACACTACTCTCATTGGCTAACCAATCCGTGCCTGATTTCTTTCCTGATAAGTGATAACAATATGTTTAATATTGTAGACTGTAGATCATGAATTGGGCAAAAGGAGGTTTACCCAAGATGAGTATGTTGTGAGTCAAAATTTCTTGGTTCGATTGTATGAGCTTGATATTCATCAAAAAGCATCCTTGGAGGCCTTGTTAAATTATACTCAGGTGTGTATCTTCCATTTCTTTTAGAAGTTGGGAACAACCATATGATAATTTGTAAATAATTCTTCAATTCGAAAATAGTCACCTTGATATTGTAATTTGACTTATTGATGTGAAAACTAATTTAGTCTATTTCACTATTGAACATCATATAAGCACTAATAATAATGTTTGAGTTGTGTTTTGACATTAAATATGTATGTGTTATTATAAAAGTTACAATAATATGGATAAGGATTGATATTGGAAGTAATTACATTGCATGATAATTGATAAGTTAAATGTTGATCCATCCTTTCTTCTCTATCATACTTATAAGGGAAGAGGGATGGATATCAAATAAGGAAAAAAAATCTTAACTGCTTTATTAATTCGACAACTAACTATTTCACGAATTAACTCTTAAACCACTTTTACACGCATCACGTGCAATTGATAAGCTACTAACTTACTAAATTAACGTTCATATACTTTAGCTAATTGTGATATATCTATTATGTTAGATTTAGCATCTTGAGGGTAAATTAGCATCATCAATCCCCAACAAGATGGAGAGGGGGGGAGCTAATACTATCCTATGGACAGTGATATATTTTTTTCGTAAATATATATTTTCTTTATTATTGTCTAATCTAAAAGAATATTTTTCAACAAAAAATGATCATAGTTTGTTCATTAAATGAATTCAATTCATGTGATGAAGTAAGGAAGGATAATAATACAAGAGGACTTTATAAAATACACTAAATTTGGAAAAAGAAATGTCATCATATATAGGACGGAGATAGTACTCCTAGTAATTATTGTTCACTTTTTTATTTGTTAATTTATCTATATTTTGATGATTTATATGAATTTTTTCTCTAAATATATCATAAAATGCAGGAAACTGGTTTAAATCTATTTCAAAGTTCAGGACTAGTGGTAGAAGGGTTTGGTGTGTCAAAGGAGATGACAAGTCGTAACCTGATTTGGGTGATTGGAAGAATGCAAGTTGAAGTCAATTCTTATCCTTCATGGTAAGGCCTTACGTTAATTACACCCCTAATGGCCAAACATTCAATGATTCTTATAATACATATAAGGAATTATATTCAGATGTTCTTATACTATATTTCATTAAAATTACATTCTCCCTCCGTGGATCCTATATACATACGAAAAACATGTTTTTCATTGAAGCTTGGCTTTTCATTAAAAATTTCGTGTTCGACTAAATCGAGCCTACTATTCTCTCCAAAAGGAGATTAGTTCTTTTTCCTCTTCTAAAATATTGTAGGAGCTTGCTTTTTCTCACAAAAATTGAAATAGGTGGATTAATTTATTGTGTACCCTCCACCCACCAACTAATTACTCACAATTGATAAATGTGCTATCATTCAAGAAATCAAGACCACTTGTCATTGGTGGTCCTAATGAATAATAAGTTGACATAATTAATAGTCATTGTTTTCAGTTAGACTTGTAAATTAGGATGTTTTCAATATTTTTTTTGTAACCAATTAAGTTACATAATCTCCAACGTGTTAAAATTAGGCTATATAATTCCATGCACTTACGCATAGAAAGCGCGTAATTTAGAAGGTAAACAATGGTTATTAGGGTCTTATTCTTCTAGCATGCAAATATCTGAATTGAACTGAAACTAATGGAATAGAACTGATCTAAATTGAACTGAACTTAACTTATTTTTTGTAAATTGAAGTATATAGATGGTATAATGGTAATACAATATAATAATAATAATAAAAATGATGATGATGATGATGGTAATGATAATAATAATACTTAATAAAATAATAATAGAAATAATTTTAATAATAATTATAATAATATAGAATAATAATAATGATGATGATGACAATAATACTAATAATACTTAATAATAATATTAATAATAATAATAATGACAATAATAATAATAATAATAATAATTGATAATAATAATAATACTTAATATGAATAATAATATGAATAATAATAATAATAATACTAATAAAATAGTTTTGATGTAATAATAATAATAATAATAATAATGAAGAAGATGATGATAATAATAAAAATAATAATATAATGATAATGATAAAAATAATACTCCCTCCGTTCCCAAATGTTGTTCCCATTTGGAATCGGGGAGAAAATTAAGAAAATTGGATCTTAGTATAATATTATTTAAAGATTGCATGTTTTTGGGGTTAATTATTGAACATTTTATCTTACCAAAGCATAATAAATGTAAAAGAAACATTTAATGTAAGGACAACACATATCACTATGCAAAACAACCAATAAGATTGAGAGTTTATAAGAAAATATGTTGACTTTATGTAAGTTAAATTTAGAAAGATTCCAAATGGGAACAACTTAAAGGAACACTAATTCGGAAAATGGGAACAACATTAGGGAACGGAGGGAGTAATACTTAATAATAATAATAATAATAATGAAGATGATGATGATAATAATAAAAATAATAATATAATGATAATGTTAAAAATAATAATACTTAATAATAATACTTAATAATATAAAATAATATTGTAATAATAATAACGATGATGATAATAATACTAATAATAATAGTTTACAATAATAATAATAATAACAACAATATAATAATGAAAATAATAATAATATGTAATGATAATAATGATGATGATAGTAATAATAATAATAATTGCAATAATAATAATAATACTTAATAGTAATCATAATAATGATGATGATGATGACAATCATAATAGTACTAATAATACTTAATAATAATAAAAATAATAGTAAATGATAGAAATAAAATTGTTAGAAATAAGTTAAAGTAGAACTGAACTGAACTGATTTGAAATTAATTTAAACTCATTGCAGACCAAAAGAACAGCGCTTAGGAGGGTATCCTTATAAAGTTACTACATGGTGCACTTCTTATTCTTACTTATTTGTACACATTACTGAAATTATCATCGCCATTCGCCAATAAATAACGTAATTTTGCTAGTAGTCTAGTAGAATATCGGGAGAAAACTTAATTGATTCAGTAGGTAGACGACCACTATTATAGAGAAGAAAAGATATTAGATTTCAACTCATCTGCAGAAATAAATTTTTTAATAGTTTATTACTAGTGGGTCGACCTATCAATTTCTGATGGTCCGTGATTGTTTCAGCCACAAATTGATGAATATTAAATTAATTATTGGAACATTGGCAGGGGGGACATTGTTAAAGTAGAGACTTGGTGCTCAGGCTTAACAAAGCACAGTCTCACTTGCAGCTCCAAATTAACAGATGCAAATACGGGAAAGAAGATCATGCGAGTTGACAGGTTTTTTCCAAATCTTATTTAGTAGAAAATTTCATAACCAATAACTACTAAGTTAAACTAATGTTATGATAACTGCTAGAGTTTACTATTAAGAAGAGCTATCTAGTGCAGTGTAACATGCGCTGAACATTTCTTGTTCCGTAAACATATGGTATAACTTGTATAATTAACATAATATTAGTAATAGTGTAACTCATCATGTTATTGTAGAATCAACTTTTTCTGGTTTCCATTTTTTGTTTTTGGTTGTCGATAAAATTAAACTGGAAATATTTAACATAAACAATTTTTTTACAATCTTTATAACTTGTTCACTTTACCTTTAAATAATAATATTTAGTAAAAGTAATTTCAAATCACTAAACTTCAGTTCATTTAAGTAAAAATTAATAATAACAAAGAAGAAAAGTAATAGAAGTCCTTAAATTTCAATTCAGTGCAGAAAAAGTTCATTTAGTAAAAAATAAAGTGGCCTGAGCATGACCATAATGCAATATAACATGTTATTCTAAACATATGACTTAGCTAGTATGCTTACGGAAAGAAAAAATGTTTTCCAAGTTGCAAAACTAAGCATTATGTAATTATTAGTACTTATTTATTGCTATGGCAGATTCAACAAGCGAGATCCGATCCCCATACTTGGTTATTCAAACCAATAGATTAATTTAAGGCATATTCAACATTTATTCATGCATATGCAAATGAAATAAAGTGAATATGTAGTGATTAATGAGGAAGCAAGGAGGTCTTGATGAAGTATAACATTTTATTCGAATATACAACTTTTATGTTTGCGGAAAGACTAAAACATTCAGCAAGTTGTGGAACTAATCATTTTGTAATTATTAGTACTTATTAATCCATGCATATGCAAATGAAATAGAATGAATTTGTGATGATTAATGAGAAAACAAGGACGTCTTGATGTAGTGTAACATTTTATTCTGAATATACAACTTTTATGTTTGTGGAAAAATGAACGTTTACATAAGTTGCGGAAATTACTAAGCATTTTGTAATTATTAGTACTTTTGATCCATGCATATGCAAATGAAATACAGTGAATTTGTGATGATTAATGAGAAAACAAGGAGGCTATCAAAAATTCCAGAGGAGATCAAAGCAAGAGGAGATCCTTATGTGAGAGATTATCTTGATCCTTTGCTAACTGTTGATAATACACATGATAAGCTTAGAAAACTTCAGAAACTTGATGAAGATAAAGCAGATTATATCCTAAGGGGAATTAAGGTAATTATTTTAAATATCCTTCCATTAGTTTAAGAATTTATATCATCGCAGAATATTTTTTTTTTTTAAGTTGGTTCATAACCAGATGAAGTAGATGTTATAGTTGAACACATATTATTAAAAGAGGTGGTTTAATTTTAACATTAAATTACAATCATCTAAGCTCACATTTTATTAGCAAGCCCATCCCTTTTCCACTCTAACACAACACTATTCCTAAACATTTTGCACCATCTAGTCATCCCTTCTCTTTTTTATTTATTTATTTCACTTTTAGTCCCAAACTACAACAAACAATTTAAAAAACACCCCAGTCTTACCAAATGAATTCAACTAGTCATTATATGGAGCAAACTGGTCACTGAATGAGTTAAATATTGTGATTATTGAATGGATTAAAGAGGTAAGAAAATGAATAAAATTAGACATTATTTGCAGGAAGATGGTTTGTTCTCTTCTTCATATTGGGCTTGGACTGTTGTCTAATTTTAATATAAAACTAGACGGTCTCTTACCAGACAAGCTGATAATTCAAAGTCTATACATATACTTCTAGGTAGGGATGGCAATGGGTAGGGTCTGGGTCGGGTCTGACCAGATCCATACCCAGACCCATTATTATTTCTTCTAGACCTAGACTCGACCCAGAATGGGTCTGGAACTTTCAGACTCAGGTCCTTTGTGTCTGATGGGTCTAGGGTCCTTAGTCGATTCTTTTGAGTTTCAAGTTTAATAGCATTTTTAAATCAAATAAATTTATTTCGTCTATTTTATAGGTTCGCGTGATCATGGTTAAGGTTTGTATCCAAACAATTAATAAAATATAGCTCATAAAATCTTAAAATGTTTCAACTTACATCACTACATGTCTTAAATTGGAGTCACAATTACTTATAATTGTTATAAAGTCGTATTTTATAACTTTTCTTATGTAAATGGGTCTGTGGGTAGGGTATGGACTAGGTCTGACATATTTGGATCCAGGCTTAGACCTAGACCCACCTAATAACCTCTGGACCCAGACCCGACCCAGACCCATTAAATCTAAAAAATTAGACCCAGACCCTTATAAATTGGTTTAAGGGTCTGAATCGGGTCCAAGACCCATTGCCATGCCCTACTCCTAGGTATTTGCCTTTAGCCCTTTATATAAGTATGTGAAATTAGTAAGAGTAAGACAATTGGATTCTTGTTTATATGAGTAACGAAAATTGAGAAGGTAACTGACTGGATGTGTGTGGGCTATGTAGATGTACTCATGTAAGGCTAGCTACACGCTTTATAGTATTATCAATACATCATTATATATCACCTCACACTATAAACAACACCAATTTTGTTAGTCATATTTAGCCGCGAATAATTTATATGCATAAAAGAGGTTAAATTTCTATTCGGTAAGAGAAGAGGAAGGGACACTAAAAAAGAAAAAAGAAAAAAGAAAAGTAATATTCTAACCGCTTAACTAGTTAAAAAGTTAATCGGTTCACTAATTAATTTTCAAACAGCTTTTGTACACACCGCATGCATTTGAGACTAATTCCTTATCATGAGAAACATATTATTATTATTTTTTACATTCATTGTCCTTTTTTTAATCAAAAAGTAGTTAGTAATGTTGATTAAAATCTTCGTTTATTATAGCCTTTATGGTTCGACTTGGACCCTAATCAGCATGTGAATAATGTGAAGTACATCAGCTGGATTCTTGAGGTAAATCTATACTTTCAGTTTCTAATGAACTCTCATATCTAGTGTAATATTTCTTTTTTTGTACTTCCTCAAATTAATAGCCTTCATTATTCGTGTCCTAAATTGTTTTTACCGTGAAAATCAAGTAAAAGGGGTACATGTTTAGATACAAGATTAACCGTGTTTTCATTTAATGACATTTTTGTAAATACTGGCAACTTGATGTTAAAACACGCGTACCCCTTTATCTTAACATGTACCCCAATAAAACTTATATGTACCCCTTTTTTCAAGTTTTCACGGTTTTCAACAAACATGTGGTTTTCAGCAGAACCTGTCCCCCTCTCTCTCTCTATATATGTAGTTAGGTTCCGCTGAAAACCACAAATTTGCTGAAAACCGTGAAAACATGAGAAAAAGGGCACATATATATAAGTTTTATAAGGGTAGATCCGTACATGTTAAGATAAAAGGTTGCACATGTAGTTCAAAAAATATGCATAAAAATCCTTCTCACCCTTCTCATTTTAAGAATCTTTTTATTTGATCCTAATTCTATAAATATACTTCCCCCGTTTCTTTTTAATTGCAACAAAGGGATATTATTTGTGAGACATAAAAAATTACTTTGTTGCAATTAAAAAGAAACGGAGGAAGCATATAAATTTGTGTTAGTATCTTACGGTCTAACTACGCATGAGCATATGGATGAACCATGTGAAGATTTTAAATTCAAACCTTGTTGTTTAATTTTAAGGTATCTTTGAGTTTAACCAAAGTCTATCAGTAACCATATGGATATTCTCGATAGAGAGGGAAAGAGAGTCGCGATCTAATGAGAAGGATATGTGCATATTTTTAAAAATTGAATATGTATATTTCACTTTTCGAGCTGTATAAGCTCTTGAAAGATAAATTGCACATTCAGTTTAATAAAGCGAACATGATAATTTTTTTTGCACATTTAGTACAAAGTATATGCACATTTAGTTTTAAAACTATGCACAAAAAATCCATTTCACCCTTTTCATTTTAAGAGTCTTTTAATTTTATCTTAATTATATATAGGAAACTTTGTCAGAAACAACCTTTTAAATACACTTTTTTGCGAGAAACAACCTTTTAATTTTTTTTTGCGAGAAACAACCTTGTATTCTTTTTTTTGCGAAAAACAACCTTGTATAATTTTTTTTTGCGAGAACACACCTTATCACTCTTTTCCGGCGTTGACCACAAGTTTCCGGCCTTGACCAAGTCAAATTTGCTATTTGCACTCCTTCTTTCTTATTTCCACACTCTTTTTCCCTCCTTTGTTCCCCATTATACAAGGTTGTTTCTCGCAAAAAAAATATACAAGGTTGTTTCTCGCAAAAAAAAATTTAAAAGGTTGTTTCTCGCAAAAAAGTGTATTTAAAAAGTTGTTTCTGACAAATTTTCCTTATATATACTGAATGTGCAACTTTTTTTATCACGTGCACTTTTTTTTACTGAATGTGCATTTTATCTTTCGAGAGCATATACTTACAGTTGGAAAAGTGAAATATGCACATTCAGTTCAAAAAATATGCATATATTGTTCAAAAATATGTACATCGATCCTTCTCATCCGTATGGAGTACTGAGCAAGGACAAATAAGATAAATTTGTAATTTTCCAACATGAATGAGTAGAAAGTTGGGGAGACATGACTCATGAGACAACATGCACGATAGTCAATGTGAACAATGTCGAATATATGATTTTAGTATCAGAGTGTCAATTATAAATTTTAAAATCGGTGACTCGCAGTCGCAAAGTAAAAAATTAATGTAATATTTTGATTATTTAATAGTCTACTAGAAAGAGAAAGTAAAATAAATAATTTTAATCTAGGACATCTACTGATAAGTTTACATGCTTCAAAACTGTCGACATGTTTATTTCTTTTAAAATTGTGAGAAAAAAGAAAGTGAACATAGTTTAACTTGTTAGAAAACACCTTGATGAGTATAAACATTTTTATGAAGTTCTGCATACTTAACAGGTTACTATTTGTACATTGCTTTACTAAAGTTTGGTTTTAAAATGCATATTGATGCAGGGAACTCCAGAAGAAGAAAGGGGAAACTATGAATTGGCGGCGATAACACTAGAGTACAGGAGAGAATGTGGGAGAGAAAGTGTGCTACATTCACTCTCAGGTGCATCTAATGAAGTTCCTCATGAATTTCATCACTTACTTCGCCTCGAAAATGGCAATGAAGTTGCAAGGGCTAGAACCTTATGGAGGTCCTCCAATAATTAGAAAGTAAATAATGAAGTGTAATAGAAATTCTCATTAGTAACCCTTAGTTTGGAAGTACAAATGAAGGGGGTGGAGATATACAATCACAAGTTCATAACAAATTTCTTACTTTGCTGGGCCATGCAAAGATTGTTTTAGGACCAACGTAGTCCACTCTAGTACTACCTGCTTTTAGTTTCATGTACTCAACCATAATGCAATTGGTAGTTTCAGATTAAGTTCCGATTTAGCAATGACTTGTACTTCAATGAAAGCAATGTATTTTGGTCGTTGGATCTGGATGTTTCATTTAAGCGTATTTGTGATCTTTGACATCTCGACAACCAATAGATATCTGATCTAGTTCCTTTCCAATTTCTTTTATGTAATTTAATTTCTTGGTTTTAATGAAATCGTCAAATTTAAGAATATAACACCAAGCTTAGGGGCCGTTTAGATAGGGGGCTTCAAGAAAGGGAAAGGGAATTAAAACCCTTGTTACCTTTACATGGTGTTTGTTTGTTGTTTTTTTGCATTCCCTTTACCCAAATTTCTGTTTAGGTTACCCTTAGTTGATTCCCCACCCTACCCCAAGGTTTGGGATTACCCCATATCCCTCTACACCACAACCACCTTTGACCCACATTGACCACCACTACCACCACCATTGACCTACACCACCACCACGCCCCCCTTCCACAACCACCACCACGCCACCCATTCCCTTCCACAACCACCACCACGCCACCCATAGATGACCGTAAACCACCGTAACTCCACCGGAAACTCCACCTCACTCTCGAAAACCACTAGAAATCCACCCTAGGGTACCGTAAACCACCCAATCCCTCCCGAAAACCATTAGAAATCCACCCTAGGGTACCGTAAACCACCTATTCTCTCCCGAAAACCATTAGAAATCCACCATAGGGTACCTTAAACTACCCCATCCCTCTTGAAAACCACTCTAAATCCACCAATTTCCACCAGTCCTCCGCAAAACCTACGCTACTCTCAAGAAACTACCTTTGGCACCCCCAAAATTCTAGATCTGAGAGCGCCGATAAGAGAAAAACAACGCGCCAGAGAGAGATGCTGACGTTGTGAAGGACGCTGATGGTGCCGACGGATTTGTCTTGCCGGATTGTTGGTTGCCGGCGGTGGGAGAGGATAAGAGTGGTTATATTCTGCTGGCAGATTAGGGAGGGGGATGAAGAGAGGGGGTGAACCGGTGGCTGCTGGTTTTAAAAACCCTTTCATTTATTTATCTTCCAAACATGTGTTTTAATGTGGGGGTTTTGGACTCCTTTCCTCTCATAACCCTTACTTGATTCCATTCCCTTTCCCCTCTATCAACCAAACGCCCCCTTAATGTATCTGGTTCTTTTCCATTTTCTTTCAAGTACTCTAATTTCTTGTTCTTTATACAACGGTCAAATTTCTTACTTCTTCAATGGTTTGAGGACTACCAATTTGATATGTCGGAGCCTAGTGTAATTATACCATTCACCAATATAATAAAAACCCTAACTCTACAACACGTATTGTAGCGGATTAAGGGGTTGAATCCACAAGAAAGTAGGGTGAATGGAATTGTATTCTAAGTCAACTTTGCCTAGTCTATTTTTGTGTTTTTTGACGTAAAGTTAACAAGAAAACCTAATTCTAATCAGCAACCGGCTGAAGAAAGAAATTCATAGAAGCATATAGAGAAATAGGTTGGAAATTGGGGACAATGAATTATAACCAAACATTGATGACCAACGAGAGCGGAGATGAATTGTTCAATATGAAGAAACGGGATGGTCCTTAGAAACACCAATTAGTCTACTTTTTTGAGCTAGCTAATCATGACTTTAGGGGCATAACAAGCTATTTTCATGCTTATTGATAGGTTTTAGTCGTGTCACCTAATCAAAAATAAACCTACAGTCCTCTAACTATGGTAGTCAATGGAAGCAGGGTCGAATCCACAGGGAGACAGAAGTTCTAAATTAATATTCAACCAATTCAGCTATTTCAGACGAAATCAGAGATGAATTAACTGAACTAATGATTAAACTAAAGAAAAAAAAATTAAATCGAGGAATTGACTATGGACTAAAAACCTAGGGTATTAGGTCGGTCCACCATGCTTATACCAATCAAATAGGGTCAACTACTACCAAAACCTAAGTCAAGAGTCGGGGGATTAGAGCACGAGTTGAGCTATGGTTAAGATCAACGCTCATAGTTCAACATACGCCGCATGGTCACTAACGTAATCAGAACTACTGATGTGTCCTAGGCCTCTAGTCGTAAGACGGATATGTGCAAACAACTATTAACCACAAGCAACCAATGAAATTGTACACTGACATTAATTACTCAATAAGAACAAACCACATCACAATCACCCTAATCAAGCCCTAGAAATTAATAGAAATCTAAATCATAATCATGGTATAAACATGGCTTCCCTATCTAACACCCTAGAAAGAGACTACTCACTCATAATCGAATTAACAACAACAAAACTAACATAAAAACCCTAACAATTGCATCATGAACGATTAAATAAATAAACTAAGCAATCAAGAATAACAAAAGAGATTAGGTAGGAAAGAGTACCAATTGACGGAAAGCAGGAACTTTTATTGAAATCGAAATAGGTTTGATCACCTCTAAATTAATCTAAAGTGTTTAAATTAAACTAAGAACAATGAGAAATAAACTAGGGTCTAAATTCGAATAAAAGATGAATAAAAGATCTCTCTAAAAAAATGAGAAAACGAGTATTTATAGTGCCCCTCAAGTCTAATTAAAATAGGAAACTAATTAACGAAGTTCGCGACAAATGGCGCCAGACCCGATCGGGCCCGTGGCCTCCACCCGATCGGGTCAAACACCAAACTCAGCACTTTGTCTTCTGGGCCTTCGTTAGCAGCAGCACAACATTAAAGTGATTTTGATGGCCCACCCGATCGGGCCGTGGGCATCCACCCGATCGGGCCAGGCGACATAATTGGCCCAGCAAGCTCGCCTCTTCAGCAGCTCCAAGATGAGATGTAGCAGCACTGGACCCGATCGGGTCGGGCGGTGGATGCCCGATCGGGCCTGGGCACATGTATTCTCGCCCGATGCGATCGGGCATGCCTTGCCCGATCGGGTCCGCAACTTCTATACCCGATCAATGTATTTTCGCCCGATCGGGCCATTTCTGCCCGATCAGTGCACGGAAACCTCCTTTTTGACTCTTTGGCTCTCTAATCTTCACGTTTAGGGGTCTTGGGACCTCCTAAACTACCCATAAAGCTCGTGAGCCATCCTACGTGCCTCGTAACACCTCGTAAAGCTGTGGTTGCTTCTAAATGGATCGGGAATAAGGAGAAAACTCCCTAAACCTGTAATTCAACACTAAAACACAAAACCACAACTATATACGATAGTTAGCACAAAATAGCTCCCAAGAGCTCCAATGACGCACAAATTAGCTTGTAAATAAGGGAGAAAAGACTATATAAATACGTGATATCAAACTCACCCAAGCTAAACCTTTGCTTGTCCTCAAGCAAACAGAACATGAACATGGAATAGATTGCCTCACCCCATAGATAAAAATCAATCAAAGCTCAAAACATTTTCAAGACTAAGAATCTTTCAAGCAGGCAAAATTCAAGTTTGGCTAATCAAATCCATTCAACCACCAATCATCCAAGCAATTTATCAAATTCAAGCATCCACAAAGCATACAAGTCCTGAAAAGGCTCTCACAAGGGTGTCACTCCTCTCTATTTTGTGGCAGGCAAAGAATATGCCCGAACACTCACCAACCCGACCATAAATACCCTTCCCACTCACACTCTCATGTGTTTAAGAAGGTTCAATGACGCTCATCCTAATCAAGTCGACTCAATTAGCAGAAATACTCTTTAACCTTGACAAACTGACTCGAAATCAATCAAATGAACACTGCAGACACGAGCTCAAGAGGACTTTAGAGGGTTGTAATGGGGCTTAGGTAAAAGGTAGGGAATACTTTTGGGCAATGTGGTGGAAAAACCAAGAAAGGGGGAGCATGAATCATTCAAACAAGGCCTAAGATGGCCTACACAACTCCCAACAACACCATAAAACCACGTAAAGTAACCCAACTCTCATAAATCAATGAAGAACTCATAACAAACCCAATTTTCAAGCAATGAAGCGAATATTTCTTTAAGAACGTACGTGAATGAAAGAACTTCGAATTCTTTTGAACTTTTATTTCATTTTTCTTTCTTATTATTCTGAACTTCATTCACGCAACTCCGAAATTGCTTTTTCTTTTCTTTTTCTCACCCTCAAGCCACAACAAATACACTTTTAAATTCCTCAAC
The DNA here is from genome assembly GCA_947645195.1 of Patellifolia procumbens. NCBI lineage: Eukaryota > Viridiplantae > Streptophyta > Magnoliopsida > Caryophyllales > Amaranthaceae > Patellifolia > Patellifolia procumbens. The sequence continues at coordinate 1,267,047 of CANSGD010000383.1, forward strand.
AACCAAAATAAACCAAGAAACAAATCTCAACTCAACCCATACAAAAGCTCCCCCAAGCTAGGCTTGGAATAATATCAAGTGAAGGCTTTGGGCTCATAATAGGGGTTTAAGTATCACGAAACAAGTCATTAGGCTCAGCGGGGCTAAGGAGGATAAAAGTGTGTCAAAAATTTACTCTGAAGCTCAAGAATAAGACAAAAGAACACATCTATCACAGCAAATGCTACAAGTCATCGAATATCAGACAAGTACGAAGTCAAAGTCAAGAGCAATCCACTAAAGAGGAACTAACACACAAGAATAGACTGGATAATAATATGAATCCAATAGGCTACAAAGAGGCCTCACAGTCTAACCAACTCAGGTATGCAGCACAAAGTGGTCTAATATAATCCAAAAATGCTCGAAATCATAGCAATCAAACATCAAATCATAGCCTCAAGATCACAAATGTCCAGCTATCCAGAAAACAAAGTCAAATCATTTTCAAATAGAGCACAACAAGGGGCACAAGGAGGCAACTAAACCAGTCATGGGAACCATATTTTTTTGATTTTTTCAGTATTTTTCGAAAGCAGTAAAACTATTCTAGAAAGCAGTAAAAGAGATAGGGAATACAAACAGAACTCCTCCCCCAAGCTGTACTTGGCAGTGTCCTCAATGCCAAAAGGTGATAAGGACTATGCTAAGAGGAAAAACAATGTTAGTGCCCTCACTCTCGCTCACAAAAAGAAGAAAAATAAAAGTATAAAAAAGAAAAAAAAATAAAATGAAAAGAAAATGAAAAAGGGAAAGAATACGAGTTGCCTCTCGCACAACGCTGGTTTATAAAGGTCCCGCACGACCATAATCCTCCATCTCTCAAATAGGAGGGGCTTGGCAATGAGTGCCACCCTCATCAAACATTTTTCGCCTCCAAATGTTCTTGACTATGCCTCCAGACGGTGAGGCAACCTTAGGTGGAATTGGAACCTTTTCCACACCTACTTCATCCAAAATCTCATCCCTGCAACAAGATTGTTCGAGCATACGTGCCTTAACAGCATTGGTTAGTTTAAACATCACTTTATCATCACCAACACTAAGAGTTAAAGACCCAGACTTGACATCAATTACAGCACCAGCAGTACACAAAAATGGCCTACCCAAGATAATAGGAATCTGGGCATCCTCATCCATATCTAACACCACAAAATCAACAGGGATATAGAATTTCCCAACCCTAACAGGAACGTCCTCTAAAACACCTAGAGGGTATTTTATAGAACGATCCGCCATCTGTAAAGTTATTTGCGTGCATTTGAGTGCTCCCATGTTCAGTTTCTCAAAAACAGATAATGGCATAACGAAAACTGAAGCACCTAAATCACACAAAGCCTTGTCAATAAAAATAGATCCTAGATGGCAGGGTATAGAAAAACTACCAGGATCTTTTAACTTTGGTGGGGCTTTATTCTAAATAAAAGCACTACACTCTTCAGTAAGAGCGACACGTTCTACCCCACCAAAGTCTCTTTTCTTAATGATCATGTCTTTCAGAAATTTGGCATAAACAGGCACTTGGGTAATTAAGTCTGTAAATGGAATCGTTACCTCAAGGTTCTTGACCATAGCCAAGAACTTACCAAACTGCTGATCGACCTTGGACTGTTGCATCCTGTGAGGAAAAGGTAGCCTTGGTGTAAAAGGCGTTTCAGAAACCTTCTCCTTTTTCTTCCCTGACTGTTCAGCTTCTGCAGACAAATCGACTTCAGACGTCGAATTCTTCCTTTTCCCTTCCTCTACCACCCTCTTCTTCCCTGCAGTCGGGGTAACCTCATCAATGGGCACTGGAGGGGCATCATATGCTATGCCACTACGAAGAGTGATGGCATTCACATGTTCTCTCTGAACGGGTTGCCCTGGCAATTGTCCCTGCTGTCTCTGTGCATTAGTTTCTGCCAACTGAGCAACTTGAGCCTCGAGAAGTTTGATATGCTTCTCTTGGTTCCTCCGTGCTTCCTCATTTGCCTTTTGCATAGACAATATCAATTTCATCAGTTCAGAATTGCTAGGCTCTTGTGGGTTGTTGTTTTGTGGAGGTGGGGTGTGGAAATTTTGTGGGGTTTGGAAGTTATTGGGATGATGGAATTTTTGTGGTGGTGGTCTTTGGAAATTTTGTGGGGTTTGATGGTATGAGGGTTTAGGATAGTTTTGTGGAGGTGGAGGTTGATAGTTTTGTGGATTTTGGTAGTTATGTGAAGGGGGGAAAGTTTGTGGCCTTTGTTGAAAGGCATTCGCCTGCTCCATCTGAAATTGACTGAACTGACAGTCATGCCCAAAGTGACCCTGAACACCACATACCTCGCAGTAAGATGAGGTAATGGGTGCTACTGCAGACATAGCATTGATACTCAAAGGCGGAGGTGTCGAACTAGAAGACTTCATTAGCTGCTGAGTTAGTTGAGCCATCTGAGATGTAAGCAATGAAATAGCGTCAACTTCAAGTACCTTCTTAGTTAAACTCCTAGATGATGAATGGTCATTGGCTGCAAGATTTGATAGGAATTCATAACCCTCATCAACTGCCTTGTCTAAAAACACTCCTCCTGCAGATGAATCAATAATACACTTCGTCTGAGGCTGCAGACCATTGTAGAATGTCTGCGTCAAGAACCATTTGTCCATATTGTGGTGTGGACACTCTCTCTGTAGATCTTTAAACCTAGCCCACGCTTCCCGTAATGTTTCATCAGGCTCTTGGGAAAACGTGGCTAGTTTATTTCTGATTTCTGCTGTTTTAGTAGGTGGGTAATACTCTCTCAGAAATGCAGCAGAAATCTCACTCCATTCAGTTTCCTTCACATCGTTCAACCACTTCTGGGCTCTATCTCTCAAAGAAAACTCGAACAACATGACTTTTAGCTGATCTGGAGTGACGCCGGCATGTTTAACGGTTTGACAAAGTTGTTGAAACCGTTGCAGATGATTTGCCGGATCTTCAGTAGGATGCCCACCAAACTGATTTTGCAGGACCATGCTGATGAGTCCAGGCTTAATCTCAAAATTTGCTGCGGCAATGGTGGGCATAGTAGGTCCAGTGGAGAGACCATCTGGGTTGGGCACCCCATATGACTTCAGTGATTTTCACATAACTGAACTCAAGGTGTCTGCTCCAGAGATGTTCAGCTGAACAAACTGCTTTTCTTTCTGCTTTATCTTTCGGATCCGCCTGATTGTCCTAGTAAGATCGGGGTCTGCTGGAATTGAGGAACCGTTTCTTTGGGACCTGGGCATACAAAAGAAACAAAAAGCAGCAGTAAAACGTACCTCGATTGAAACAATGAAGTTCCATTGAGGTACAGAGAAGTAGACCAAATAATCAAATAAAAATTTAGAAAACTAGCCGTCTCCCCGGCAACAGCGCCAAAATTTGATAGGTTTTAGTCGTGTCACCTAATCAAAAATAAACCTACAGTCCTCTAACTATGGTAGTCAATGGAAGCAGGGTCGAATCCACAGGGAGACAGAAGTTCTAAATTAATATTCAACCAATTCAGCTATTTCAGACGAAATCAGAGATGAATTAACTGAACTAATGATTAAACTAAAGAATACAAAATTAAATCGAGGAATTGACTATGGACTAAAAACCTAGGGTATTAGGTCGGTCCACCATGCTTATACCAATCAAATAGGGTCAACTACTACCAAAACCTAAGTCAAGAGTCGGGGGATTAGAGCATGAGTTGAGCTATGGTTAAGATCAATGCTCATAGTTCAACATACGCCGCATGGTCACTAACGTAATCAGAACTACTGATGTGTCCTAGGCCTCTAGTCGTAAGACGGATCTGTGCAAACAACTATTAACCACAAGCAACCAATGAAATTGTACACTGACATTAATTACTCAATAAGAGCAAACCACATCACAATCACCCTAATCAAGCCCTAGAAATTAATAGAAATCTAAATCACAATCATGGTATAAACATGGCTTCCCTATCTAACACCCTAGAAAGAGACTACTCACTCATAATCGAATTAACAACAACAAAACTAACATAAAACCCTAACAATTGCATCATGAACGATTAAATAAATAAACTAAGCAATCAAGAATAACAAAAGAGATTAGGGTAGGAAAGAGTACCAATTGACGGAAAGCAGGAACTTTTATTGAAATCGAAATAGGTTTGATCACCTCTAAATTAATCTAAAGTGTTTAAATTAAACTAAGAACAATGAGAAATAAACTAGAGTCTAAACTCGAATAAAAGATGAATAAAAGATCTCTCTAAAAAATGAGAAAACGAGTATTTATAGTGCCCCTCAAGTCTAATTAAAATAGGAAACTAATTAACGAAGTTCGCGACAAATGGCGCCAGACCCGATCGGGCCCGTGGCCTCCACCCGATCGGGTCAAACACCAAACTCAGCACTTTGTCTTCTGGGCCTTCGTTAGCAGCAGCACAGCATTAAAGTGATTTTGACGGCCCACCCGATCGGGCCGTGGGCATCCACCCGATCGGGCCAGGCGACATAATTGGCCCAGCAAGCTCGCCTCTTCAGCAGCTCCAAGATGAGATGTAGCAGCACTGGACCCGATCGGGTCGGGCGGTGGATGCCCGATCGGGCCTGGGCACATGTGTTCTCGCGCGATGCGATCGGGCATGCCTTGCCTGATCGGGTCCGCAACTTCTATACCCGATCAATGTATTTTCGCCCGATCGGGCCATTTCTGCCCGATCAGTGCACGGAAACCTCCTTTTTGACTCTTTGGCTCTCTAATCTTCACGTTTAGGGGTCTTGGGACCTCCTAAACTACCCATAAAGCTCGTGAGCCATCCTACGTGCCTCGTAACACCTCGTAAAGCTGTGGTTGCTTCTAAATGGATCGGGAATAAGGAGAAAACTCCCTAAACCTGTAATTCAACACTAAAACACAAAACCACAACTATATACGATAGTTAGCACAAAATAGCTCCAAAGAGCTCCAATGACGCACAAATTAGCTTGTAAATAAGGGAGAAAAGACTATATAAATACGTGATATCAAACTCTTAGCTTGAATATATAAGGTGTTTTTTTACAAATTAGCTTGAATATATAAGGTGTTTTTTTACAAAAAATGTAACAAATAAGGTCATTTTCACAAAATTCCTTATTTAATTTAGGTATCCGTACTTGTCATTTGAATGGGGGTGTATAGGGCCATAGGGGTATAAAAGTTCATTTTCTATACCCTCGGAGATGTACGTAAAGCGTGTTATGATATCGTGGATTGATATAGAGTTTTCCCCTTATTTATGAGCTAAATCGTGCGTCATTGGAGATCTTTGGAGCTATTTTATACTAATTATCGTATATAGTCGTGGTTTTCGATCTGTTTTCATATTGAATTGCAGGTTTTAGGGAGTAGTTTCCCTTTTTCGAGCCATATTGAAGGAACCACGGCTTTACGAGTTGTTATGGGGCACGTAGAAGTTATCACGAGCATTATAGATGATTTTAGAGGTCCCAAGACCTCTAAAAGTAAAGATTTGAGTGTCAAAGAGCCAAGAAGACAAAAAGGATGTGTTTGATCGGGTGGAATACCACCCGATCGGGCCTATTATTTATGATCAGGTAATAGGGTTGCGGGCCCGATCGGGCAGCCCTTGCCCGACCCGATCGGGTGAGAGGTCCCTAAGCCAGCTGCGTTGTGTGCCTGCATTTTAGAGAAAGTTGGGCCATTTGGCTCAACCCGATCCAGTTAAGCAAAGCAAGCTCGATCGAACGAGAATTCCTAGTCCATAGTTGTTGCTTCATTTTGTTGTGTGTACGCCATGCCAAAGATGCTGGACTCCTTTGCTGCCAACCCGATCGGGCAACATGGCCCAACCCGATCGGGCAGGCCAGCTCCCCCTTATTTTGTTGTTGCTGCGTTGTAAAGAGGAAGATTTGTGAAGTTTGGTTTTTTGTACCAATCCGATGCCATAGGGCAATGGCAGCTCGATCGGGTGTCGAGCACGCGGAGCCCGAATTCTATTTTTTTAGTTTTAGTTTTCTAATTAGTTTTAGGTGATTATAAATAGGAAAACTCTTTTTTTAGAGACATCTTATATTTTAGTTTTCTTTAGTTTAGTATTAAGAGCTTTTCATTGGTTTAAACACTTAGATTAGTTTCAAAGGTGATTGAACCTTCGATTCATTTCAATAAAGGTTTTTGCTTTCAGTCAATTGATATTGTTCTTTTCTTTTAATCTCTTTAGTTATTTCTTAATTGCTTAGTTTGATTATTAAATAGTTTCATGATGCAAAGATTAGGGTTTTATATTAGTTTCGATATTGTTGATTCAATTATGAGTGAGCAGTATTATTTCTAGGGATTTAGGGAGAAAAACCATTTTTATACCATGAATTACTCTTGAATTGCTGTTAGTTTCTAGGGCTTGATTAGTTTGATTATGTTGTGATTTGTTCTTGTTGAGTAATTAATGTTATTGCGCAGTTTCATTGATTGCTTGTGGTTAATAATTGTTTGCACAAATCTACTTTAAGAGGCCTAGTACACGTCAGTAATTCTGATTATGTTAGTGAGCATGGGGGATGTGTTGAATTATGAGCATTGAGTCTTAACAATAGCTTAACACGTGCTCTAATCTATCGATTCTTGACCTAGATTCTAATAGGTTTTTGATCCTTCTGAGTGGTATAAGCATGGTGGACCGAACTAATTCCCTTGACCTTTCGTTCATAGTCTTAATCCCATCTTTATATTGCTTTCTTTAGTCTAATTAGTAGTTCAACTAATTTCTATCTGATCATGTCTGAAGTAGCTGTTTGGATAATTATTAACTTAGAAACTCTGTCTCTCTGTGGATTCCTCCCTATTTCCCTTGACTACTATTGTTAGAGGACTTAGGATTATCTTTAATTAGGTGATACGACTTTAGCCTGTCATGTTACAACCCCAACACTTAGAACAAAGGGACGAAAAACTTGAGAAGGAAGGTGTTAAAAGTTCCCGAACATGTTCAAGGAACTTTTGCATTTGTTTGGTTGTGTTGATGAACTTGTTTTAAGTTCCCTTAACCTTGCTTGTATTACGTAATAATTTGGTGGTAACTACATTTTGAGATTAATACATGCACATCAAGTACTGCTATACCCTCCGCAGACTATCAACTCTCAACAAATTCAATTCAGCTCAGTTTAAGTTTGTTATAACAAACTTAGTATTCTAGCCTAGAGTTTGTAGTAATAGATTCTTTATTAATAGATGACTAGCCTTGTAATAAACAATTGATTAGAGTTTCTCATTTTAATGAAATATGATCTCTTTATTCTCTAGTTTCTTTCTCTCTAGAGATTTAAATTGAACTCTCTTTTCTCCCACCGTGATTCAAGCTAAATGCTGCTAAGTTCCCGTGTGTGCTAATCTCATCAAATTATAACATGGTATCAGAGCTTTACTCTTTCAATCCAACTTTCTCCTCTTTCATTTTAGTTTATTAAGCTCTTCAATTTGGAGTTCAGTTTTCCAAAACTTCATTGATCTCGTATTTATCAATCGTTTCCTGTTTAGAGTTTTATAAAAAGTTTCTTGATCATATTCCTTCATTTGATCCCGCTTCACCATCTCTACATCATCAGTTAATTCTAAATCTTCTTTTTTTTTTCCTGATCTTCTTTTGAGCTCATTTTTTAAAATCCCGTTTTCTCTTCCAATTTTCACTAAAATATCATGTCTACTACATTAGCTCCATCACAAGATCCTAGCAGCATCCATTATATTCATCCATCAGAAAATACTTCATCGAAGCTTGTTAATACACCTTCTGATGGAGACAATTATAGAGATTGGAAACGTTTAATGACCATTGGTCTATTCGCAAAGAACAAGATGTCTTTTGTTGATGGTACACTAACTAAACTTGCTACAACCGATACAGGTTGCAAAAGCTGGAGCAAGTGAAACAACATGGTGATTGGATGGATCTTAGCATCCTTAAGTCTGATTTTAGTTGAGTGTGATGTTCTTCAACACAGCCTATGAGATACGGTCAAATCTAGAAGAGAGTTGTGGACAAATTTCTTCAGCTTAGCTATTTTTTTTACAAAAAATCTCAATGAGTTACAATAAGATTATGAGAATATTGCTAAGTTTTTCACCAAAATCAAAGATATTTGGGATGAGATAGACAATCTCATTCTCTTGCACTTTGTGAATTCAATAGTTGTTTATTATGTAATCTCACAAATAAAATCTCAAGTAACAGTAAGATCAACATTTACTTCAGCTTTTAATGAAGCTGAAAAATGCTATAAACAAGGTAGGTCAAACATCCTAATGATGCAGCCTTTATCTAACATTACTTAAACATATAAACTCTTATCATAAGGGTAAAAACGCAGAGATTTGAGTGAGTTACACAAAGTTCAAAGTGAACCTATGGATTTCATTGTGGATATAAGTAGATACAATGAAACTCGTGATTACATACCTTATAGGCCTACTATATTGGAGATAACAAATACATTGTTGGAAATAAGTATACATGTGGTAATAAAAGAGGCACAAGTTTCTTTTGTGATCAGTGCAAGATTCCAGGCCACACAATAGATAGATGATACATGGATATCCACCTAATTTCAAGAGAAAGAAAAGTCTTGCAGCTATGTCACATGGTGATGAAAGAAGCTAAACATGTTTATCAAAGATTCCAATTATGTTATCACAACAGAGCAATACAACCAACTTATGGTTCTTATCTCTAAGCAAAAAGAACATGATGATATTGCTCTTGACAAAGTTGATCAACAAGCTAAAATAGACACTTCTATCTCTGGCAATGCTTATTTGGCACGTAAATTTTGCCTTTTTTCTCACTTTCATTCTGGCTGGATCATTGACAGTGGTGCTATAGATCACATGTGTTATAATCTAAGAAGATTCAATACATTTGAATTGCTTGAAGGAGCAGTTAATAGCATCACCATTCCCGATGGAAGAAAACTTTCCAATTACTCATAGTGGCACATTTCAATTAAATGATCAAAATACACTGAAAGGAGTTTTATATGAACCTGGATTTCAATTCAACCTTATCTCAGGTACCAAGTTATGTGCATATTTGAATTTGAAGTGTTTTATTAGTTTTTCTTATGACTAATGTGTGCTTCATGACTCTATTATGACATTTGGGTCTATACTATGCAACAAATTCACAACAAATGCATTCTACTTCTTCTGAAATTATCACAACTCAAGCTCAATATCATAATTCTACTACTGCTCTCACAACTCAAACTCAATATCTCTGTTGTAGTGATACAAAAAAAATATGACATCTTAGACTTGGTCATCTTCCTTTCTCACAAATGAAGCATCTCAATCGCCAGTTGATGCACCTACTACATCTACAGACTACGCGCTGTTATCAAATCTTCCCTCAAGCAAGACAATGTAGAATCCCTTTTACTTCTAGTCATATAAAGTCTAATAAGGCTTTTTATTTATTACATGTAGACATATGGGGCCCTTTACAACATGCTAAATACACCGATTTTCTATTTTCTCACTATTGTAGATGATCTTACTAGGGCAATCTGGGTGCATTTGATGATGAAATATAAGTCTGATTGTGTAGCTATTTTGAAGAATTTTCTTGCTTTCATCTTCTTTAAACTACTAGGGCTTTGTGCTTTCAATCAAAATTGCCTATAATCATATAGACATATCGATGGATTTTCAACAAATAACTAATATTGGCTACTTTACACGTTTTTTAGAGCTAAATAAGTCAAGTAGATATCTTTATTCTCCTATATACGTTTTGCTGCAAGTTTTTATTCTCTTGTGAAATCAATACATGCTATTTTTAAGCTTATCATGTTGTTTGTTAGCCAATCACATGAAAATCATGCAACCAATTACTTGAACTATTCCAATTTAAAACCATCAATTATGGCATGTTTAATATTTCTAATGAAGTATGATTTAATGTTAAAAATATCGTTAAAAATCTCTTTAAACATGGTGACGACATGTTGATATCATGTATTTATATAGAGTTTTCTCCCTTATTTATGAGCTAAATCGTGCGTCATTGGAGCTCTTTGGAGCTATCTTATGCTAATTACTCTATATAGTTGTGATTTTGTTGTTTTATATTGAATTGCAGGTTTTAGGGAGTTTTTTCCTTATTTCCGAGCTATTTGGAAGCAACCGCGCCTGTATGAGTTGTTACGAGGCACGTTCGAGTCGTTACGAGCATGTTTGCTTGCTTTAGGAGGTTCCCGAGGCTTTAGACTTGATTATCGAGCTCAAACCGCAAAGCAAAGCTAAAGAAACAAGCTAATGGAGTTGACCCGTGTACTGATCGGGCAGAATATGGCCCGAATGGGCGAAGATTATTGGATCGGGTGCCAAGGCGTTGGGCCCGATCGGGCAGCCCATGCCCGACATGATCGGATGAGAAGCCCAAGTGATTGCTGCGTTGTGTGCCTGCATTTTAGAGGAAGATAAGTTGGGCCTGGATTTGGCTCAGCCCGATCGGGTGGCATTGGCCCGACCTGATCGGGTAAAGCCCAAACTCTTTGTTGTTGCTGCTGCTTAACCAAGGGAGGAAGTGAAGTGACTGGGCTGAGTTAGCTCAGCCCGATGCCATAGGGCAATGGTTGTCCGATCAGGCAGGCCCAAAAGTTAATGTTAATGCCATATGCTGCTACGTGCAATGAAATGAAGCGAAGTTGGACCAATCTTTGGGTTGGGCCGATCGGGTGGCCCGTTGCCTGATCGGGTAGCGTGTCCGCGGAGCAAAATCTATCTTATTTTAATTAGTTTCGAGAGGTTATTATAAATAGCTAAACTCATTTATTTTAGAAAGATCTTGGATTCACCTTTTTTTTCCAGCTTTGTTTAGTATTAGTTTAGAGAGCTTTTCATAGTTAAACACTTTAGATTAGTTCCAAAGGTGATTGAACCTTGGATTTATTTTCAATAAAAGTTATTGCTTTCCGTCAATTGGTATAATTCTTCTCTCTTAATCTCTTTAGTTATTTCCTAATTGCTTAGTTTGATTATTGAAATGTTTGGTGATGTAAAGATTAGGGGTTTATATTAGTTTTGTTATTATTGAATTGATTATGAGTGAGTAGTCTTAGGGAGGAAAATCATGTTTATACCATGAATTACTTTTGAATTGCTATTAGTTTCTAGAGCTTGATTAGATTGGTTATGGTGTGGTTTGTTATTTATGAGTAATCAATATTATTGCGCAGTTTTATTGATTGCTTGTGGTTAATAATTGTTTGCACAAATCCGTCTTACTTTTAGAGGCCTAGTACACATCAGTAATTCTGATTATGTTAGTGAACATGAGGCATATGTTGAATTATGAGCATTAAGTGTTAACCATAGCTTAACACGTGCTCTAATATCTCGATTCTTGACTTAGTTCCTGATAGTTGTTTGATCCCTTTGATTGGTATAAGCATGGTGGACCGAACTAATACCCTAGACCTTTAATTCATACTTTAAATCCTATTTTAATATTGCTTTCTTTAGTCTAAATAGTAGTTAAGCTGATTTCTATCTGATCTTGTCTGAAGTAGCTGTTTGGGTGAATATTAAGTTAGAAACTCTGTCTCTCTGTGGATTCGATCATATTGTTAGAGGACTTAGGATTTATCTTTGATTAGGTGATACGATTTTAGCTTGTCACACATATGCAAATTTAATGTGGTGGCTAAGACATTTGGAGTACTAGTCAACTAAATGGTTATGAATGCGATATGTGACAAACACGATTTTGTTTTATATAATTATATAATAGGGAAATTCTACATGGTGGCCTTCAAGTTTCAACTTTTCTATATGGTGGCCGGGAGAATTATTTTTTATACAAAGTGACCTTCAAATTAAAAAAGTTCTACCTAGTGGCCTTGAAACCCCAGCCCACCCTTAAACAACCCAATCACCACCACAACACCCATGAAGCACCATTACAACCACCCAACCCAGCCAACTTGACCCACAAACCACTACTTCCACCCACAAACCACCACCTCTGCTCGAAACCACCGCAAACTACCATTACCCCACATCCCCCCTCCACCAGCATGAAAACAATCAAACCCAGATTTTCGATTCCCAAAATTGAATTGCGCAAACCAAGCCACCAGTAACATCACAATGTCACCCCAAAAAATTCCCACAACACCACTAACACCACAAACTCATCACATTCTCTTACCTCTGCGTGTCCATTCCTCTCTCTCATATCCCTCTTTCTCTCCTCCACGAGCGTAACCATACTCACCAACCACAAATGATTGCCACCACCACCACCACAAACCGCCATCACCTCTAATACTTATTGTGGTAAGCCCAGATTTTCGAGCATATGTCGAAACTTTAGGCCGATTTTGAGCATTGTTGGGGTTGTTGTGGTGGTTGGTGGCGAATCTTCAGTAAAGGGTGTTGGGTTGAGTAGAGAGGAGTGGGGTGAGGGTGCTGGCTAAGTGGCGAGGGTGTTGGGTGACAGGGATGAATTTGTGGTGGTTTGGCTTCTTCTTGGTGGTGGTGGAACATAAAGATGGGTTAACCACCATATTTAATTGGGTCACTGCATGTATTACGAATAATTTTAGGGCCACTATGTGTATTATGCATAATTTTAAGGTCACTTTGTATAAAATTAATTTTGCTCTGCCACCATATAGAATTTTGTAAAATTGAAGGCCACCATGTAGAATTTCCCTATATAATATAATTAGATAGATATAATACCCTTATCTTGTAGCTAGGTCCACACATTGACAAGGGAAGATTGAAGATGAGATTCTTTTGATCGAGATTGTGAGTTTTTATTCAAGGTGTCGTTACTCGTTAGTAACTAGGTCCTCAAGAGTGATGATGAACAGAAAAGTAGTTGGGAATTAAGAAACATTTAAGTAATTAATCACACAGTTGATGACAATGAGTGTTCAACCCCCTGAATTATTTTCAGAACCCCATGGAAGAAAATTCTCCTACAGATCTTTAATATAGTTTTCATTTTCTTTTTAAAGGGTCTATAAAAATATGTCTTCATTTCTAACCTATCTACTTTTACAAATATTTACTTTGTTATAATTCTATTAGGTTATTTTTATTATTTAAAATTAACTTTTTTTTGGCATAACAATCAGAAAAGTTCCCAAAATTTCAAAATCAATACTTCGTTAAAGAAAAAAATTATTTATACTCCTGTACAAATACAACATTGAGGTAAATTATGATAAGTTCTACTTTCCTTAATTTCCATAAAAGGGAAGTGGGAACTACTATTATGGGACATAGTAGGGGGTGTTGAGTCGACAGAACATGAGGGTGCTTGGCTTGGCTCATAATATTTTTATTCGAACTTGAGCCGAGTCTCGAGTTTTTTCCAAGCCCAAAACTATCAAGATAAAAAAAATTCCGAGCTTGTTCACGAGCCTTTCGAGCCAAACTTTAGATATGCTCAACTCGTGATTTTCAAGAGCCGAGTTGGATCAGCTCATGAGCCATATAGGCTCATTTACAGAGAGAGTGCCATGTTTCATAAACCGCGGGCCAATAATGTGTCGTGGTTAAGCATCGTCTCACCTTCCGGGACGTAGAGTTACTTTGTTTGAGTCTTATCAACACCACACAACCTAACATATCCTTTCGGTTGGGGATTTTCTCTCCTTTTATCATGAAATTGAATCACAATCTTTGAGTTGGTGTGCTTTGCACTAGTTCTCGCCTTCGAGTCTCTCAACCCCACCCGAACTTTAGGTTAGGGAACTTCCTTATTCTTGTCATGACAGTGAGCCTTTGTACTATGTTATGCATAATGTTCATGTAATCTATTAGGTTGCAAAGCTGTATACCCAATCTATGAGTTGGTGCACCGCAGTGGCAGATCGAAGAAATTGGAAGGTCAATGTACAGTTATAAAATAAATCAACCCTTCGATAGAAAAGATAGGAAAAATTGACTAGAATAATCCAAACTATGCCCGTTCCGCTAAGAATAATCCCTATTAAGCTTTATTCCTGTATAATCCCAACTATTGGGGAGGTCCGCCACTAATAGACCGTGACCGGATGGAAACCTATTTAATAGGTACAACATGACACGTGTCATGCTCTTAGTGGCTGTTTACAATTATTATTTATTTTGTTTTTTAAAAAAATTTCAATCCTTACCCCCCTTCTTCCCCATCCTACCAAAAGTCTTCCTCACCACCACCAACACCACCACCCAGCTTCGACCTTACCACCACCCAGCTCCTACCTCCCTGCTACATTGATGCATCACGTACAAACACACCACACCCATCCCCAGCCCCTACAACCCACTAACCACCCTCTCCCCATTCTCTCTCCAAACACACCGCCACACACCACCACCACAATCATAACCTCTTCGCACGCACTGCCCCTTCACTACTTCCACCCGCACCACCACAACACCACCACTTCCCACCACAACAGCACAAACATCGGTTTTTCGTATGCACCACCACAACAATAACGCAACACCACCACTTCCAACCGCAACAACACAACACCAGCGAATTCTCTCTCTTTCAACCTCTCCTTGCGCGATCTCACTCTCTTCCATACTCTCCTTGCGTGATTTCTTCTCTCCTCAGGCGAGTTCTTCTCTCCCGCGCTCATTCCTATGCAACTCTACTCACTGTCTTTCTCATTCGGCACACACCACCAGCGAATTCTCTCTCTTCCAACCTCTCCTTCACGCCGTCATCGCCGCCGCTAGGAGCCACCGTCATTCCGCGTAGTCTCTCTTTTCTTGATTTCAATTTTAGAGTTTTGATTTTTGTTCTTCATCATTTCAGTTTTGTGCTGATTAAATAGCTGCTACACTTTTTAATTTTGTAATTGCATCTTCTCCTAATTATTTAAGGACAATCAATTTGTATTAAATTATTATAAAGTTTTTTGTTGTTGAATTGAGGTTGCTGTTAAAAAATTAAAAATCAAAGTTTGTTTCTTAAAATTTTTCGGTTACAGTTTTGAATTGGGGTGGCTTGTTGGTGGATTTTGTGGTGGTTGTTGGGTTTCGTAGAGTGGTGGCTGAAATGGTGGTCTTTCGGTGGTAGTCGAGGTTTTCAATTGGGATTTGGTGGTGGTGGTTGCGGGGTTTCGATTAGGTTTTTTGTGGTGGTTTTCGATTGGGGTTTAGTGGTGGTGGTTGTTGGGCTTGATTGGTTTTGGTTGGCAATTGGTGGTAGTTGTTGGGTTCGTGGTGGTGGTTGCTGCAATGGCGGTGTGGCTGTGGAGGTGATGGGTGGTGGTTCATTGGTGTTAGAGGACTGCTTGTGGTAGTGGCTGGTGATGGATGGTGGTGGTTGTAGTGTCGTTGTGTAGCAGCAAGGATGATGAATGGTTGTTCGCTGGTGGTGGTGGCTGGTGGTGGATGGTGGTTGATGTACTGGCGTTGTGTGGCAGTGGTGGTAGGTGAGATTCGTGGTGGTGGAAGTAGAAATTAAAAAAAAGAATTAAAATATTTTACTGTGCTAACAGGTTGCAAGTCACCTGGGTCTATTAGTGGCGGACCTCCCCAATAGTTGGGATTATACAGGAATAAAGCTTAGTAGGGATTATTCTTGGCGGAACGGGCATAGTTTGGATTATCCTGGTCAATTTTTCCAAAAAGATAAACAATTAAATATAGCAAAAACCAATGTAAACATAAAATTAAACGTGAGGTGACGTGAGTGAGGCGACCGTTGCTTTCTGGGTGTGGCTGCCGACGAACTATGTGAACGCTTGGTGCGAAAGCTTGAAGCATAAGTACTTCTACAATCCATGGGCTGTAATTCTTTCCTGGCTACTGTTTTCTTATTGTTACTTACTGCAGGACATACTTACTATCCTATCTACGGCTATTCCTAATTGATCCAAACAGATCATAGGGCCGGGATTTAATAGGGTTTTTACTTGCATTTATTGATCGAAAAGAAATTTAGAGACTTTCTACAAGATGAAATTTAGTTAAATCTGCAAGCCTTTGTGAAACAGAGAAACGCTTTTATTGTTGTGGAAAGTATTTGTTCCAAAAATTCAAAACTTGACTATCTCAAACTATTTATAGCTAACATTATCTGTAAATTTTTGATGTAATATTGTTGAAGTTCGAACTCAAGAACTGAGGAAGGAATGAGGAGAGAGACGTTCAGTGAGTTGTGAGCCTGAGCGTGCAAAGTCAGAGTTGTTTTACTCCCAAAAGATGGCTTCTAACTTTTGGCCCATATTCCCTTTAAAAAAAGCTATCTATACATATACTATGAGCCGGACCTTCTTTTTTGTTTTTTTTTTGGAGTCGAGGTACGCTTGTGTTCCAATATACCTCCTTCGATCCGCCCCTGGCGCACCGTACCTTGGAGGCTAATAGCCTAGAAGTAATTAGCCCTTGGCCAAAACAAACAAACTGTGGGTCAGCAACTATATCAAGGGATCTAGAAACTCAACGCCCCTACTAATCTTGTCTTGAACAACTTGCGGCCAAGACTTCTTTTGGCTACGAGCATCACCTCGCGATTGTGTTTTATTTGTTTTGCAACAGAAAGATATACAATCAAGTTACGAACGTGGGCTGCCAGATCCAGATAAGTTCTGCATGCATTGTCAATTTGTCAATAGTACTTCACCATTCTGTGTAGATCATAATCATGGTCCAGAGGGCACATTAAAGCACGTTTAAATCAAAGTAACTTGGGGAAGGACCAATGACAGTATGACACTTTACTTGTCACATAAATTAGCATCATTTCTTCATTATTTACAAGAAAGAAAAGCTTCCAAGGCCATAAGTTAGCTAAGATAATACACATGCCTACAATGTCATGTGTTTTATCAGGCTTTCCTTTAATTATGACTCCTTCAAAGTTACTTAGAGGAGGATTAGTCCACAATACCCCAAGTTTCAACAATTTTGCACCTTCCAAAATATTAAAATTGCAAGTTAAGGTAGATAATTCTCAAGACTCTATCAATACCAACAATTTTGGGGAGGTATGTTGTAGTCGTACTTAATTTTCTTACTTTTTGAAATGAGTAGGCAATGCATTTTGTTAGGAAAGATATATTTACGTAAAAGATGCATGCAAGATTTACTTTTTAATTTATAACTTGTTATCTTTTTGCCTAGTCCACGAAGTTCACCCTCCGTGGAAAGACAATTTATTTCATTCAGAACGATAAGAAGTATCATGCATGTATTACGCAATGATTATTTTGCAAACAATTCGTTAAAATCTAAGGGATACTATTGTGATTATTAATTCGGTTATCGTAATTTGATGTATCATATGGAAGATAGAAGTTGTCGTTCAAGAAGTTTATGATGTTTAAGAAGTATTATACATAATATATTAAAGTCCTTTTCTTTTGAACAGAATTATTGAAAATTTAAGTACCGTTTAGTTCAATTGTGTTAGTTTCCTCTCATATTTTTACCCTAAATAATTTTAGTTTAATCGAGTTCAATTCAACTAGTTTCGATATGGATAGCTAGTTATATTATGTAGCCCTCTAATATATTCGTATTGCAGACCATGGACCATAAATTGGACAAACGGAGGTTTACTCAAGATGAGTACGTTGTGGGTCAAAATTTCGTGGTTAGGTCGTATGAGCTTGATATCCATCAAAAAGCATCCTTAGAGGCTTTATTAACTTATACTCAGGTTTGGTTTGTCTTATACTGCCTTCCAATTTTATCAAGTTGGCAACAATGATATGATCAATAGTAGAACACTCTGGTAATTCGAAATTAATTATCAGGTCGATATTGTAATTTGAATAAGTCATGTCAAAGTTAATTCCCCTTGGATTTCCTTTAAAAAAAGTATGAACCGGATGGAGAGACGTACTAGTAGAGTTATAGAAAATTCAAATTCAAATTAAAGTCGATTTCTTCTCAAATATATTCCCTTTGTTCCTATAAATATTTTCCTTTCTTGCTCTAGATCAGATAAGAAACTAAGAAAACAAATTTGTTTAGAAGCATATTTTTTGTTCAAAAATTTAATGAATCTATATAATAGGGTAAGGGAGAGTAAAAGAGGGGATATATCATAGGTTATCGTAATTGAAACAAAGTTGTCTAGAATGAAAAAGGAAAGCCTTTTTGTTGGTACAAAAAATGTAAACAAGTAATGATGTCCTGTAGCAAGTTAGTTAAGAACACCAGGGAATTGATTCACTCCATAAAGGTCACTGACCTTTAGAGATAAGGGATTCTCGCTAACTCAACAGGAACAACTACTAATAGCTTAAATAGAGTGCGATGAAACTATATTCCTTTTGTTCCAATAGAAATTTCCTTTGTTGCTCTAGATCAGAGACGAAAACTAAGAAAACATATTTGTCGAGAACCAAATATCTTGTTCAAAAACCAAATGAATTCATATATTAGGGCAAGGGAGAGTAAAATAGGGGATATATTATAGATTATCGTAAATGAAATAAAGTTGGCTAGAATGAAAAGCCTTTGTAAAATGGAGATGGTAATAACTATCATTTCATCAATGAGCCAATGGTTGGTGGTAGAGCCGGCCTATAGGGAGAGCAAGAAGAGCGGTGGCACAATGCCCCCATATTTTGGGCTGAAAAGGCCCCCCTAATTTTAGAATTTGCTATATTAAATGATTACAACAATTAACCATCAGATCCCGTATAATGCAGTGGTAGTGCGCATGTCATTGCCAATCAATGAGACCTTTGGTGGATTCAAGGTCAAAACTAGCTACTATCCAAGTCGTTTGTAATTGTGATTTTTAGGTTTTAGTCCTTAATATCATCTCTTTTTATTCTTATTTTTCAAGTCCAATTAGTATTAACACTTTTTCTATTTACTGTCTTATCTTGTAACTTGACATTGTTTTTCGGATTTTAAGTTTTGTATTTTTGTTTTTGTATAAATTTTACTTTCAAACTGTAATAAGCCCAAAGCTCTATTTTTAGCAGCATGTATACAAAATTAATTAATATTTTAATGATTTGTTTTTAAAAATTGTTCATCAAATAAAGTTTTGGACTTAAGTCTTGTTTTAAAAGGTCAATCTTTCAATTTTCGCTCATGGCCTCGAAATTGTACTGGACGACCCTGGTTGGTGGCGGATCTAGAGAATTATGTTAGTGGATGAAAATAACTATAGTGGGAGGATGCAGGAGGTCAAGTTTTTTAAAAAAATGCTACATATCTTCCTTGATTATTATTATTATTTATTTATTATTTATTATTATTATACCAAATGACCTTGCATTTGACGGTGTAAATCTGTCTCTTTTAGTGTTAACCTATCTATTTTAGGACGATAATATATTTATGTAGGGTATGGACTGGAAGGCGAGGGTGGAAACTTGTCTTAAGTTTGAGCACTCGATAAAAGTCGTTGGTAGCTAGGAAGTCGCTGGTAGCGGACGCTTCAAGAACTTCGATTAGGGAAGACTTAGCGAGCCGCTAGTAGCGGGTCCAAAGCCACTGGTAGTGCGGCTGCGCTGCTGCGCGCCTCTTCACGCACCGTTTTTATTGTGTTGAATAGGAATAATGGATTACGGGAGGGCAACGATCGATATATTCGATGGGAAATAGTTTGGTTTCTAGAAGATGCAAATTAAGGATCATATGTACCAGAAAGATATATTCCAACCTCTTACAAATAAGAAGGTTGAAGCAATGAAAGAGTAACATTGGAAAACACTAGCTCTGAAGGCATAAGGCGTAATTCGTTTTTCACATTAGAAAAAAGTGTGGATTTAGTGTCAAAGACGTGAAGACGACGACGACGAAATTAATATCATCTTTGTCAGATATGTACGAGAAGCCCTCCACAATAAATAAGGTTTATCTGATGCGTCAATTATTTAAACTTGAGTTGATTGTTGGTAGTTCTGCTGCGGAAGTTATTAATGAATTCAATATGATTATTAGTCAATTAACTTTTGTGGATATTACTTTTGAGGATGTGGTAAAAGCTTAGATTTTGTTGTCTTCCTTGCCGAAAGAGTGGGAAACCGTTGTTGCGGCTATTAGTAATTCCTCGGGAAAGCAGGCATTAAAACAGAATATGGCAGGGATCTAGTTTTGAATGAGATTAATCGAAGAAGGGATTCCGATAAGTTGTTTGAGGGGAATATATAGTACTGAAAGTAGAGGGAGGAGACAACAAACGAGAGTTAAGCATGGGAAGTGCAAAGGCTAAGCGTTGGGAATGTCGCAAGAAGGTCACTTTAGGAGACAATGCCAAAGTTCCAAAGACAGTGATAAAGAGAAGAAAACGAAGAAGGGGGATTAAGAGAGCGCCGGGGATAGTGATGCTTCAACGATCTCAGTTTCAGAGTACGTGTGTCAAGCTAGTGAAGGAGAGACGTGGAAGTAAATTCGGTGTCTCTTTAGCGAGTGTGGAATCTGAAATGAACAAGTAGAAGACGGAAGGTATGCAAGAGTGTGGTGCATGCGCGACAAAATCTAGCTTAGAGAAAGATGTTTTCTTCAGGTGGAAGCATCGACATAATGCTCGAAGAACTACGAAGAGTCCATATGGTTCGTATTGTGATGGAGATTCAGGGTCGAGTGAGGTCTCTATTTAGCTTTCTTTGTCTGTAGAAATGTGAGATTGTACTAGGTATTAGTACGGAGAGTGACGATGATTGACGGTGTTAGCTTTATTTATTAGGGCATGTTCTTCACTCATGTCGATCTCTAGCTGGGAGATTGTTAGGTACGAAGTATAGATAGAGTAAGAAAGAAGAATAAATAATGTGCAGGGAGAAATGATGAAGAAGATGTGGGCCGAACCTTGGCGTAAGTGTGAGCACTCAATTAAAGTCGTTGGTAGTAGGTTTGACAGAAACTACGTTTAGGAAACACTTAGCGAGCCGCTATTAGTAGGGATAGAAAAATGGGGGGGGGGGAGGTGCGGAAACCCCTCCCCTCTACCCATTACCCACCTAAAATTCTCATACCAAACATCTACCCACCACCTATGGCGGGTACAAGTTTCATACCCATGCCTGCCCACGTGGGTATTATGTCCCTAAAACCATCCCCATCCCTAGTACCCAACTGGGTATACTCACCGGTCATTCCCACCTATACCTACCTATCCAATATCTTCCAAACAATGAAATTTATTAATCAAACCATAAAAAAACACTTCATAGTGCCTACTACTTGGTTGAAGTGAAGATTTCTCCTTTGTTGTACTTTTATGAACCCCTTGGCCTAATTGGCTATAAAATCATAGGCTCGATCTAATATACTTTTGTACTAATAATAAAATAACATTATTTATAGTTTTTCGGGAGGTTATTGAGCAGCCGGATGCAGGACTTGTGGATATGGGACGGGACGGGTGGGTAAGGGCAGGTATGTCCTCATACCCCCCACCTACCTATTACCCATGGCGATATCGATAGGGCAACACTTCTTATGTCACTTTTTTCCGTCACTCTAGTCATGGATGACAGTTTTTGACTTTGGGCGATGAATCACTATGTGGCTCAATGTCACTTTTCTTCTAGTGTGAATATTTACACCTACACTCACCCATCATCAAAATTTACCTATCTGCCATCCCTAATTGGTAGCGGCTACGCTATTGAGCACCTCTTCGCATAACTTTTATTGTTTTTGAGTCTAGTTTTCCTTCTTCTGCTTGGTTTAGGGTTTTCTTATCCCCCTATACATATATATTAGTCGTTTTATGTCATTAAGCATTAGAGAAGAGATATTCTAATCTAGAGAGGTGCAAGAGCTCTCAGAGATAGATTTGAATGCCTAGAGAGATTGAGAATTCATTCTGTAAAAGTCATCTCATATTATTGTCAAGTCCTAGTGCAAAGCGAGTATTTTTCGCCCGGTCTCAGGTTTTCTTATTGTATCTTGCGTGTTCTTTATTGCTCCTTTTATTAATTTTCGTCTCTTATTTTTCGCATACTATACTCTCAATTGCACAATTTATGATCGCCTAAAGTGAGTGTTAGATCAATAAAATTAATATATGGTTTTTCTTTTTTTGATATATCATCAAATGCAGGAAACTGATGTAAACCTACTTCAAAGTTGGGGACTAATGGTCGAAGGATTTGGTTTGTCAAAGGAGATGATAAGTAGGAACTTGATTTGGGTGATTAGAGGAATGCAAGTTGAAGTCAATTCTTATCCTTCATGGTATACCTGAGTTTCGTAATTCATGCAACATTTTGAATTTTACATTTGTTAATATACTAATATGACAAGTAACATCTTCAGTAGACGTTATTAATATAATAAAAACTTGATACATTGAAAATATATATTAAAACTAACCAAGAACATAGTACATGATATAATTTATTGTTTATATGTTATTCAAGAAATATGGTTAAAGCTAGTATGTCAATAGAGCGAAATTCTTTGTATGTTACATGTATTAAGAAACTAATGTAGTATCTAGGAACTATGCCTAGCGCTAATAACACTCTTAATGGCCAAATTCACAAATTTTTACAAATATTTTGGGAAATTCTACTTGATGGCCTCCAACTTTTGTATTTTGCAATTGATGGATTTTTTATTATGTTCTTAAACAACCTATGGTATTGTTTGACCACAAAAGTGGCATTAATGACCTAAATGGCATTAAAATATTTAGTTTCACATAATAAAACCAATTAAAATAACTAATTATGATAATTAATGTAAATTGTAAAAAATTAACGGGAATAATCCAACTATTGAATTATTGTACTCACATTAGTTAATTTTTTTATTAAAGTAAAATTTTACTATAAATTATTATACTGTTAATTGTAACGAAATATTCTCTCATTAAGGTCACATTTGTTACTTTACTAAAGTAGAGGGTTACTTGAGAAAATCAAAAAAATTTCCTACCAAGTAAATCGTGCAAAAGTTGAGCGCCACCTAGTATAGTTTCCTAATAATATATAAAATTATTCGAGGTAAATTGTATTTTGCAAAATAGTGGTGGATGGTGGTTTTTAGCTTTTGACGTTGTGTTTTAATTAAAGCATAGTTTAGCAAAAGTTGGAAACCATTTTCTGTCTCTCTCTCTATATACACCGTGAGCTCGCACTGTATCCTGCTACATGTCAACCTATAACACACACTGACATGGCGCAATCGTACCTCTTACGTGGAATTTCTCTACCTATCTCTTAAAAAATAGGCGCCAACGCAGAGTTTGAACTCATGAGTCATAATCATCTATTAGAAAATTCATGACACGACCAGTCTACCACCATGACAAATCCCTTTTTTGATTTCAAAAGCCACATTTAAGTAGTAAAACTGAATGATTAATGATCTAGTGATATTGTTGAAGTCATCTGTTTGTTATATAATATCTAGTTTTATTCTACCATCAAAGGGCATTCCAGTTCTTTTTTAATAGGAACAAATTCTAATTCTAACTATTAAATCCTTCAACCTATTAAATATTTGGAAAAAGAAATTCAAAGGAAAACCTAAAACTAGGCGGCCCATTACTTTGGCATTTTGATAATTATTTATCATATAATGTCTAACCCAAAGTAGTAGTATTAGTAGATACTATTTAAATTATATCTCAATTTTTTTTTCTAATGTACAAATCTTTTTAAGAAAGATAACAAATATTAAAGATCAAACAAAACCTTAAATTGTATTTTTAGTAAGCAAACAATTTTTTGTACAAAATCAATCAGTAAAAATATCAAATTCCAATTCCAGATAATTTATAACTTATAGAAATGCTTTAACCTCAAGGTTTATATTATAGCTTGAAACTTATGAATTAAATTACTTTCAAACTAACTTTACATATTTGTTGGTAAACCAATTCTTGTGCTATTTTTTCTTTAAATAATACCCCCTTTGTTTTTTTAATGGGACATTTTGCCATTTAGGGATGTTTTTTATTTAATTGAGACACTTCTACATTTTCCTATAAATGATAAATTGGCCCACCTAATTATTACTTTTTCTCATACTTTTTTTTCTCCTTCTCTCCTTTTTTTTACTTTTCCTTACTTTTTCCATCATTGTCTCTTACTTTTTCACTTTTTCTTTAGTCCGCGCGAAAAAGTAAACGTCCATATTAAAAAATGGAGGAAGTAATTTTTATTGTTCATTATATAAAAAATTACAATACTAAACAAAATAAATATAAAATATAATTTGAGACGATATAAATTAAATTTACATTTTAATTGATTCAATTGAAAATTTATATCAAACACTAAACAATAAAATGACGCAGGGTATTGTTCGGGCTAACAACTAGTTTATCATAGTATTTCAATATCAAGTTTATGTTTGACGCTTGGATTAAAGAGCTAGTTTGAGAAACCAATTACAACGGTTCGATAAACATAATTGTCTTCCTCTATCTCTTTTTCGACCCATAATCCTTCTACACAATTTCACCTTTTATTTTCTCTCTAAATTTCTTTTGAGAACCCAAAAAAAGAAAACTACTAGATTACAATTGTAAATTTCTTTGAAAAATGATTTTCTATAAAAATTTTCTGTTATCCAACTAACTTCAAACTGCCTAGAATGGTTGCAATAAATTATGTAGGTAGTGTGACAATTAATTTCAAAAAATTATGTAGGCAGAGATAATGAGAAAGGTTTACCCAAAAAAAATGTTACAATTAATTTCAAACATTCTTATTTAAAAAGTGTTGACATTTTATAAACGAATGAAGTATCATTTTTATGTCGTAAATATATAAATCATTGACAAAGACATTAAGAACTAATAAGCATCATTACATATGGTTTGGCAAGTGATGTACTCCCTTCATTCGAGAATTCTTCGACCACCTTTTTTTAACTCGTCCTATAATAGTTTGAATAGCTATATTATATTGAATATAATTGATGGACTATTTTGACCACTTTATATGGACCATTTGTAGGGCACAAATTGTTCAAGTGGAGAGTTGGTGCTCAGCCTTGTCAAAATATATGTTTACTTTTAGCTCCAAACTAACAGATGCAAACACCGGGAAGAAGATCATGAGAGTAGACAGGTTCTTTCCAATTTAATTTACTTGAAATGTTTGTAACTAATTACAACGGTAGTAAGTATCAGTAGTAGCAATTGAAAAGAGACAACAAGCTTATGTGAACGTTATGGGTTGTGGATTCAGAGTGAGTTTATAGGGAGTCTTAAGAGTAAGTCTTAAGATGAGACTTTGGAGAGTTTTATTAAATAGTACCAATAAACTCACTTCAAGACTTGAGGAGTCTTAAGGTGAGTCTTAGAAATCCAAGACTCACTTTAATAAAAAGAACCAATAATGTGCTGCCACGTGTCAATATAATATGATCAAATTTTTTTGAAGAGTCTGAAAGGCAGTCTGAGGGATAAAGATCAAAACTGGAATGAGTCTTATGTGAGTCTGAAATATTAAAGAGTTGATAAAGTTAGTGGAAAGCTGATGTGGCAGAGTCTGAAATATGGGAGGGAGTCTTGTGGATAAACTCACCCTGATGATTATCGTTGCACGGAAGTCTGAAATTGTGCCACATGTTACAAAGTCTCCGCTCCCTTTAACAAAGTATCATCCTTCAAACATGTGACATTGTGATGTATTCCTTTTACTCCCTCCATCCCATAAAGTTCTTCCTATTTAATTATTTTATACCACACATATATTTAAGAAGTGGAAAAAAATTTATGAGACAGAGGGAGTATTTATTTTTGTTTGTCCTACTTTGACCAAAAAACTCTCACAGTATTGGTCAAAGTAGGACAAACAAAAAGAAACAGAAGGAGTATATAAGTAGGAAAAAGAGAATGTTAACCCTGTTATTCGATCCTCATAGAGGTTTGCCAAACTACTACACCTAGATCTTTCAGTATCATAAGTCTTAATGGTGTTAAAAATTTGTTCTCTCTTTTGTTGTTTCGTCTAGGGCATCAACTAGGTTGTTGGTTCCTCTTCCTTTATACCCCCTCCGTCCCAATTAGTTGCAACACTTTCCATATACGGTCGTCCCACATTAGTTGCAACACTTCTATTTTAGGCATGGACCCACTATTTTTTTAATAATATGTCACCTTACATATGACCCCACTCATTCATTATTTAATGTTAAAAACATTAAATACTCACACATCCACCCACCTATCAATAAATAATTGTAAAAATTGACAAGAACAGTCCAAACTATTGACCATCTTCTATAAACAGTCCAAACTATTGATAATCCATGAACAGTCCAAACTATCACCACCATCTTCCATAAACAGGTCAAATGACCTGTTAACCTGCTACAACAGGTAAAACTTATTTTTTTATTTCTCTTTTTCTTTTTAGTTTTAATAACCTTTTTAATTAACTTTAAAAAAAAAAATCCCTCCCCACCCAAGCCCTGCCAGCCACCCCACACCCATTCCCACACCCAAAGCCCACTACTAACCATCGTCGGCCTTCTACAGATCTTCGGCGCCGTTTTACGTTCACTCTCTCCGACATGTTTCCATTTCTCCCCCTCTCTTCTTTTTGCGAGTATGAGCGACCATCTGCAGACCTACAGATCAAGGAGGGTTGTAATGAGGGTGTTTTTGTGGGCAGGGGTTCGCGATGGAGGATTTCGGTGGTGTTCTGGAGGGTTTCGGTGGTGTTTAGGGTAGTTTCGCTGGTGTCAAGGTGATTTCGCGCGTGTTCTGAGTGGTTCTGGTGGTGTTTTGGGTGTTTTCGGTGGTGTATAGGGTGGTTTCGTTGGTGACTAGGTGGTTAGCGCGTGTTTTGGGTGGTAGCCGTGGTGTTTTGGGTGATTTCGGTGGTGTTTAGGGTGGTTTCGCTAGTGTCTGGGTGGTTTTAGTGGTGTTCCGGGCGTGGAGGTGGGTGGGTTTGGTGTGGTGGTTATGGAGGTGGCTGGGTGTGGGAAGGGGTGGGGGTGGAGGTTTTTCTGATTACCGCTGGCAGACTGTTGGCAGAGAGGGATTGGAGGCATGTTGGGGTTTTTTTAGAGAAAGGTGGTTTGGGGGGTGGTTGGCAGGGAGTGGTGGTGGGGGGAAGGTTTTGTTTTTATTTGTGGTGGTGTTAATGGAGTTTGTGGTGGTGTGGGAAGGGGGCTGGCAGGTGGTGGGGTGGGATTATTTTTTTTTGTTTTTTAAGTTAAATCAGGTCAAAAAATTTTTTTTACCTTCTACAACAGGTTACCAGGTAACTGGGACTGTTTTTGGAAAATGAGTGTCATAGTTTGGACTGTTCATGGATTATCAATAGTTTGAACTGTTTATAGAAGATAGCCAATAGTTTGGACTGTTCTTGTCAATTTTTCTTAAATAATTACTCTATCACTTTCTATCACTTCAACCTTTATAATAAATTAATACAACTTATACCCTACTCTACTAACTTCCTAAAACTTTGTGCCCAACCTATTGTTGCAACTAATGTGGGACGGAGGTAGTATGTGACTATCAGTCTCACGTCCGGAAGATCTAATAGTAACTCCCTGAAATTTTTCGATATAAGAGAGATATGACTGTTAAGGGCCCGTTCGTTATGTGGTGAGACCTTTAGTCATGTGGTCAAACCACCTACCATTAGGATTGTTCTTAGCTTGGCCTTGTCTAAGGGATGGTCCCTTCATCAGCTGGACGTCAAGAATACTTTTCTCCATGGTGAACTGAATGAAACAGTGTATATGCATCAACAAGTGAGGTATCGGGATCCTCATTTCCCGAATCATGTCTGCTTACTGAAGAAGTCTCTTTATGGACTCAAACAGGCCCCAAGGGCCTGGTATCGCCAATTTGGGCCTGGTATCGCCAATTTGCTGATTATGTAACTCAAATTGGGTTTCATAACAGTAAATCTGATCATTCCTTATTTATTTATCTCCAGGGCCCTGATACTGCAAATCTCTTACTTTATGTTGATCATATTATTTTGACTGCCTCATCTGCTGCTCTCCGCAAGTCGAACATGTCTCATTTGAGTTTCGAGTTTGCCATGAAAGACTTGGGGCCCTTGAGTTATTTTCTAGGTATTGCTGTTACTCGTCATGCAGGTGGTCTCTTCTTATCTCAGTGCAAGTATGCTGAGGAGATTATTGAACGTGCAGGCATGTCTGCATGTAAATCCTCTGTTACTCCTGTTGACACTAAGTCCAAACTTAGTGTCAAATCTGACGCTCCTTGCTCCGACCCTTCTCTCTATTGGAGTCTTGCAGGTGCTCTCTAGTACCTCACCTTTACTAGGCCTGATATTACTTATAATGTTCAGCAAGTCTGCTTATTTATGCATCATCCTATGGAGGACCACATGCAGGCTCTGAAGCGTATTATCAAATACGTTAAGGGCACACTTCAGCATGGTCTGCACTTATATCCCTCTGATTCTTCCACCCTCATTTCTTACACTGATACTGATTGGGGTGGGTGTCCTGCCACTAGACGATCTACGTCTGGTAATTGTGTGTTTCTTGTGATAACTTACTCTCCTGGTCATCGAAACAACAGGTAACCTTGTCTCATTCCAGTGCTGAATCTGAATATAGGGGAGTTGCTAACGTAGTGTCTAAGTCTTGTTGGTTACAAAACTTGTTAGTTGAACTTCATTGTCCTATTCACAAGGCTACGTTAGTGTATTATGATGATGTGAGTGCCATTTATTTGTCTGGGAATCCGGTTCAGCATCAACGAACCAAGCATATTGAGATGGACATTCACTTTGTTCGTGAGAAGGTGGCGCGTGGTGAAGTTTGCGTTTTACATGTGCCATCCCGACATCAGATCGCTGACATCTTTACCAAAGGTCTTCCTTTGATTCTCTTTGAATATTTTCGGGACAGTCTTAGAGTTCTACCTCCTCCCGCTTCGAATGAGGGGGTGTGTTTAATAAAAATATATTCCTATTTTCATTATTCATATTAATCATGTAAATCATTATGTATATCTTTTATGATACTTAGTTACCTAATGTTTAGGGTTGTTATCTTTGATGTATATCCTTTGTAAACCTAGAGTATATATTCTGAGGTTGTAAATCATAATTGATCAAGGAATTAATTATCTTTCACTTATACTTATTTTTCTTGACTATGCAATTGCATTGTAGAGAATATGTGGTGATTAATGAGAGAACAAGAAAGCTATCAAAAATTCCAGAGGAAATCAAAGCAAGAGGAGATGCTTATGTGAAAGATTATCTTGATCCTCTCATAACTATTGATAAGCAAAGGAAATTACGGAAACTTGATGAAGATAAGACAGATTATATCTTAAGAGGAATTAAGGTAATTTTCTTTATCCATCTTGTTGAATTATCTATTGATTTATCTATTCATTACATTAACGAATGAAATAAAAACCAGCATTGACACATATCGCGCACTCATTAAAAAATTTCCCACCTATATAATTTGTTTTTCTTTTTTTTTTTTGCTATAAAATTTGTTGAACATATTTATAAAACACTCTATAACTTTAAGTAATATAAACTTCAAATAGTTGTAATTTATGTACTATTGAAAACAATTCAAAAAGTACTTTCAAAAAGATTCATTTAATATACCTTTAAATTTTTATAAAGTAAAACAACAATGTCATTAATGTCTTTTAACAAAATTTAAATTCTAAATTCATAATTGAATATTTTTATAAACTAAATTGAAAGTAGTTTGTTTTGGGTACAATATCGTATGAAATAGATTTTCTTATTGGGAGGGTCAAATAGAATTGGTGCGAGTCAATAAATACTTTTTTTTGTGGAAGGTAATATGATTGCCCTACCGCAGTGGCGGAGGGAGATGGAGCATGGGGTACATTGTATCCCCAAAAGAGAAAAATAATAAGAGAAAAAAATAGAGTAAAAACGGTTTATTTGCAAATACCAAGTAACTTGTGAAACTTTACTACTTTCCCAGTTTACTTTTCAACAAACTCTGACACTTTTCTTTATTTCACCTTCCTCCCTCTTAACTTGTCAAATCTGACATATCACTTCTACGGTTCTACAACTCCCTTAACTTCCTTTTTCCTTTTTTTTTACCTCTCTTTTAGTATTTTCTCCAATTGAAAAACTAATTCTCCAAAATTCACCACTTGGTGCTGCTCCTTCCGCCATTGCTCTCCAATTGTCCGGTAAAGTTTTATTTTCTTTTTTGGTTTTATGAATTTCTTTAATAAAATTTATATTGTTGAATTTAAATGATGTGTAATGACTTATTACTACATTTGTTCAATATCTATTGCAATTTTTTGACTTTTTACAATATTTATATACTCACAATTGACCTTCATTTGTGATTTATACATAAGAATATATATAGTCATGGGATCTTGTTAGATTTTTCTGGATATATGCTTAATTAATATCAACTTTTTATAATTTTTACTTAACTAAAATTAGAGATATTAACGTTTAAAGTAGTATTGGGAGGCATAAAATCTCTATGTTGCAATTATGAAACGAGTGTAGTATATGATATAGTTTAGTTCATTTAGTATGATTACTTTAAATTTTGTTGTAAATTCTGATTTTTCAATTGAGAGTTCAATATTAAAGTATGAAATATGCTAATTAAGGCTTGGTAATCTGATTGGTTGATTAAGTTGTTAAATTAATATTAGAGTTGATTATTAATTAATGAAAAAAATTGAAATTTTTTTGTCCAAATTATTGCTTGACTTCTCGTTGATTAATTCTCATATACTTGAATGTAAGAATAATGAGTGATACGTCTAGATAAAAGAATCAAAGGGTTTGTAATTTTTTTCCACGAGACCTCATTTTTATCTAATTGATCATTGTATCCCCGAAGACAAATTCCTGGCTCCGCCGCTGCCCTACCGGGCTGGAACCCCGCGCGGGTCCACCCGACCCGGGTAAGTAAGCTAGGCACTTGAGAGTAGGGGAAAGGGTAAAGATTTTTCGTCCTACTCTCAAAGTGCCCCTAGTGGGGATTGAACCCCCAACCTTGAGGTCGGAAGAGTTCCTTTCTTACTACTAGATCAAGTACTACTTGGATCATTATTAAACCTACACTAATCATTATGGAATATTTTGTTGTGAACTGTTTCCAAGATACTCTAATATAGATAATATGAATAGTGTATCAAAATGTTTAGTCGAATATTTAATGTGTAAAAGAGGTTAAACTGCGACATATGTAGTTTTTATTTTGTTTTTGTTGATTTTTGATAAGTTTATG
This sequence comes from Patellifolia procumbens, assembly GCA_947645195.1. Classification (NCBI taxonomy): domain Eukaryota; kingdom Viridiplantae; phylum Streptophyta; class Magnoliopsida; order Caryophyllales; family Amaranthaceae; genus Patellifolia; species Patellifolia procumbens. Next base: position 1,298,221 of record CANSGD010000383.1, read on the forward strand.
AGAGGAGATAAAATATAATATAATTTTATTAAAGTTGTGTTCAATAATGAATAATGACTACAATATATATAGGAGCACAGAGGGACTCGTATAAAGAAGCTATCTCTAAATATATCTTATTCCCAATATTAATCTAATTCGTGGAAATAAATCATAAGATAATATTCTCAAAGATAATAAAATATCCTAAAGATATTAATCACATCTTTAGTATCCTAATATATCTATATGATTTGAGCACGGCTTTGCTCTGATACCATGATAAATTTATGAGAGGAAAGAAAATATAATATAATTTTATTAAAGTTGTGTTCAATAATGAACAATGACTACAATATACATAGGAGCACAGAGGGACTCATATAAAGAAGCTATCTCTAAATATATCTTATTCCTAATATTAATCTAATACGTGGAAATAAATCATAAGATAATATTCTCAAAGATAATAAAATATCCTAAAGATATTAATCATATCTTTAGTATCCTAATATATCTCTAATAATTTTGTATCAGCTTTAATTTGATCCTCTATAAATTTTATTTTATCTTTTGTTCATTTCCTTCCACCATTATCCATTAATTAAAGTAGTTTTTATTATGGTTAAAATCTTCATCTATTACAGCCTTTATGGATCGACTTGGACCCCAATCAGCATGTGAATAATGTGAAGTATATAAGCTGGATTCTTGAGGTAAATCAACTTCTAATTATCGTTATTGGTCTTGAAACTTTGATACATATGTAGTGTACTATTTTCTTTCATCGTGACACCAAAATTATTAGCCTTTATTTATTTTTTGAGCTGTCTTAAGATAATAGGATACTTGTTTTTTTTTTGGCGAAGAGAAATCAAATATATTACTTTAGACTAAATCAATTACAAGAACCCTTTCCTAGCTTTAGTTGCCAGGTCGTGAGCCATAGCAACATTTGTTTTACTTACCTTAGTACATTTAAAATAAGAACATCTATTTATTATACAAATGGCATCTTATACTCTTTTTTTTTGGTCAATGCGGGAAATATATTAAAAATTAAACATTAAACAGTTTAGTACAATTCGAGGTCAAAGCATCCATACAGTAGCTAGGGGGGTGGGGGAAAATATTAGTTACATTGGTGCTAAAACATAAACTATTAGCTTCCTTAGCAATCTGGTCGGCTACCCCGTTTGCTTGTCTTGGTGTCTTAAGCACCTTCCACGCAACGAATTGATCACATCGCTCCCTGCAAGTTTCGATAATGTTAGTGTAAAGAGTTTTGCTGCCATTATCCTCGTTATTCAGCAAGGTCACGGCGTTTGCTGAGTCGGTGTAGATCAAAATGCGTCGAATCCCTCTCGACCGAGCCACAATAATCCCTTTCAAAATGCCCAAAAGCTCAGCCATCAGGGAATTGGTAGCTAACACTTGTTTATGGAAACCCCATACCCAATCCCCAACGGAGTCCCTAGCCACGCCACCCAGCCCCGTGTGTCTCTCTATCCCTAGAAAAGAGGTGTCAGTGTGAAGAAAGGTCCAGTTTGTCGTGTGATGAAGTATGAAGGGGGTTTCGCTGATAATGAAGGGTTTGGAGGTGCTCATTGGTTTTTAGTACTCCGATTCTAGTTTTTTTTGCATTGGAGAGAATGGTGGTGGGAAGAATGTTAAAGTCTCCCTCTATTGTCCGCTTACACCTAGTTTTCCAAAGTTTAAAGCAGGTGAAAGAGAAAAAAGTCAGCCACTGCCCCCCACCCACTGTCCTGCTTGGAAAGGTTCGACCTCAACAAGCTTAAAAGGTCACTCGAAGTATCGACATCAAGGGTTCCCCATGTATCTCTTGCAATTGGACAAAGTCTAAGGATATATTTTGTGTCTTCATGGGGGTGGTGGCACAATTTACACTATGGGTTGGAAATGAAATTTCTATTGAAGAGGAGGGGGTTATGGGGTAGCCTATTTTGCCATACCAGCCACTAGAAGAAGGAGGTTTTGGGTTGAACACCAAGGTTCCAAAACATTTTGTAATCAGGGTTGACATTGTGGGAAGGAGCGCGGCAGAAGGATTGTAAGGGCTAGAAAGGTATACTTTACTCTTCTAGGTGTCTCCTATGTCGAGGCCTTTGATGTTGGCAAAAGGGGTTGTAGGGAAGTCCTCGTTCCTTGAAGGGGTGGGGTCGCAACATTAAATTTTATTTTGAGTATCAATGGGAAGGACGAAGGACAGGGAGTCTAGGTTCCAAGAGCCATCTCTCCTAACTTGGTCCAGGGTGAGAAATTCTTCCTTCCTATTGACAGAGCCCGAAATTAGACTTCTGATCGTACCTATGCCTAGCCAGTTATCTGTGAAGAAGCTCGCCTTCTTTCCATTCCCTATTACTAATACATGGTTTTCTCCAGGATGTCCCAGCCTCTCTCCAAAGCCCTCCAAATACGGGACCCATATTTGAATTTTGTGAGTCCCTCCTCCCTAATGTACTTCGAGTATATACATCTCTTAGCAATTGAGTCAGGCCCATGGCACAGTTTCTAGCCCAACTTTGCCATCCAGATGTTGTTCATAAGCTCTTGGTTTCTAATCCCCAGGCCTCCTTCCTCCTTCCTCCTAAGGGTTACCTCCTTGGCCACAAGGTGAATTTTCTTTTTCTCACCAAAGGAAGTTATTGCAGATTCTGTCTATGTCCCTAGTGGTTGCTTTTGGGAAAAGTGTTGTTTGCATAAAATAAGAGGGGATAGTGGAGAGGGTGGACTGGATAAGGCTGAGTCTACCCGCTTTAGAAAGGAAGGCGGTTTTCAAGGAGGCAAGTTTGGAACTAACTTTGTCAACAACAAACTGGAGGTCTTTTCTTGAAGGTCTTTTATGGGAGATGGGGATGCCTAGATACATACCAAGGTTGCTAGACTCCGGGACCCCTCGGTGTCTTGGAAAAGGGATTTGATGTTGTGGTTGGTGTTAGGGGAGAAGATAAGTTTGCTTTTTCCTCATTGATCTTTTGGCCCGAGGCTTTGCAGAAGCTCTCCAGTACTTCCTTTAGAGCCATACACGTGCTTCCCTCAGCTTTCCCAAATAGGAGGAGGTCATCTGTGAACAGAAGATGGGAAACCAGGACTTTATCTTTGCCTACCAGGAAGGGGTTCCACCCTCCTCTAAGGCAGGACTCGTTGATGAGGTTCGTCAGATTTTCCATACAAAGATTGAAGAGATACGGAGATAGTGGGTCGCCCTGCCTAAGCCCTCTAGTGTGGGTGAAAGGATTGCCCTTCTTACCATTTATGATAATGGCTGAGGAGGCTTTAGTGATACAGGCCATGATCAAGTTCGTCGAATCCTTATCTAGACCATGGTAGAAGTCCCATTCCATTCTATCATAGGCTTTTTCGAGGTCTATCTTAAGGACAAACCAGCCATCTCTCCCCCTCTTTTTCCTCATGGAGTGGAGGATCTCCGAGGCCACCACTACTACCTTTGATAAAACTGTTGTGGTTGTGTGAAATGAGGTTAGGCATCACTATTTTAAGTCTGTTAACAAGGATTTTTGTGACCACTTTGTACACCGTGTTGCATAAGCTGATGGGTCTAAATTATCTAACCGTTTCCGGGTTTTGAACTTTCGGGATAAGGCAAATGAGGGCTTGGCAGATATGGTCTGTAATTGTACCTACTCTAAACTACTCTTGGATTTCCTTGCAGACGTCTTCGCCCACGATTCCCCACATCTTTTGGAAGAAAACTGGATGAAAATCATCCGGGCCAGGGGCCTTTAGTGGCTTCATACTAAAGAGGGCTTCCTTAATGTCAGTTGTTGTGAGATTTGGGCGACACTAATCTTATCCTGCCAAGGGAGGCGGTACTTAATCCCCTCCGTTTTCCTTGTGGTGTAAAGGTGGGTAAAAGAGGCTGTGATATGATCGATGATGTGTCCTTGGTCTGTCAGCTCTACGCCTACTTCATTCCGTAGTGTAAGGATTCGACTTTTATTCCTAGCTATGAGGACCGATTTATTAAAGAATCTAGTGTTTCTATCCCCATCTCTAGTCCTTTCTAGTCTAGACTTAGTGATCCATAGAGTCTCTTCTTGACGTAGGATGTCCATCAACTCGTTTTGGAGGTCCAGCTCTAGGTTTAGGTGCAAAGGGGAACGCGGGTTTTGCGCGAGGTATTTCTGAATTCCTAGGAGTCTGGCCAGGGTCCTCTTTTTCTTATGAAAAATGTTCTTGAAAACCTCTCTATTCCACCTAGTTAAGTCGTCTCTAAGAAGGCTTAGTTTGTGGAGCAACCCGACCCCCTTGCAACCTCCCTATTGGTTACACATAAAGTTTTGAAAACGATCACCAGGAAGCCACATTGGCTCGAAGCAGAAAGGTTTCTAATTATTAAAGAGATTCAAAAGGATGGGGGCGTGGTCAGAGGTGATTCTCGCAAGATGATGGATATGAGCTTCCGGAAAAGTATTGTACCATCTGGGATTCCCCAAGCCACGGTCGAGTCTCTCGTAAATACGATTCACTTTTCTTTTGTTTGTCCATGTGAATTTTAGGTCGTGGAAACCGAGGTCCATCACATTACAGTTTCTCATAAGATCATTAAATCGTCTCATTCTCCCACTATTAGCCGACCTTCCGCCGAATTTTTCGCTTTGAATAGCAATTTCATTAAAGTTGCCCAAGATAATCCAATGTGTATGTACATTATTAGCCATGTTTTCCAAGGTATTCCAGAATTCAGTTCTAAGATTAACATCAGGACTAGCATAAATAGAAGAAAGAAGAATAGGGGTATTACGGTTTACCTCGACGATGTCGTGGATTCCTTGGCGATCCTCCTCTACTATGTTGATGTTAACCCTGAGTGGGTTCCAAAGGAGGAGGATCCCTCCAGCGAAGCCGATGAGGTCGACTAAGTGCCAAGCTAAGAGAAGGTGGGGTAGGGTTGTAGCTATTTTTTTTGTTTGGGAACGGCTGACCCGAGTTTCACCGATGATTGCAATGTCTGGGTTGTGGACATCAACAAGTTGGCAGAAGTTTTATTTGAAAGAGGGCCTGCCAATCCCCCTTGCATTCCAATAAAGGATGGACATTTTATTCGGGATTGGTGGTCTCCCCAGAATTCTCCTTTGAAGCTCCTCCTCTTCCCCTCCCATTGCGCTTATTTCCTGTCCCGTTTGTGGACACACCCACGATGCTCTTTGCGGCCACAAGCTCAGTTCGGCTTCTCGAGGGTCTCCTATTTCTCTTCCCTCGACCCAACTCATCATCATTTGGCAATGTTTTAGGGGGAGTTAGGACTTGTACTCCTATCACCGCGTTTGTGTTGCTGAGAAACGTTGCCTTTAGTGGCGTGAAGCCCACGAATGCAATGAGCCTTGTGGGTGGTAGGAGGGGTGCTGGGTCTATCCACGTTCCCAGTGCATGCAGAATTTGTCCCTCCTCTTCCTCTACTCCCTCCTCCCTCTGGAGTAGCCATTTGATGAAAACCTTTAGTACCTTGGGTAAGTAGGCCCCGTCTTGTATCTGGGCCATGTGTCCAGGTGTCAGCTCCTGTGCACCTTGGGTGAACATCACCATGTTCGTCGTTATGTCTCCCCCGCATTCGGGAATAGCATGAGGTACTTCACTAGATGGAAAGGTAGTTCCTCCATGCATCCTTCTTCCTGTGCTGGGGTCAAGTAACTCACAAATCTCGGGCTAAACTTCGGCATTAGGGGTCTTGCATGGCGATTGAACAGGATCAGAGATGGGTTTCTCACATATTGTATTTTGGGTTGCTTCGAAAAGGGGGGTGAGCTTGGGGGTGGGGGAGAGTTTGGAGTGATTTCTTCTTGGGGAGGGAGAATGAAGGCTAGTGGGGGTGGTGGGAAGGCCATTTCCGTCGTGGTTGAGAAATATTTCTTCGGTTTGGAATTTTTTGGGTTGTGGAGAGGGGGGGTTCAATGTCTATATTAGTGTGGCTGGTGCTAGCTGTGGTAGGATTTGATGGGGTGATGCCACGTTTCGCCCTTGTATTGGCATTAGAGGTTGCTTCTTCCAGCGCTTCTTCGCTTCCCAAGGTCAAGAGTGCTGAGAAAGGATTTATGTGTACTTGGAAGATCTCTTCATGTACTGGGTCAATCTCACCATCTTCTAAACTTTCCAAATTCCTTTTACTAGTCTTATCTTCCTTTCTCTCTTCTGTCCCTTCTTTTTCCTGCCCTTCTATTGTGGGCCCATTCACAACTTTCTTAGGGGTCCACCTCTGCAGATCTTTCTTTTCCGCCGCCTTCGTGTTTGCTCTGGGGGTATAGTTAGTTTTCCTCTTTTGAACAATTTGCCACGTGTCAAGGTTTACTCTGTTTTTTGGACCTTTCTCACTGATCTTCGTTTCCATGGCTGTCATGGAGGTTTTGCAATGACCACTTTAGTGGCCGAACTGGTTACAGCTTCCACAAAAGGAGGGGTTTTCTGTAAAGATGAGTTATTGCTCAACCTTCCCCAGCCATGCCTTATCTGGCAGCGTTTTAGAGTTCTCAACCCATATGCAGATGGATGCATATCTTCGCTTGTTGCCAACTAGTGAGTTCTCGTCAATTTTTAAGACTTTTCCCACTTGCCTACCTATTTTGAGTAGGATTTGTTTGCTGCATAGTTCGATTGGTAGTTCAGGTAGGTGCATCCAAACCACTCGTTGGACGCTGGACGGTTTGAAACCTGCTTTCCACGGTTGCATCCATAAGTGAGCTCCCTGGACAAACCAAGGTCCCTCCGTGAGGATTGTGGATCTTTTCTCTTTGGATTTGCAGTCGACCGTTAAGAAACCCTTCCCCAGCGCTATGAGGTTGGGTCTCTCTTCCCACTGCCACAATTTCCCCCATTCGTGTTTTAGTAATTCCCATTCAAAGGATTTTCCTACGGCTTTGCAGATTAGTGCATTCTTCCAAGCTGTATTGATTGTTTCGTATTCCTCTTTAGAGATAGGGACAAAGATTTCGGTTTCCTATTTGTTGGTCGGACTTTCCACCGAGAAGGGTATGGGGTCGTTACCGTCGTCAGGGAGGTAGGAGTCCCCTTTTCCGTTGCCCTTGCAGATGTCCTTAAAGCTTGGGTTGGAGGTATTGGTTGGGGTAGGGTTTTGGAGGGTGGTGATTGGGAGGGTGGTGATTGGGATGGTGGGTTTTGTTTTTGTGTTGTTGGGGGTGGGTACTGTTGTTTGGCTGCCGTTATCTTCTTCTCTCTGCTTTGGCACTTTTGTCGCATCCACTGGTCGTTGGTCGGAGCCCTGGCTGTCGCCTCTCTCAATCTATCTTTCTGCTGTGAGGGCGGTTGGGAGGATTGGGGGTGGGGGGAGAGGTTCCATGATTCACCTAGTAGGTTAATCAAATCATTTCTTCTTTTCTCTCAACCCTAATTTTGTTTTCTCTGCTTCAATCGACTTCTTTTTGTTGATCTTTTCAATGCACCAATTCTGCGTTTAATTTTTATCATCAAACCTTATACTTTTTCCATATTAACTTTTTGACAGGTAGTAATTAATAATAATAATTAATGAACACCTAAGAATTTTATGAAGAAAGTCTCATGTTAACTTAAGGGGGGAAGGAAAGACCAGGAAGGGGGAGAAAGCATGCATGATAGCTGATGTGGTTCAAGACCTCTTCTTATAACTATCTTTATTATTTTTCTAGGAACCGCACGCTTTTACCATAACTCTTACAGTGTGGGTTTTACGTGTTGGATTTTATTATGTTATTTAGCTCATTAAATAATTATTAGGTTTATTTTTATGTAGGTAAGTATTTACTTTCCTAATTAGACTTAGTTTCCTTTTCCTAGTTGGAGTAGGAAGAGAGTATTTTATTTATTTAGGTAATTATTTAGTTTCCTAAATAGATTTGGTTTTCTTTTCCTAGTCGGAGTAGGGAACAAGTATTTCTTTTCCTGTAAATATAGACTTAGGGTTATATTGTCAAGGGAAGTTTTATGAATAATATTTTATGCTTGAGCAATTAAGTGTGAGAATTCTCATTGAGGTTCAAACAAGTTGTTAACTTGGATTTTAGTGTCGTTGCCATTAAAATCAAAATCAAAAGTCGTTGCCTTTTGAGATTTAGCCATCCACATTCATGTCCATAGCCTGGGACCTAGAATTTATTTATTAGTAGTAAACATAGAAAAAATATTATTTTAATTTTGATTGTGAACCTATGACTAACCTCCCTTGGCCCTTGTGGCCTTGCCTCAATGCCATCATTTAGGCTTATCGGGCTCTTGTACGATGCAGTGTCCTTATATCTTCAAAACTGTGAAAAAAGAAGGGGAACACCATTTCACTTAAGTAAACAACTTAAATTTGAAAAATTCATGTTTAGATGTTACAATCACATTGCCTTACTTAAGTTTGGCTTAAAATTCAAACTGATGCAGGGAACCCCAGAAGAAGTGAGGGCAAACTATGAACTCGCAGCGATAACATTGGAGTTTAGGAGAGAATGTGGAAGAAATAGCGTGTTACATTCACTCTCAGGTGTATCTAATGATGTTCCTCATGAATTTCATCACTTACTTCGTCTTGAAAATGATGATGAAGTCGCCAGAGCCGGAACCTTGTGGAGGACCTCAAATAATTAGAAAGTCATTCATATAAGGGAAATTCGCATCAATAACTCTTAGTTTTGTAAATTCCTGGTATCTTGTAATAAATGGGTAAAACGAGTCAAAGCATATTATTTTTGGTTTGAAATAGTCAAGAATAAGCTAAATCGTTTAATTAAATGGGTTAATCTTGTTAAATGCATACAACATTGCACCTATAACCCAATTATTTAGGGTCAGGTTAACTTTTCCAACCTTGTATTACATGCTATGTCGGTTTAGGGTTGGGACCTATTGAGACACACACCTTATTAAACTAGGAATAGGTTTTTGGTTACTTCTAAGCAGTGTCAAAGGTGTGGAAAATATAATAAAATAATAGTTTAAATAATTTTCTTAAGGAAAAATTGACAAGAACAGGCCAAACTATTGACCATCTTCTATAAACAGTCCAGACTATTGATAATCCAAGAACAGTCCCAACTATGACACTCATCTTCCATAAACAGTCCCAGTTACCTGGTAACCTGTTGTAGCAGCTAAAAATTTTATTACTATTATTATTTTAATAACCTGATTTAACTTTTTTTTAAAAAAACCACTCCACCACCTGCCACTGCCAGCCCCCTTCCCACACCCACACCACCACAAACTCCATTAACACCACCACAAACAAAAACAAAACCTTCTCCCCACCCCACCCCCCTCCCTGCCAGCCCCTTTCCCACCCAGTTTCACCTCTAAACTCCATTAACACCAGAAAAAAAATAGAGTGTTTTTTTCTTCACCCCCACCCACCCAACCACAACCTCTAAAAAAGAAGGGCAAAATTGTCATCTTTGCTCTCATCTTCGTGATCCATAAATGGATACTTCTCAAGCAACTCTTGAATTTGATGTATACTCTTTTGGACCCGAGCAGAGAAGATTTTGGGTTCAATTCGAATCACAGAGGTCCAAACATCAATGAGGCCGCGGTAAAACCCAAGCTCTTCACCACACTCGAACCCGTGTTTTAAACCCACTTCGGAGCCCTCTTGCTTGCCCAAGGTAAGACCAGCTTTATACCCATCTTTATAACCTTCGCTAATGTGGGATTCTTCCAAGTTTATGGATGAACTGAATATATCTTCATCGACGAAGTTTTTGTTGCTTGAGATTTGGGTTTTTGGTGGTTCGATTTGTTGGGGATCGAGACAAGAATCAAATATATCCATTGGATTCGAGAGGGGAATGCGAATGAAGTAGAGCGAGGGGAGGTTACCTGTTTGCTATAGAGTTTGAAAAGAAGAGAGGGTGTGTGGTGGCTGGAACAAAGAAGGAAGAAGAAGACAGGGTGGAGGTGGTCGGTGGGTGGTGAACCAAAACAGGAAGAAAAAAAGGAAAAAAAATCATTAAAAAGGTCACGTGCTAGTCACGTGACCTCTAGTTTACCTGCTACAACAGGTTACCAGGTAACTGGGACTGTTTATGGAAGATGGGTGTCATAGTTGGGACTGTTTATAGAAGATGGTCAATAGTTTGGCCTGTTCTTGTCAATTTTTCCTTTTCTTAAAATAATTTGATATATATAAGTACTAACAATGTGTAAAATACGGGGCGTTACAGTCGCAAAGGTGGAGCTCTCCCAATCGCTTAAATTGGTCGCTTCTTTAACCCTTGTCGCTCGAATGAATCCCTACAATGAGACATCAAAGAAGAACAAGTGTGTCTTCCAGATTACATTGCACATGGAAGCCGACCTCGATTATAGGTAAGACTGCGAGGACCAACACCAAATTTCAGAGCACTTGCGAGATTTTAAAGTTTATATCTTAGCCAACAAATTTCTTGAAATGCGACATACGAATACTCAAGGAATATGTTAAATTGTACCACTTCCAAGTGATACTTTTAAGTAATTGTTGAGCATTGATGCAAACACTGGCTTCCCAACACACAATATACCTTTATACCATTCATCACCCCCCTCCCCTCCCAAAAAAATAAGAGTGGGCAGTGGCGGATTTGGGATTTGAAAGGTGGTGGTACGGTTATAAAATAAATCAATCATCCGGTAAAGAGTGTCATTAAAATTACATCATCTCAAGTGAGATTTTACAATTATATCCTACGAGTTTTCATATTTTGGAAATGATTCATTACATCATCATCATTAACTTGCAAGAAAAGGCCTCTAAACGATGGAGAAGATGACATAGATGATTTTTGTGACTTTCCTCCACCTTTCTTCGTAAAGAAATCCAAACTTTTATTCTTCATCTACCAATCCTACAATTATATAGCGATTAACCAATTATATATTTGAAAGAGAGAGGTGATGTGAGATCCGAGCCTTTGATGTGAGTGGCGTGAAACTGAAAGAGAGAGAACGTGCAAGTCCTTATTGGGTCAGGTTTGTTTTGCTCCAAAAGATGGGGTTTTAAGGTCTTTTTGCCCTATATTCACTTTTAAAAAAATCTATCTATACATATACTATGCGTTGGGCCTTCCGTTTTTTCTTGTTTTTTATTTTTCTGAGTCGAGGTACGTCTGTACCCCAAATTTCCAATGTGCCCCTGGATCCGCCATGAGAGTGGGGGGAGGAATAAATCAAGTACCCTCTTTCTATGAGTGGAAATTGACAGTCATATATAGTTGTTTTGGTATGTATAATGCCTATAGATATAAAAAACAAAGGTCCAAATTTCATTTAAATGTTAGGGTCTGTTAAGCTGAACCTCTCTCTTCCTGAAACATAATATGAAATGTACTGACTGAGTTCCATCATTACAGAAACAACATAGCAAAATACGGATTGGAAAATAATATGAACAATTATTCTTGAAAGCTTCATAGCTGAGACACAAATTTACGAATTTGAGGTTCAAAGCCCATGTCAAGCATTCAATTTGCTTCATCCAACACAAGGTAGGTCACCCTACCCAAATTTGTGTGGTGAGATTCCAGCATATCAATCAAGTGAAGAAACAAAGGCAGAAAATAGCTGAATAGATCACTAAAAATTCATAGAATGAAACTCTACAACAGTAGAGATGCATGCTTAGATAAAATTGGTTGAGCATTGACATGGACTATATAGTAGGTAGCAAATAGGCAAGTGTTTTCCCCCGATCATGTTTCTGCAAGACCGATAAGATCACGACCCTTTAGCGCCATTGGCCATCCTAAGCTTGAATAGCTGTTGGTTCTACAAATCTAGGCTTCTTAACCTCTTCCAAGACATACTCAGGAGTTGCAAGGACATTCCCCGTAGTCTTTACTACATTGGGACCCTAAGAGCGTCCTGGGGAAATCAGAAATTGAAAAGATTGAGTGTAGTTCCTCATCTGCTTTAACAACCTTAAAGGACTTATCATTCCATAATACTTCCTCCGTTTTTGTTAATTGTGACACTTTGACCAAAACTGTGAGAGCTTTTGGTCAAAGTGTCACAACTAAAAAAAGGAGGAAGTACTACAAATTGATAAAGGGAAGAGGGGATAGCATAATTAAAATGGATTCATTCTCTCCCGGGATAGCATTATAAGAAGTAACTCCATTTTACTACAAAGAAAACAGTTTAAGTAGATCTTGACCCAATCTTAGTTCTAATTATGACCATTCCTTCAATTTGTTCAGAAGATCCTAAAAAGGTCGAGACATTGATTTTTAAATTCTAACTAGAGAACTGCTTTAGTTTTTTCTATTTTATGTAAAACAAAAGGGGCATACTGTTAATAGTAGCTACATTGTCTACCAAAACTTTCCCAAATTTTAGTACCTTCAAAATCATCAGTTAGTTATAATGCTCTCATATGTTTGTTATTCACATTAGGACATCTACACATCATGTTTATGATCATGTTTTCCAGCGTCTGACTTAAAGAATTGACATTAGGGGGGAGAAGCAGCCCTAGAACGATTTAATAAAGTGGATATATTCTGATTAGAGTAACCAGTAAATTTACCACTTCCTTGGAAATTTTTTGATTTCTTCATTCCAAGATCCTTTGCCAGATATAGTGATGTCAACTTTGAATTCTGAAGGGAGCACGATCACATTGCATTCCCCTTCTACAGGAAGTTGATCCAAATCTTCAAGGTTGAAATCATCCAGATCATCATCATCTTCAATCAAGAAATCAGCATTAGTCGGCAGAATCTCCAGATCATCTTCAGGATAATGCAAAAGCATCAGAGCTAATGATTTTGGATTTCACGGAATATCTTAAATTTTGGTGACTTGATTGACTTTGGGACCATCAGCAACTTTGTCTTCTTCTTCCTCTCTACCTCTTTCTAGCCTTTTATGATCATTTCTAACTAGTTTCTGCAGGCTTGGATCTGCCCTGTTGGCAATAGTAGGCTTGGAAGGTAGGAGCATACTAGCTTTGAGAATCCCTGCTTGAAGAGCCTTTTCATTAACTCTGATATGAGCTACTTGAGCATCTTGTTGTGCCATCATGGCTAATTGAGCCCTTTGAGCAGCAACCTTCTTTTTTTATCTCACTCTTTGGACCATTAGCTTGTTCATTCGAATTACTGGTCATAGAAAAATCAAGCATCAATGGCTTGTACACTTTTGGATTCCTTGCATGAAGATTCTATCAAAGATTTCGAAGTGGTGGAGTATGAGATTCTGCACCTCCTCCTCTTCCCATCTTTCTATTTGGAGTATACAAAGGGTTAGGAGCCCAATTAGGACATCTACTTCTCTTTAAATAATGTTTCTGGTGCATTGGAATCCAACTGGGGTCATTTGGGATCAATTGAGTCCTAACCTATTCAAAGTGCAAAAGATTAGAACAGCCTAGACGCATGCTATGCCTTAAAGGTTTGAGGATAGCAACATTCTTAGGAACCTAGATACTCTCCTTATATGTATGTGAGTCTGTCAAAGATCGAAGATTTAGGAATATGTACCCCACCCCCCCCCCCCCCCACACACACACACACAATGATTTTAGTCCTCCCCTTTTCGATTTGTTATAGGAGAAAACCTTTGAATGAACGGCGTTGATCGGTTAAAGAGTACCATTAACATGCCATCTGCAGATATCATCGTCATCATCGCCCATTTGGGCATTACCAATGGGCCTTTATCTATTATTCTGTTGAAAGCCTTGTTTGAAATGATAGTGTTATGTTGATATTCATGTACATCCAAAGTAAATTCACACAAATCAATCTTATGACAATCAAGATGATAGGGTCCAACCATCTTTATTATGAGTAGTGGGGTCATGCCATTTGCAGTATTTCTTTCCTTTTAATTCTTCAGCAGTTATGATTCTATGTCTACCGTTTATTTTAGTTTCTTGTTATATAATAACCAGTCGAAGCTAGGATCTAGCGTTTCAGTATCGTAATCATATTTCATTTTCTGTCGGATCTTAGATCCTTTACTACGACATATCCTTTCCTTTTTAAACTAGGATATCTACTTCTGCATTAAAGCTATAAAGATCATTTTCTTTATGAACTCAAAAAGCTTGGTGTTTAGCCCTACTCTACTCTTGGAGAATCTGCTTAAACTTACATACCTGATGTGCTAATTCTGTAAAGTCTATAAAGTGGGCATCACTGAATTTCCTTTTTGTATTCATGACCCAAACCATCTTGTGTTATTTGCAGCACCTACATTCTGGGACATTGATATGACATTTCATCTAAGCGTTTTAAAACCTATTCAAACAATCATTGACAGGTTCTCCTAGAGCCTGTGCAATTCTAGCTAATTTACTTAGGGTCACCTTTGCCTGTCTTTTACCAAAGTGATTCCTAAATTGTCATCTCTTGCCAATCAAGTATGTATCCTAGAACTAAGTGTATAAACTAATCAAAAGCAACCTCAAACCTCAGAGAGAGAGCCTGAGAATAGTCTTAATCTTAAATATTCACATTTTGTGTAGTCTTTACTACATTGGGTGTTAAATCTTTGTAAATGTTCTTTAGTAGATTTTCCATCTCTTCCTGAGAACAATATAAAGGGACTAGTAGGAACCTTAGGGAAAGGATATTCCTTATCTATCCATTCTAGGTATGGGGCCTTGGTCTTGTCTTTGTTTCCTACCCACTTATTCATCTAACATAGTATGAACTTGTGCCATGGTTACAACTTGACCCCCCTGTGGACCTCGAGGATGAACCATAAATTGAACTCTAGGGGGTGGACCTCGATAATCAAAGTCATTATATGGCTCACCTACAGTGTATCTTGGAGGTAGCCATTCTATGTGTAGTAGTGTACTCTGGATACTGCTACGCACTTCAAGGTGATGTTGATAAGTGTTTTGGCAAGTTATTACATACATTATGCATGTTCGGAGTGTATGCATTGGTAGTAAAACCTCCTTGGCTGACATAGTTGGGTTGGTATGGAGGATAATCTTGTCGATTGTTTCGGCCCCCTTGACCAACAATATGAGGATGTTCATTTGCTTGGTTGAACATCTCATAATATGTCCTCGTATTAGGATGAACCCCTCTAAGTGTTTGAACATTAGTGCAATTAGGCCAGCTTGTTTCAGCCCCCATTACTAAATGTTCATTCCTCCTAGTTAGGATCATACCACCTCTATTATCACCTGGGGTAGGATTGTTCCTATTTTGGTGTTAGGTGGAAGTTTGTGGATTAGTGATTCTCAAATCTGGATTATGGTACGCTCCATGAGGGATGTGAGAAGAACCTTGATTCATCCTATTAGGATCTAGACTCTGTTTTATGGCCCCGAGGAGTTGGTCATTCAGAGTTTTATGCATATCAACTAGAGGCTCTAGTTGATGTACAACTTCTTCGGCTACTTGTCTAGATAAAGCCACATTAGTGGCATTGAGAGTCTCGCAAATCTCATGGATAATTCTTTCTACCTAGGTAGTCATAACATCCTTAGAGTAGTCTATCATATTTCTAGTGATATTAGTAAAGACTCTCGCAGATTCCTGAGCAAGGGCTTTATAGTGGGAATCAAATTGGTGCATGTGGCCTTCTCTAGCATCAATTATAAGTTGTCTTACGGTCTCGACATATCTGGAATGCATTTGATTCAAACAAATGCGGATGTCATTAGACAAACAAGTATTTCTTGGAAGAACATCGATTAGTTCATCCTCGGATCTAATTGAGAAACAATCATCCTGAGGTTGGGTAGAATTTAACATTTTTATCAAAGGTGTATCCTCAATCCTATGATGGAAATTATCCGGATTTGTTCCTTCAATCCTCTCATTAGGATGGTTAGGATGAGATTGAGCAGAGTCTGGATTGCCTTTCTCTTCTCTGGCACCTTTTCTTTTGTTAGATTAAGTGTAAGCCATTTTGAAAGAGAGTTTTCAACGTTATGTAGTTTACTCCCATCCACTATGGTCGCCAAAAAGCGTGGTTGGTACAAAACGTTATAAACAACTAAAGATTCTTGTCGCAAGGTGGTACAAAACAACGAGGAGGTGATGCGCTCTCCTAAAGGTCATTGGCCCTTAGAATTAAGGGATTCTCGCTAACTAAACAGGAACTAACTACTAATGGCGAAAATAACATGCACCATAAATGTAGATAATAGAAGAGACAAGTAGCAGCTAACATAGTAGATAAAATGGTTATGTCATTGATGTATGCATCAATTCTAGTCTTACACATACAAACTTTTAATAATGGAAATGGAAAGTAACAACAAGTTTAATTGTGGAATAACAGAAACAGAAGAAGGCTTAGAACATGAGGAGTTCTCGTCAAGTAACTACCTAAAAATATACTAATAATCTACGGAGAATATGTTTGTGTTGTGTTTGATCATGGCTTTTTGCCTGACGAAGCCCTTTATTTATATCTGAGGTTGGAGGCGGTTCCTTGGGAAATGTAATTGTCCTTGTTTTCAGATAAACGCATGATGGATATCTTCCCAAATAACTAGAAAATCAGGCTCCTCGATGCTTCGAGTTGTCTCGAGAATCTTTCTCGCATAGTCTCATTTCCTGGGTTGGCTTCTTTAATTGCCTTCACTGGACCTTGACTTTAGTCAATATAGGTCCAATTTGCTCTAAACGACTAGGGATTTAACTTTTATTGATGTTTAAGTTTCAAAACTTAAGATGGTAGTAACACTAGGCATGCAATAATAGAATGACAAGTATCTAACTTATTGGCAGACTTTTTGAGAAGACGGATTTACATAACCCATCTTTATAGGTTGATGTGATAAAAATATGCTGAAAGAGGTTTTTGTACTCTTCTAGGGCATGGTAGAGATAATCCGTCTATAACCAGCTTGTCTTACACTATAGCCAGGGACACAATGCAAACTCATAAAAAATCGGATGGAGTAGACAAGTATTCTTGTTCCAAAAAAAAGCCTCACTCCAAATTGTGTTTGCGTTGTTCATGGCACAAGACTTTTTCTATGAATTAAGGGTTTGTTTTATTCGTCAAATCTAGTTGAACTGAACTTATTCAAACTGAACTGAATTGATTGGAACTTAAGTGAACTAAAAGGAATAGTAATATGTGACCTTAAAAGTACTAAACTGAACTAATCGAACCTAAACTTAACTAAAAATAAGTTGAAGAGAACATGCTCTAAGTCTATCTTAAAAAGATCACATTTTAAGTTAAACATGAAACTCAAATTTAATCCTTGTTTACTAACTAGGTGACTCGCTTACTAACTTAAAAATGTCCCCCATTTAAAGATAGTAACACAAAAAAACCAAACATTAAACTAAGACATTTTTGGGGTGTTTGGCAAATGGCTCTTAGGTGGCTTTTTCATTTACTTTTGGCTTTTGGTCTTTATTTGTGGTCAATTAGCTGAAAAAAGTGTTAGCTAAATGGCTTTGTAGGGCTTGAAAACTCAGCTTTTTCATCCAAAATTCAGAATCTGTTTTTATCAGCTTTTTTGATGTGGGCTTTTGCTTCCTTCTCGTACGAAACAGCCAGCATTAACAACCATTTTTACCAAACACCTTTTTAACAGCCAATATTTACACAATCAGTCAAATAAGCTACTATAAACAGTTGGTTAAGCTAGTCAACCTATAAAGCAACCGGCCAACAGCCACTAGTCAATTGCCTAATACCCCTTTATACGAGAATGTGTATGAAACGAATTATATTTTTATATGGAAACTTTGGGTCCGTTCTTTTCAACTTATGTTCAGTCCTTATAAGTTCAAATACGTTCAGATAAATTCAAATAAGGTCTAGTAAGGTTCAATAAGGTCTAATAATGTCGAATAAAGTCTAATGAAGTCGAATAAGGTCTCATAAAAATATTTTCAATCCTTATAAGTTCAGATAAGTGTAGCTAAACAAAAATAAGTTAAAATGAACAAACTCTTTATGAGAAATGAATCAAATTTTTATATGGCAACTTCAAATGAATATGATTTTGACATGATGGGGCCTGGGGGACAACCAATAAACAACATGTTACACGTGAATTGCCTTGGGAGTAGAAGGGTTGTCAACTTGTCATGATAACCACTCCTTGTAGAGGTGGCAAATGGGTGGGCCGGGCTGGGTTGGGCATATATGACCCGGTGCGGGCTGGGTGGGTTGGTGGGCTGGGTTAGAGAAGCGACCCATGGCGGTTTTGGGCGGGCCTGAAACGGGTTTGTGGGTGGGCTGGGTAATGGGTTGGGTGGGCTGGGTGGTTTGGGTTGGGCTGGTTAATGGGTTGGGTGGTTTGGGTTGGGCTGGGCTGGTTGCGTGGGTTGGGTTGTGCTGGATGGGCTTAGTGGGTGGATTGGATTGGATGTGTTGAAAACTTGAAATAATATTAATTAGTAAGTTTGATGTAATATGAATTATATGTTTATGAATATGAAGTAGATATAATTATGAAATACGTTGGTTGCAAATATAAAATATTTGGTTTTATAGATATCATTTTGTTAGTAATATGAATAATGATTAATTTTTTTAATTTCGTAATGACGTAATTATTTAATATCATCTCTTTCCTAGTAATGTCTTTGGGTGGGCTTTTGATGCGGGCTGGGTGGGTGGTGCGGGTTGGGTGGGCTTTTGATGCGGGCTGGGTGGGTGGTGCGGGCTGGGTGGGTTCGCAAATGGTTACGGGTGGGCTGGGTGGGCGGTTTCATTCGAGCTGGGTTGTGGGTAGCGAGCCCGGTGCGGGTTTCTTGCTTTGGCGGGTTGAATCGGGTTAGATGCGGGTTTGAGCGGGCTGAGCCCGCGAAGCCCCTGAGGCGGGCTGGCCTGGGCTGACCCGGCCCGGATGCCATCTCTAACTCCTTGTAATGCCATACAGGAAGCAGCTGTAGAAGGGGGGTAGGTTTCGGATGGCCCAATTTGGAGTTTTGCACGACAACAAGTCAACAACACTGAACTGTTCGTTGTTGTCCACAAGTTTTAGAAGGAAATTATTTGCGTCACATAACCTTTTCAAGGTCTCAACAGCCAACATGATCGGAATTGAAGACCGGATTACTTTATAAGCAATGTAGACCCCAAATTTGATATCTGATATCAATAGATTTTGAAACCACTCAATTAGAGATCAGAGCCGTCTCAGAAACTTGAGAGGCCCCTGTTCAAAAAAAAATTGATGTAATTGGCCTTATGTAAAACACACAGAACAACATGTATATAAAGATATATTGTAAAAATTATCTCGATTATTCACAAATTTGATGGAAAAGAAGAGAAGCAATATAGATAACAATAAAAATATTTTTGTTGTAAGAAAGTTTGAAAAATTATCATGTATCTTTTATCTTAATAGAAGAACAATAAGTGTTTTTCGTAAAGCTAAAAGAATGTAGAACAAGTTAAGCAAATTGTGAAAGGAAACCAATAAAGAAAAGGTATAAGAAAGAAAGGAGACTTAAAAGGAGAAGTTGGTCACTCATGGCCCCTAAAGGTTAGTATGAATAGTTAAAATGCATATCATCAGGCTTGATCTCGTGCCTTTTACATTGTCCCTTACACACTCAACCGGTGAGCCATTTGAGTTCCAGCAAGCATATACGGCATATTACAAGTGTCATACTACAAATGAGGTTGGTTATGGCAATATCTAATGGATGATCCATCATTCGCGCCACCCGCAAAATAAAAAAGGGGCAAAAAATGAATTAAATGGACGGGTGGCGGGTGAACGGGTGACTGATGATGGATGGAATTAGGCTGAGAAAGCTCCATCCATCGCCCGACCCAAATTCCACCCGTTGCCAACCCTAAATGAGGCCCCTTATTTTCCGAGGCCCCGTTCTGTCGAACAGGTTAGACCTGTCATTAGCCGGGCATCTTAGAGATTTAGGAGCGTTTGATAAATAGCTTGTAGATGGCCTTTTCATTCGCTTATACCTTTTGATTTTCATTTGTGGTCAAACATCCAAAAAAGGTGTATGCTAAATGTCTTTTAGGTTGGCTAAAAAGTCGTCTTCTCACCCAAAAGCTGCTTTACAACTTTTTCTGCTGGTTTTTGGCTTTTCCTTCTAATTTAGTGCCTAACAACCAGCACTAACAACCGTATTCACCAAATTCTTTTATAAACAGTCAATAATTACACAGCCGGTCAAATAAGCCATTAAAACCAGTCAAATCAGCCAAAACAAAAAGGTATCAGCCAATTGCCAAACACCCCCTTAGAGTTGTAAAAAATTAAAAACTTAACACAATAAATATACTAGCTTTAGTAGTCCAATGGAAAATTGTGGTTTGTTGAGGAGATGTAATATAGCAAAACAAGGATCGTTAAGGAGATAAAACACTTATGAAAATCCTCGTCTTTCACATCGATGTATGTTGCAGCCTTCTACAAGGGATCAATTTCTTGTGATTTTGAAGAGGAACCGAATTCAAATCCACTAATTGTATATGAAGTATTGACGTCTATTGTAACCCCGCACTAATTACGATCAATAAAGGAACCTTTAGAGTCACACAGATAACAAGAAACAAAGTCCCAAAACTCTCACATGGAGAGAAATAAAGTTCAATATATTGGTAGAAAAACTCTCTATTAGAGACAGACCGATTTTTATTAACAACAATAATATTGAAATAATTAAGCAAGAGAAAAAACAAGGGGGAGGGGGCAGGACCGTCCAATGACTTTAGGAGGCCCTGTGCGAAAACTCGAAAGGGGGCTCTTAATTATAAAAATACGATTCTTATATAATAAACCAAAGAAATATAAATAACTATCATTCAAAACTACATGTCTTTCCATGCCCAGATTCATATAGTCTTTTTCTAGGAGACATGCTTAGTGTACTAAATAAATCAACCACAACAAGAGAAAAAATTGAAGGATTAACCTGTCGCCGCTCATGTATTGATTTTTTAGCACAAACACTTCAACCATTCTAGTTCTTTCTTCTCTTAATAGCAAGCTTAAAATAAGCCTTCAACCTTCAATTAAAACAAACCAAAACAAGAATTATGAAAAAATTAATGAATGAAATTTGACACTAATAAATAAAAATTAGACAAAAAATACAAAAAATTCGACCAAAAGAAAATAAATTTTCGAAATAACAGATTTTTGTATAAAAAGATGAAAATTGTAACTTTCCACCAAAGCAATTGCAATTAATCACTGCCAATTCGTATTCAAAAAACAACAAAGAATGATTTTCAACTTTAATCTAGCAGAACTCGAAAAAAAAATCTGAATATTGAGCAGAATTTGGAAAAATTAATCTGAATTTTGAGTGAAGGAAATAAGGGAAGAATATTGAAGGGAAAAAAATGGGACAAAGTTTTGATGTGGGAAGATTGGGCAAGATTGAGTTTTCTAATTCCTTGAGACTTCTCCTTCAAGCTTTGATTCTGAATTTAGCTTCAACGCTTTCCAGTTTCCAAATTCCAGCCTTTCCGCTTCAGAATTTGATTCTCAACAGACTCTGTTACTCAACGCTAAATTGCTGCTCTATTCCGCTATACATCAGCATGCCCATTTTTTATTTTTTTTGTTTAGGCTTTTATGGCTATTTGGGCAATTGAAATTGGGGGACCTGTGCAAATGTTCATTTTGCACTCCTTAAGGGCCGGCTCTGGGAGGGGGCTTATAACTGCTTAAAAGTGTGACGGTAGCCCCTAGATCAAAACTAAAGTTTTGTGGTTGTGAAGAGAGAGAACAGAGAAAAAAATAGGAGACAACAAGGTTTTTCGTTCGGTGCTAGGAATACAATTCTTTTTAGATATTTGGTAGCCATTGCGAACGAGATTTTATAAATCAAAACTGTAATTTTCTGTCAACAGAAAAGTTATTGGGAATAAACTAAGGGTCTGTTTCCCAACTTATTTTTAGTTCAACTTAATTCAGTTCAGTTCCGTTTAGTTCATCTCTGGACAATACTTTTACTCTCACATATTACTATTCATTTCAATTCAGTTATGTTCAATTCAGTTCTGTTCAATTCAGTTCAGTTCAACTGTTTTATGCCGAAGAGAATAGGCCTAGTTATAGCATAACAATCGTGTGGTGAATCTAAGAGGAACTACGTCACTGTGCTCATGTATGCAAACATTGAAATTTACGGTTGATGGCAGTGAATACTCAACCCCCGTAATTGATTGTAACTAGCTTTGAATGTATGTGATGTGTGCGAAAGCATATTAAATTTTTGGAAAAAGAAAAGAACCAGTAATTTGTTTTAATTGATAGTTTCTCTAAAAATAAAAATAGTTAGTTATAGAGAGAGTTATGTCATTTAATTAGGAATTTAAAAAATTAATGTTGATTTTTGGTGTCCCCCACCTCTTTCCCTATCGAATAGAGATACTCGAACCCGATCCACATGTATTGACTACCGTGTTTCCATAAACTGTGCGCCAGCAAGGCAATTGTGAGAGTTGTTAGCTAATAAGCATCTCACATCAGGACATAGAACTATCGTATTTATGACCCAGATTGGAGGGTTCATGTACTGTACTCTTGTCAAGGTAGTCAACTGCAGTCTTTAAATTGGTGTGCCCTACAAATACGCGGACATCAATGCACACCTTTAACTATTAATATCTTCCTTTACATATTTTATTAAACAATATGAAAATTTGATATTATGAAAATACATAAGAATACGAGCTGAAATTGACTAAACGGCGGGCCAGCAGCCAGAGGAGGATCACCTCGTGATTGTGTTTTATGTTTTATGAGAGGAAGATACACCATGAATTATTGAGTTTTTGCACTGTCAATTTGTCATGGTACTCATTAATCTTAACAAGTTAACATCATAAGCAATAATCATGGTCCATCCAGGGGGACATTAAAGCACGTTTCAAATCAAAATAACTTCATTTTGGTAGGTACAGGGGGGCAAAGAACCAATATAATGACACTTTAGTTGTCGCATATATTAGCACAATTCTTCATTACCTACAACAAAGAAAAGCTTCAAAGCTATAAGTTAGCTAAAATAATAATCATGGCTCCAATTTCTTGTGTTACATCAAGCTTTCCTGTAATTATAACTCCATCAAAATTACTTAAGGGGAGGATTAGTCCATACCCCAAATTTCTACGATTTTAGACCCTCCAAAATATCAAGATTGCAAGTTAAGGTAGATAATTCTCAAGACACTATCAATCTTAACAATTTTGGGAAGGTACGGATGAGTTGTACTTGCTTAATTTAATTGCTTGTTGAAAATTTTTGTTTTAAGAAACACATACTAGTGTATAAGAGGCATGTAATTTTTTTTGTATTTGTAACTTGCTATCTTCTTAACTAGTAGGCAAAGACTTTCTTTTTTTTTTGGAAGGTGTCATGCATGTACTGTACATGTATGTGCAATGGTGTTGCAACTCAATAAGGCAAACATATGTTCATTGAAATTTAAGGAATAATATTGTGGTAATTGATTTGGTTATCGTAGTCTAGTCCACCGTGCATGGAAGATACAAGTTGTTGTTCGAAAATTTTAGGATCCTTTTATGGAGTATTTTATATTTTATTCTAAGCCTAATAGTGTTTCTTATTGTATTGTAAAACTTCTATCAAGTTCAAAAGGGGTTGCAGAAGGAGTTCATGTGTACGAACAGCTTTGGAATGTCGGGGAAGAAGTTGCGTTCGATGATTTTCATGATTGCGGCGACATAGCTGTTTTCGTCGAGTATTGATGCCGAGTTTTTTGGGTATTTTTGTTGAATTGATTATGATGATGATGATGATGATGATGATGATGATGATGATGATGATCAGCGGTGGTTATGAAATTAGTTGGGGTGTTGGTTATTATAGTAGATTTTGGCATGGTGGCTGAGCTTGTATAGGTTGAATTTGGGCGGTGGATGTGACAGTGCCTGGTGTGCGTATATTATTAGAGGTGGTAAAGGGTGGTTGTTTAAGTGATACATTATATTTTTACTACGTTTTCCAATAAATGCGTTTGCTTTACAAAATTTAGTACTTTAAAACTTAAAACAAATGAGTTAACAGAAGTTGCATTTGGGTACTCAAACTACAACTTTTAAAAAAGTTGAGTAACTAACTTTGATAGAAGTTTTTCATATAAATCTTAATATTGCAGATTATGGACCATAAATTATGCAAAAGGAGGTATACTCAAGATGAGTACATCATGGGTTAGAATTTCATAGTTAGGTCGTATGAGGTTGATATCCATCAAAAAGCATCATTACAGGCTTTGTTAAATTATACACAGGTTTGATTTCATCTTTATGTACCTTCCAATTAAATATAGTTGTTAATAATCATATACTTCCTCCGTTTTAAAATAAGTGATACGCTTTATTTTTCACGCTTATCAAGGAAGCGATTTAAGGGTATAAATGAGTAAATTTCTCGATGAAATTTTAATACAAGCAAGAATGAGACTCTATGTTACTTGTGTTAAAATTTCATCGAAAAATTTAATCGTTTACACCCTTAAATCGCTTCTTTGATAAGTGTGAAAAACAAAGTGTATGTATCACTTATTTTAAATGGAGGAAGTAAAAATTAGAAAAGATCCGGACAAATAATACTACTCTCTCTTTACTGGAAATTAATGCTCGTTGATATTTTATTATTTAAATTTAAACCAGTGATGTGAAAAGTAATAATTCGATATACTTCCACTTGGTTATTCCTAAAGAAATATATGACGATGGAAAGAAATAAAAGTGCTAATAGGACAAATTAAAATAAAAAATCTCTTTCAAATATATTCACCTTATTCCGTAAAAACCTTCCTTTAGAATCATGGTCTAAGTTCAAAAGATCTATAATAATTCATGTAGTTCGGTAAAAAAGAGAAATAGAATACCTAAATGAAATGAATTTTCGCTAAACTGAAAAAGGGAAGTCTTTGTTAAATAGAGGTAGCAATAATTAATAACTTACCATTCAAAAGTGTCAGTTTACTAGGGCATCTAGAGTATCTCGATACTATAAGGGAAGAGGGGGTGGACACCAAAAATAAAAAAAGTAAAAATAAATACTTAAATATAAATCAAGGAAGTTCTCAAATCTAATAATTAAGGAATTAAGTTTTATTTTCAATTTCAAACATCATATTTTTAGCAAAAATGTTTAAAACTTCAAACTAAAATATCTGAAAATCTATAAAGCAAAAACTATTTTAAAAAATATCCATGTTTATATTTGCTTAAGATCTATAAACAGACATCCAATTTGCTATATTTTTATATACTTTAATTTTTATTTTATTTTTCAAATACATGAGTAATTGATTGCTCATGAATGGGGTGGGGCCGGGGTGCATTTAATCATATTGATCATGAAACATGATAAAGTAGTTAAGGATGAGTGAGAAAGTGGTAGAGAGAGAGAGGGAGATGGTCTATCTTTTACTCATGAGTGACGACGCTCTAAATGACATCATCCATTGATCTTTAGTAAGATTTTTTTGTCTTTCTTGGTGTTTTATTTTTAAATCACTATTGCTATTTGCTAATCTACTCTTTAATATTTATTACTCTTTTATTATGCATTTATATTGTTTCACTATTTAAACTCTTTTGAAATTACAACTACACCCTCTAAAAAAAATAAGTAAAACTTAATAATTATTTTTAAAAGTATGAAAAATATGAATACACTTCACTTTTCTCCCAAATTCTTACATATTGCTCTTATACACGAGGTATACATCGCGTACATATAAAGCTGGTACTCATCATATATGTACAATCCTTAGAAGGTGCACTAGAGTGTATCTTGCTAGATACACCAGAAAACTAATACTCCCTCTGTTGCATAATATAAGTCATGTTAACTTTTGCATAGTCTCCAAGACGCACCTTCGATATCTTCAAGTCCGTATTAATAAAAATTATAAAAAGTTGATATTATTAAAATAGATATTAAGACGAATCTAACTAGATCCCACGTGAATATGTTTTTTTATATAAAAAAAAGTGTTTGGTCAAAGATTTTAAAGTTTGACTTCCAAAATAGAAACAGGACTTATATTATGGACAGAGAAAGTAGATAATTTAATTAAAAGAAAAATAATTTTTTTAAAAAAACTATCACGTGAGATGGCTTAATAAAACCAATAATAAAGATTGTTTAAAAGAGAAAAAAGGTAATAAAGATTTTTAAAAAAATAATAATAACTATTTGTTTTTCTCTCTCCACTCTCCTCTCTCGTCTCTCCTCTCTTTCCACTGTATCGCCTTGATCTTCTACTATCGTTATTTTCTAAGCAGGTTAAAAAAAAGTTCTTCTGTACCGTTCAATATATTTTCTACGATTACCTTACTAATCCATTTCTTCTTTGCTTCTTCACTGTAATTAATTGTTTTTCATAGCTTATACACAATACCATGCTCATCACAATAATACTAGTTATGTTTTAAAATGAATTACTATATATAATTCGTGTTCTTTTAAACAATACTAATAGTTCTTTTTATATATTAAGCATGATTTTTTTACTTATAGTACATGCAATTATAATTACTGCAAATTGTTCTTTGAATATACATGTTGTGAGCATTATTGATTCGTGCAAACTAATGTAAGATAGTGTTTTACTTATAATACACAATGTCATGATCATTACAATAATAATAATACTAGTTATAGGTTTTAGAATGAATTATCTTAATATATAACACATTCTTTTGAACAAGACTAATAGTTCTTTTTATATATTAAGCATGATCTTTTGTTATATAGTACATTTTTTTTTGAAAGGTAATGTGGTAGACCCCTGGCCATATCTCAACTAACACAATTTCTTGATCTGGTGTTTGCGGGGCCGGACATTTGGAAGTATGGGGAATGGTAAGGGAATCTCCACCCCCAAATGCCCCTAGTGGGATTTGATCCCATGACCTTGAAGTCATGAGATCAAACCCTTAACCACTAGGCCAAGCCAAGCTTGGTTGTTATATAGTACATACACTTATAATTAGGGGTGAGCAGAAAAGTTGGGTACCCGGTTCCAGACCCAGAACCGGTTGGAACCGGTGGTTCCGGAACTGGAACTGGAACTGTCGGGACTGGGTCTGGGTATCAAATATTAGGAACCGGTTGGAACTGGGTCCAATTCCGGATAGTGAAATTGTAGACCCGGTACCCACTGGGTACCCAGTTCAACCGTTTCCAAGACCGGATTTTTTTGAGATGAATGCATATGTAATGTATGCTTAAGACTCGAAGATTTTTAAAACTAACTTGTCAATTGAAGTATCAAATTATGTTATATATGATGCTTATATTTAGCTAAACAAGAAAAATATAGCTTTTGAATGCAACTGGGTAGCGGGTACCCGGTATTGGAACCGGCCAAATAGACCAAATAACAATCACTTTTGCGGGACTGGGTACCCGGTCAAGGAACCGGTCCCGGTTGGTTCCGGTTCCAATTCCAAAAATTAAGGAACCGGTCCAACCGGTTCCGGTTCCGGTTCCGGTTTCATGTTCTAGGTACCCGGTCCAACCGGTTCCGGTACCGGTTCCGAGAAATATGACCGGGTACCCGATTGTGCTCACCCCTACTTATAATTACTGCTAATTGTTCTTTTAATATATTGTACGCATTCTTTAAACTAGGACTAGCTTTCCTTTTATTATACTCTAGATTTTGTACTTGTAAGAATAATATACTAGTCATCTGTCTTAATATTAGTTGTTGTTTTGGTATATTTCATTACTGAAAGATAGTGATAATCTCCTTGAGGAGGCTATTCAATTAATTCACAATATATAGGTTACAAAACTAGGGTTTACAAGGGAATATTTACCGAAATAAATACACAATTAAATATTTACATATTTATATTCTAACACACCCCCGCAGTTGGAGCGGGAGGAGGACGGACGCTCAAACTGGAGCGAAACTCAAAGAACAAGGACCTAGGAAGACCCTTGGTAAATATATCGGCGTACTGATACGCGGATGGAACATGAAGTACACGAACATGACCAAGAGCAACCTTCTCACGGACAAAATGGATATCCATCTCGACATGCTTAGTGCGCTGATGTTGAACAGGGTTATGAGACATGTAAACTGCACTAACATTGTCACAATAGACCATGGTGGCGCGGGTGAGAGGACAGTGAAGCTCTAGAAGAAGGTTGCGAAGCCAGCAGGACTCAGCAACGACGTTTGCAACGCCACGGTATTCGGCCTCAGCACTGGAGCGGGACAAGGTAGCTTGCCGTTTGGAGGACCAAGATATGAGATTGTCACCAAGAAACACACAGTAACCGGACGTCGAGCGTCTCGTGTCGGGGCACCCACCCCAATCTGCATCAGTGTAGGAAACGAGGCCAGTAGCAGGGGTAGATGAATAGTGCATGCCGTACTCTAATGTGCCCTTAAGGTAGCGTAAGATGCGCTTAAGGGCATGAAAGTGATGCTCTCGAGGGTCATGCATAAATAGGCATACCTGCTGAACAGCATAGGAGATGTCAGGGCGAGTAAAGGTGAGGTACTGAAGGGCACCGGCAAGCTGACGATAAAGAGTGGGGTCTTTCATAGGAGGACCACTAGAGGCGCTGAGTTTGGCCTTGGTGTCAACGGGAGTAGCACAGGGATTGCAGGAGGACATGTTAGCACGAGCAAGAATTTCCTCTGCATATTTCTTCTGAGTAAGGAACATGTGCTTAGGAGTACGCTTGACGGAGATGCCAAGAAAGTAGGAAAGGGGACCCAGATCAGTCATAGCAAATTCGGACCGGAGAAGGGAGATGATGCGAGTCCGCAAAGAGTCCGAGGAGGTGGCCAGAACAATATCATCCACATATAATAAAAGATAAGCCATATCCTGTCCGCGGCGGTAAATGAATAAGGAAGGATCACATTTGCTGCTGACGAAGCCGTTGGACAAGATAAAATTGGCAAAGCGTTGATACCATGCCCGCGGTGCCTGTTTCAAACCATAAAGTGATTTTTGCAATAAACACACACTCTTGGGATTAGAGGAATCTTGAAAACCTGGTGGTTGAAACATATAGACTGTTTCCTGCAGATTACCATGTAAGAAAGCATTTTTCACATCAAGTTGGTGGATGGACCACCTACGGGACACTGCAAGACTAAGAACAGTACGGATAGTGTTAGGACGAACCACAGGGCTAAAAGTTTCATCACAATCAATGCCAACCTCCTGATTTTTACCATTAACAACTAAACGCGCCTTGTAGCGCTCAAGAGAGCCATCAGATCGGAACTTATGTTTAAAGAGCCACATACAACGAATCACATTAGCCTCAGGGGGACGCTCAACCAAAGTCCAGGTGTTATTTTTAATTAGCGCTTTATATTCATCACACATGGCGGCTTTCCAGTTAGGATCGTGGAGGGCTTGAATGTGGGAGCGGGGAATGGGTGATAGTGTGGGTGGGGTTTGGACATTGAAGAAGCGGTGGCCATTGTATGGATTGGGCTTATAGATTCCGTTTTTGCTGCGGGTAGTAGCTGGGCTAGCATGAAGGGGAGGGCGTTGGGCAATGTGGCGAACTGGGCTTGAGGGCGTGGGAGGGGAAGGGGGCTGGGTGTTGGTTTGTGGGCTGGCAGGGGGGTAGGCGTGGGAGTTGTGTGTGCGGGTAGGGGTTGGGCTGGGCTTGTAATAGGCGAGGTAGGGGGGCTGGGTATAGGGGGGAGGGGGGAAGGTGGGCTGTGGGGGGAAAGGGTAGTGGGCTGGTGAGATGGCCCAAGAAGAGATGGACTGAGCAGGGGGAGTAGGGCGGGGAGGGGAGTAGTGGGCTGGGTAGGGGGGGTTGATTAAGTGAAGGAGAATTAGGAGGGGAGGAAGGGTGAAGGGACGTGGAGGAGGCCCGATGGGGTTGGGCCGTAGACGAGATGGACGGGGACGGGACTTGGAGGAATTCATAGTCCAGAAGGGAAGGGGAATGAAGAGTGGAGTAGGGGAAGGTGGATTCGTCAAAGGTCACGTGACGAGAGACGATTATTTTGCGAGAAGAGAGATCAAGACAACGGTACCCGCGATGATTGGGAGGGTATCCAAGAAAAAGACAAGGGGTAGAACGAGGACTAAGCTTATGAGCCATGGTGGCACTAGTGTTTGGATAGCAAAGGCATCCAAAAGTGCGGAGATGGGAGTAAGACGGAGCACGATTGTAGAGACGATGAAGGGGAGTGAGGAATTTGAGTGTTTTAGTGGGACGAATATTAAGGAGATATGTGGCCATATGAAGGGCTTCGACCCAAAAGGAAGGGGGGAGAGAAGCGTGGAAGAGGAGAGTGCGAACCACGTCATTGGTGGTTCGAATCATGCGTTCGGCTTTGCCGTTTTGAGAAGAGGTGTAGGGACAAGAATGACGGAAAACAATACCATTTGTAGCACAATAAGATTTGAACTCATTTTTGACATATTCAGTGCCATTATCACATTGGATCGTTTTGATTGTGGAGTTAAATTGATTTTTAATGTGAGCGAGAAAGAGAAGAAAGGTGGAGGAGACTTGTGATTTAGATTTGAGAGGGAAAGTCCAGAGATAGTGAGAGTAGTCATCCAAGCATAATAAATAATAGCGATAACCAGTAGGACTAATAACAGGAGACATCCATAAATCAGTGTGAATAATAGCAAAAGGAGCATGAGTAACATTATTCGAAGGAGAGAAAGGTAAACGACAATGTTTTCCTAATTGACAAGCATGACAAAGAGGGGATAGGGAGTCTTTATTACACTTGATGCATTTATGAATCCTAAGAAAATCTATGATAGCATTGCCGGGATGGCCAAGCCGGTTATGCCAAGTGGAAGGAGAGATGGCAGCAAAGGTAGAATGTGTATGAGTTGGTGAAGCTGAAAGTGGATAGAGATCTCCGGAACTATTGCACCTCGTCAAAGTCGTCCCCGTCCTCAAGTCCTTCACAGTAAAACCAAACGGATCAAATTCGACAGAAACATGATTGTCAGTCGTAAAACGGCGGACAGAGATTAGATTTTTGACTATAGCAGGGGCATATTGGATATTACGTAAAGTAAGGGGAGGGTGGGGGGATGAAAGGGTGGAGGTGCCGGATCCTTTAACTGGAATTAATTTGCCATCACCAACCATAATATGAGAATTTAAAGTACGCCAATTAGAAATAATAGGAAGAATACCTGGATCATTCATGAGATGAGTAGACGCGCCCGTGTCAAAGTACCAATTTTCGTCCGGTTGTTGAAGTGTCATGGCATTAAACAATTGCGGGAGCTCGGTTGGTGTTGGGGGCGCGGACTGATCAGGAGATGGCGCCACAAATGCTTGTTGGGGCTGCTGTCGGTATCCAGGAGCTGGGCCGAGAAGCCCAGTGTGGCGAGTGGCAGCAGGGGGCTGTCTGGGCTGCTGAATGGGATACGGGCTTGGGGGGAAAGCCCAGAAGGGCTGCCATGGTGCGTATGGACCATAAGGGGCGTACCCGTATGGCGGATAAGGAGGGGCAGAGACGGATGCTGAACCACGGCCGCGGCCCTGCTGCTGTTTGCCGCCACCACCACGGCGCTGCTGTTTGCCGCCGCCGCCACCGCCACGGCCACCGCCGCGGCCAGAGAAGTGCGAATGAGAGTTCGCTGGTGGGGGCGAATTTGCGGCAGCAACGAGGACAGTATTTGAAGGCGAGGAAGATTTCTTTGATTGATTCCGGCGAGTTTCTTCCAACGCAATCATAGACCTTGCGTTTTGGAACGAAGGTAATGGTTGAGATATTGTATTATATGGGCTACATACGTTGTCTTAATGTCGGTGGCTGTGAATTTGTTAAAAATATTTTAATGGGAGTACATAGTCAAGTTTTTTCGAAGGAAATGCTACCAAAATTTCCTTTAGTGAATTAAAAGATCTAGACAATCGTCCAATTTTTTCACATCTGACAATGTATGTGCCCGTACTAGTGGTAATCTATCTACTTTCAGTTGATAATAAATAAAAATGGCTTACATGCATGCAGGAAACAGAATCAAAGCTACTTCAAAGTTGGGGACTTGTGGGCGAAAGGTTTGGTGTATCAAAGGAGATGACTACTAGAAACTTGATTTGGGTGATTGGAAGAATGCAAGTTGAAGTAAATTCTTATCCTTCGTGGTATGCCTTATACTACAATATATAACGGCCAATTATTCACATATTCTTATAGAGAATTTTTATAAAATCATTCAAGGCAGTCGTGTTTTGCAAAATAGTGGTAGATGGTAGGGTTTAGCTTTCGAAGTTTTGATTTAGAACTAGTTTGTAGTCCCGGCGATACTTCGGGTCCATTTTTATGTTTAATTGAGTTAGAATAATGTTCTTTATTAGAGCATCACTTTTTCATTTTTAATAGTTACAAAATTAGACACAATTTAAGAACTAAACAAACAATTTAAAAGGGTCATGACATATTGCATTGAAGAATATCTCTTCACTTTTTGCCAAATCTTAATTAAGGTAAAATGAATTGTTAAGGGATATGGTTTTTGTGGTAATGCCTGTGACATTCCAACTAAGAGGTTGTGTGTTCAAAACATATTACTTGCATTTTGAAAACATTTAAAAAGAAACCCGGAGATGCTCCGGGTTTTGTTAATTGCAATCTAATAATAGTTATAAAAAATAGTTGATGTCATGTAGTGTGAAATATTACTAAACATCTCATTTACAATATGGATTTTGAAAAATTACAATTTAACTCTTAGTTGACATTTATACATCATTATTAATTTTGATAGAAGAAGCACTAATAACATGTTAGCATGGTGGTTGGAACTCTTTATTTCATACTCAAGGTCATGAGTTCGAATCTCCACGTTGACATTTTATATATATATGAGAATAAAGTGGATTGAGTCTCATTCAAAGAGGGATGGTGACACGTGGCGGATTGCACTTCTTGCTTACGCTTTTAATATATATATATATATATATATATACATAGATAGATATTGTTTGGCAAAAGCAGCAAAAAAATTTCTACCATGTTTCTATTTATTTTAGTACTTCAAGTCTTCAACATCAAGGATTCAAGGCTATTGTTATTACGTCTAACAATTGGGTCAAACATCTAACTTGATAACTACTCAAAAGTTCTTATTTATCTTAGTATTTCAACATCAAGCTAATTATCTCTATCGCTATACTATAAGGGAAGAGGGGGGTGGACACCAAAATTAAAAAAGAAAAAAAAAAGTTGAAATAATTAGGTTTTATTTCTAAATATAGCCATCGAATTGTTAGTAAAAAATGTTTAAAACTTTAAACTCAAATATCTCTAAATTTACAAAGTAAAAAACAAAAATTTTAAATACACTACTAGAATTAACATCTTTTACGACGAACAATTTCGTCGTTAAAAGGGTAAAAAATCGTCGTTAAATGCAATTAACGACGAACACGTTTCGTCGTTATGATCGTCGTTACTAGTCCCGTCGTTATTGATATTAACGACGAAATCGACTTGTTCGTCGTCTAATTTTGCACGACGAATATAATGTTCGTCGCTACAATAATAACGACAAACAAAGGCAATAACGACCAAAATTTTCGTTGTAACTGTTCATTATACCAACCACGACATGCCTCCAACAACGACAAAAAAGTTTATCGTGAGGCAATAACGACCAACATTTTCGTTGTAAATATTCTTTATAATAACCACAAAATGCCACCAACAAGCCGAAAACTTTGTTGTTATAAATAGCTCTATGCTATTGAAAATTATTTTTTATTATTATGTCAACAAAAACTTCTATTGCAAACAAATAAAACAAAAATAAACATAAAAGGTAAACTAACTTTTTATTAATAGACCCAAAAGAAAGCGTACAAGGTTTTCATTTGTGCTTGTACTAAAAATTCCAAAACACAGTTTAAAATCTAAAGTATCCATAATCAAACAAATAATATTTCTTTTGAACTAGCACAAAAAAATTACACGAAACAAGTGATTGAATTCTAAGCTACTTGTGCTCTGTATCTTGTAAAACCAAAAAGCCATCCAAATCCTCAATCCGTCTGAATTAAAGACCTGCCAAGAGAAAAAATTGATATAAAACTTAAGCTCATCAAAGTATGTAATTAAATTATATTACGTTAATGAAATAAATATTTATTAAGGTTGAAAGCAAATCACATCACATAAATTATAAGAAATTTAGATGACATAAAATGTTGAGTCGTATACATTAATCATTCAAGTGAGAGCATAAGCTTTGTTAAGCGTTATCCAATCTCTTCACAACAAATTTATTAGACGACAAAAATTATATATCATTGGTATCACCTTATCTAAACCACAATTTTTATCCCGTTTATAAACCTGAATACGAGAGAAGCAATAGATAACACTAGACAACCGGAGATAGCAGCAAACCAGGCCTCTCACAAATCAGAACAAGACAAGTGAAATAATCCATCTCAGGTTAGGAACAGGGACTTGTAAAGTCACTACAATGCGGCACTGAAACAACAATAACCAACCACAAAACAGAGCAACAAGCAGCAAGCAGCAACCATAACACAGAGCAACAAGCAGCAAGCAGCAACCATAACACAGAGCAACAAGAAGCAAGCAGCAACCCTAACACAGCAACAAGCAGCAGTAGGTCGCCTGAACAGCTGCCTTAGCAATAACAGCACTACGGCAGGGCTGCTGAACAGCTGCCTTAGCAGTAGCAGCACTACGGCAGGTGCTGCAGCCCATGAACAGCAACAGGAAGCCACGCACGGTGGCGGCCAATACCAACAACAACAACGATTAGAGGAACAGTGCAACAATGAGAGACGCAGCAAGTCCGGTGAGCTTGAGGACGAGTGCAGCAACATGTTAAGTAAATTTCAGTATGAGAAAGATCAATTATTAAACATACCATTCAAGGTATTCAAGATATGAAAATATTGTTCCACCTTTAAGCCGCAAATAATCATGGTTGCCATTACCAATCAAAATCATGCAAAAGTTAAAAATCATACCCATCAATACAGTTATAAAGAAAAACATATTCAAATTCACATGAAAAATATATATGAGAAGCTCACCCTTTGCTTCTGA
The DNA here is from genome assembly GCA_947645195.1 of Patellifolia procumbens. Lineage (NCBI taxonomy): Eukaryota > Viridiplantae > Streptophyta > Magnoliopsida > Caryophyllales > Amaranthaceae > Patellifolia > Patellifolia procumbens. The sequence goes on from CANSGD010000383.1 coordinate 1,333,177, forward strand.
TTCTTTGAATAACAAGTAGTACATGACAAAAATAGCACAAGGAACATATGAGCTCCAAACCACGTCAGGTGCTTGTAGCATTAGATCATATACAATGGCAAGCCAAGCAGGGTGTCTCTTCATTGATTCTGCTCGCTCTATATCACCCAAAGCAAAATCCTCCATTCCATAAATCACTTTCTTCTCCTTTGCCTCCATCCTTAAACTCATTATTCACAACAAATGCTGAATCCATCCATTCAATGATGGCTTTCTACAGATAAAAACATTCATCATCCCATCATCTTTTGTGTCCTGATAATAAGGATGATACTCATAGCTAAGCAACTTTAATTTCCATAAACTCTTTTTTAACTGAGACACAATTCCTTTCGATGTGCCCCCATCTTGAATTTCATTATCATAGACTGCAACCATGAAAAAAGAGTTGCAAGGCAACACCCACTGCCAGCACTAGTATAAATAAGATGTAGGAATATATAATATAAGACACAATTGAGAATAAGAGTTGTCAATCAATTTTGTTCTAAACAATATATATCAATGCAAAAAAAAGAATGATAGATGAACTGACCTGTTTAGATAAGGGCAACCTACGGCCCAAATGCAGTATAATAATCTCAAGTAATTCTAGGGTGAGTACAAGCAATCTAGTCATTTCTCAGGCAATAACCACTACAAAGTCAATTAAGTACAAATAATGCCATAAACGAACTGATAGAGTTAGATGAATGAAGGACAATAATTTTGTAGGAGAGGAAAGAACCCTGGAGCTGTAAATTTTATACGATAATTTCTTTCTAGCTCACCTATATGCATCATTAATAACTTCCACCGGTCTTTCCTTCACATTTACAGTATTCTTGGACAGACCTAGGCGCTGTAAATAAGCAACAGCACAGGTGTAAAAATTTTTCTTCTAGTACATCCAATAAAACCCATACAACCGATGCAAAAAAAAAAAAGACCAAATCAATTAAGATGTAAGAAGCAAGCAGGAAACGAATAAGAGAAATAGAAGACAATTACAATAGAATGGATTTAAGTATAACTGGAAAAGGCCTTGAAAGAGTTAGTAAATCCAGGCTCAAATACAAATAAATGCAAGCCTTTACCTGTTCCTTCCCTTGCTTTGGAAGGCCCATTGAGGTAGTACATCTTTGAGCTCTTTGATTCGGAATTGTAATAACTTTCGCTACAAATGCCAGAGGAAATTAACATTAAACAAGGCTACTTATAACCTATGGTCTCTTAAGATTTTCTCTAAGAGATGCCACTGAAGGACGATTGTTCATACATCACTTGATCCACAAATTTTTATATCTGGATACAAAGATGAAATCAATTCATCGTATCTTGGATTATCTCGTAGAGAGAGACGATTGGCACTGTGAGTTTGGCAAGCAGAGTACTCGTTATTTCTATCTCACAGATGCAGGTCAGAAGAATCATTAGTGGCAAGAACTAGCCAATAGAAAGCTTATACAAAAACAGGCACAAGTAATTATTTCATGAGCCATATAAGGTAAAAGAATGGGATATCCTACCCCCATCCGCATTGATTTTTCAGCAAAAGCGATGCAAACATTCCACACCATTCGCAATTTCAGCATGAAACTTCAATTGAAAATACCCAAAAACTAGGAAGGTTAAAAACATTAGAGCAAAGAAACTGGATTAAATCTGAGATATGCTAAGAGTTATTTTAAGCTAGTATGCAGATAAAATATGTAAGTGACACATATATTAACTACCTTGATACCTAGACTTTACAAGTCATCTTGGAGAATAGGAAATTAAACATGAAAAATATAGTGTGTTATACCTTTATAATGTGAGAAAGAAATCCAAGCACCAAATGTGGCTGCAATAAGAAAATAAAACTCATCACTAAAAAATGGTTTTGTTAGTATTAGACATTTTCTTAGCTAGTTTAATTCTACTTACCATGCCTTCAACCAAGTAATGACGTCCTATGTTAACCACAATGCATATGATGACTTTTGCAGAGTTAAGCCAATCTACACAATATACAACTTATTAGGGCTGAGGGACTCTATATTAAGTACCATAGGATGGGTCAGCTACCTAGAAACTCAGAAAATAGAAAAAAAAAAAGAGAGAGAGAGAGAGATATGAAAAGAGAAACATTAATGCACCTAAGAAAATGAAAAAAAAACATGAAAAGAGAAACCATCAACGCACCTAAGAAAATGATCAATGAAGTCTGGGCTGAAATTATTTCATCTAGATATGTATAGTTGGATTTTGGATAGTTATTAGGTAGCCAAAAGTTGTTAATAATCAAGACAAAAAAAGAGGGAAAAGGAAAGGGCCTTGAAATATTCCAATAAAAAAACAGAGACAAAATAGGACTCTCTAAACACATTGTACATTTCATAGATGGCATTTCATAAAACTCCAGCAGCATGTATTGAAGAAAGGCAAGGAAGACAGATCAAAGCCTCAAGTTATCCATAAAGCAACTGCACGAGAGCTTAGAATCAACAAAATCAATCTGATAACACGGATCTACCAGCAAACTGTCAAAAGCGTAGAATCCAAGATTTCATAAATTGCCAACTAGTCACCTTCTTAATACCCTCTTCCCTGTAATCCAAGTTTTTTTTTGGTATCACATAGGATTCACTAACATTATCCATACCCGAAAGCGGAGAAAAATCCTCGAGGTCAAGATTTTCGTAAAAACTTTAGAGATCAAAGAGCCCAACCAAGTAAAACACAGGTTACTAAGCACCATTCAAATAAGGACTATCAATCTTACTTGACTCAACACAAGCAACAACGGCTCTTCGAGATTATTATACTCTCTAATAATCTTCCAAAGATCCCAGCAAAACAAAAGGAAATTCCTTCCTGCTATAACATTTAAAACATCAGACACTAGAACTAGTAAGTTTTGGGTTTTCCTACAATGGACTATGTCAATTACAAGGCAATAACAAGAAACAAAAAAGTAAAGGACCCCACCAAAGTCTCAATAAAAGTGGGAATTGTGTATGTAAATAAACAGAAACCAGCAACCAAGCAATTACCCTTATTGCTAAGTCCAAAAGGGTTACTAGTTCGTCATGGGACAAATCTTATCGATACCAAAGGAAGAAATTAAAGCAAAAATAGACTACATTGTAGAAATAAAGGGATTAAGAAGAGAAAGAACAGGTTTGTAATACCGAAATGTTGTATATTTAGGTTGATCATCATCATGACCATCAACTCTTTGAAACAGTTGGCATAACCCTTAGAGGATGAAACCTAACAACAAGAGCAGATGAATGAACACTCAGGATTCTCTTAGAAAGATGGAGTTTTGAAGGAAATACAAAGCAATCAAACAAATTTTATAAATTCAACTATAAAAAAAAATCTGGAATAAAATCAAATTACAATTACATGATTATATAAAAGAGACGTTCTAACCTTACAATTACATGTTAGTAAAGGCTTGCCGACAACAGCACAAGCGGATTTCAAAGAGAAGAAGAAACCCTCGGCGATCTGAATGAGAGAATTCAAGCTTTGTTTTCTGCGTTCAGAATTGTAGGGTTAACGCTTATTTTATTTGATAAATTTCAAAGAACCGCGCAATTGAAACTTGGGAGGGAGGGTGGACAGTAACGACGGTTTTTTCTAAATTGCAGATTTATTTTATTATTTGTAAGCACCGCTCAGAACTCATTAGTTCACATATAACGACAAATAAATTTATATGTCGTTTATTAGACATATTTTACTATGAAAATTTATTTTGGTCGTTAATAAATTGTCGTTAAAAAAGCAATTTTTAGTACTGATATCAATGGTTATATTTTCTTGAGATATATAAATAGATACATACTTTGCTATATTTTATATACTTTTAAATTTTTATAATTCAAATACATGAGTAATTGATTGCTCGTGAGTGAAGGTTAATTCGATCAAATTGATCATGAAACATGATAAATTATTTTAGGATGTGTGAGAATGGTAGAGGGGGAGGGATGAAGGGTTTGTTTATTATTAAGCTTAAGCTTTAGCCTTAAGACTTTGTAGGGTCTTATCAAAGACTCCTAATAAACATATTTCAAAACTCTGTGAGTCTTAAGGGTAGTGTTAGGAATCCAAGCCTCACCTTAAAAGATGACCAATAGTGCGGTGTCACGTGTTAATATAATATGATTTTGTTGAAGAGTCTGAAAAGCAGTCTGTGGGATAAAAATCAAAACTGGAATGAGTCTTATGTGAGTCTGAAATACTAAAGAGTAGATAAAGTGAATGGAAAGCTGATGTGGCAAAGACTGAAATATGGGAGGTAGTCTTATGGATAAATGAGTGATGATGATAATGACATCTTCCATTAATCGTTTGTAAGTTTTTTTGTTTTTTTTGGCGTTTTGTTTTGAATCACTATTGCTAATCTACTCTCTAATAAAATATACTGAAAAAATTACAATATAATCTTCACGGAGCATTAATCTTTCGTCGAGACACGCATCCCGTGCATATATGGCTAGTATTTAACATATTACAGCGATCACAATGGTTAAATAACATACCTAATTGTCTTTCTCTCTCTATTTCATGGTTTGCCCCTTTTCGCCTTTTATTTTCTCTCAAAGAAGACAAATGATATTCAACATTTGTAAGATAAAGCAGCAGCAGTGGCATAAGAGCATTTCCAGTAATCAATGTTTTGTTTTGTTGAACCACATTATTGAACACATGTTAGTGTCCTACATGGGAGAAAGAGGAGAGACAAAAGAACAATCACATGACAATGAAAACAAAGCTAGCCAAAAGATTAACACAAGAGAGATTGTTGGATTACATTTTCTATGCCTCTTATTGGGCTTGATTCTTGTTAGAATAGGCTTCACTATTTAACACTCCCCCTCAAATTGAGAGTGCGGCGACAGAACAAATTCCGAGCTTGTGAAGAAGTTTTTGATGTCGATTAGTGTTCAAAATCTTGGTGAAGATGTCAACTAGTTTTTCTTTGCCTGAAACATGAACTAAAGTGATTATGCCTTCTGTTGCCTAATTTGTGATAAAGTGACAATCAATGTCAACGTTCTTTGTTATCTCATGATGAGCTAGGTTCGTTGCTATAGCTAATGTAGCTTGGTTGTCACACTTCACTAGGTTGAGCCAAGGTTTTTTAGACCAAGATCTCTCAAAAGTGCCTTAGCCACATTACTTCACAGACTGTGAGTGCAGGGCCGACCTCGAGGGTAAGCCTCGAGTGTAACCGCCCAGGCGTAGCTCTTCTAGGGGCCCAATTTAGAAAAACAATGTCGTATAGTAAAAAAAAAATTGCTTCTAAATGGGATACTTCGGAATACCAAAGAAGACAAGAAGAAAGAGAATATTTAGGACCTTTATTACTTCCTGTTCATGACCTTTCACCTCCTAATTCTACTATTGTGTCAATTTCATTAAATTCTTCGTATATTCCCAACAATTCCACCTTTAATTCAAATAAAAAATATTATTTTCCCAAAAGGGTCAATAATTATCAGTAGCAAATTTTTGTCTAATATTCCAATTGAATAGCGATAAAGAAATCTCATCTATAATTTGTACAATACTACCACACTCCAATTCATGAGTTTCGATCATCTAAAAATTTACTAAAAAAATATTCTCATCAAGGATCTTTGAAAATCAATTAAGGAACTATTATCTATACCGAGTAAGTCTTGGAATAGACCATTTAGACCAAAATGTTTTAATTTAAACTAAAAAGGTTTTAACTCATGATCTTACCGTTAAGGTTTTTACTTAAAAGTATAAGTGTTAAAGTTTTAAAACCTTGAACTTTTAAGTTCAAGCCTTACTATTTACACATAAGCATCCATAAGGTCTAACCATGTGCTCACGGATAGATTGTCAAACATAAGTATCTGTATCAATGTTGGTTTTTGATATCTTCTTGATTTTATTTTTAAATGTCACAGTGAGTTCATGGATCTGTATTCAGCCTCAGCAATTGTTCGGGCTACCACTAATTGTCTTTTGGATTTCCAAGAAATTAGAGATTCACCAAGTAGAATGCAAAAGCAAGAGGTAGATCTTCTTGTGGAGTTGCACCCATCCAATCATTATCATAATAAGTAGTAAGGTGTGTTGCTGATATGCTAGCCAAGGGAATGCCTTATTCTAGATATCCAACAAGGTATATCAATACTCTAAGAGTAGTTTGATATTGAGCTGAAGTAGGGCAGCATAAATTTGCTTGGAACATGAACTAGGAAGGCTATGGCAGGCCTTTTTAATGGTGAGGAAGATCAGTTTGCCAACAAGTCTCTGATACTTTTCAGGATCGTGTAGAGGAGATCTTATCTCTATACTAAGCTTAGTATGAGTGTCTAGGGCAACCTCAAAGTTCTCCATTTCTCTACATTATATTCCTTGAGCAATTAGTAACAAATTTTCTCTAAGAGAGGAAATTTCCTTGTCTATCCAGTCCACTTCTAAACAAGAAAGTATCTCACATATCCCATATCATTCATATGAGATTGAAGAGAAAGAAATTGTTTGGCATCTTTTATAGCTTCTTCATTGTTTCCAGCTATGATTAGATCACCTGCACTAGGATGCTTGTGAAGTGGCTTCCCTGCTTCTTTGTGAAGAGAGATTATCCCTTGACTGAGTGAAGTTGTTAAGTTTCATCAAGGTTGCGCTCAGCTTTGCAAACCACTATATAGGGGATTGCTTGCTTGCACACTTTCTCAAGGGTTGTTTTCCCTTCTGTATTGCTCCCCTTGGGTTTGAACATGCACTATGTCTCCTTTCCACTTGTAACCTGGTGGTAGTTTCATGTATATTGTTTCATGCAAATTGCTATGCAAGAAAGCATTTTTAACAACCATTTGGTGGAGAAACCACCCTTCTATTGTTGCAACAGTTAGAAGAGATCTCATAGTTTCTAGTTTGGCAACTGGGGCAAAGGTCTCTTCATATTCTGTATCATATTTTGTTTGTTCCCAAGCACTACTAGCCTAGATTCTGTCTTTCCAAGCTTCCATCATGGTTTTATTTGTGTTTATTCAACCATTTGCATCCTATGAGAGTTATTTGACCTACAAGAAAGTCAATGATGTCCCAAGTGTCATTCATTTTAAGGGCATCGAACTCTCCATGCGTTGCTTTGAACCAATTGGGATCTGTCACAACTTGTTTGGAGTGAATATTCTCACTATGTTAACAATTTGAGTTGAGAAACACCAGAATTGAGATCTAAAAGGGATTAATACAATTCTCTTGAATTCTTTAAGCTTGTGAGACCAAGTCCGGATTGTGTGGTAATCACTTAACCAAGTAGGTGGTTTATGAGGTCTATCAGACTTCCTAATTGTAGGTCGATGTTCAGCATTAGTGTCTTGAGGATCACTGACTGTATCATCATCATCAGTGTCATGAGGATCAATGATTGTTTAGGGTTGCTAGTTAAGTCAATATCAAGTTGATGTGTCTCACTTCAGTATCATACCACTTCTAGCATGGTTCATTCACCTTGTGAAGCACAGTTTCACTAACTCATCAATGGGATAATACATCCCATTGCACACTTTTCCAATTCCCAAGATCCCTTTTGTTTAGTTATCCTGAATCATGCAAAATTGTGAGTAAAAGGTTGTTTGCATTCTCCATTCTGAGATAATATATATCTATCTCAAAGAGAGCAAGTTGTGTTGAAAGAGGGAACAAATAACAGATTTTTCAAACTTATGTTATTTTTTAAAGCAGCATCACCCACATGAGTGAATGTTGAAGTTTCACTAGTAGGCAGATTTACCTTAGCTTCACTTTTACACCCTTTTTCAGCAGCTTCTCTATTTGCCCAGTTTTCACATTGCTTGAAGATTCAACATTTGACACTCCATCAATATTCACATTTGCAGCACTTTGCTTTCTACCTTTCCTTTGTTCTACTTTTGCCCACTTCGAGGTTTGTTATATCCACTATTCTTAGGATAAGATTCCTTCCCTTTCCCTCTTGATAATTGGGATGTTTCGGTGGATATCCAACAATTGCCCAGCATTTCTCACATGTCCTTGTTTTTCGCAGTGCCTGCAATTGACATCATTCGATCTGTTGTACATAGCCACTATTTCACCTTCTTTCTTTAGAAGCTTGTGCCACTCTCTTTATGATTCTTTTTGAGATGGAGTGCAACATGCACTATCATTAGAAGGCAATAGTGAAAGCATTAACAAGCTGCTTCCCAGTGTTGCATAAGTGTCACCAAGCCCATTGAGAAACTAAAATAGCTTTGTGTTCTTCTTGATGTTAATGGAGAGCCTTCATGAACTCACCAGTTTGTGTTGTCAGATCAATAATATGAAGTAACTGTGTCTAGGTTTACAATTCCTCCCACCGGGTTTTCATATCAGTGTAGAAATCATAAATAAGCCTTTCGTTTTGCTTAGTTTCAGATTTTCTTACTGATATTGTACTTCCTGGACTCATTGGTCACTGAGTATCTTTGTTCAAGCTCTTTCCATACCTGTGCACAGTTAGTTATAAACATGACTGAATTTTTTATTGAGTCTATCATACATCCAAGCAACCATGATATAATCATGCTATTGCAAGTGTCCCAATCATCTTGTTACACTTTAGCAGAGGCATGTCTCTTTGCTGCACCTGTAATAAATCCATCTTTCTTTTTGAAGCAAGGTAGATCTCAAGGATCTTCTCCAGGCTCTGTAATTGGAAGAGCCTTGGAGGTTTTCTATGCTCATAGAGTTTCTATTCTCTGAAGAATGTAATAAAGAGGACTAGTGACACTAGTGTAGTGGATGTCATTTTTTTCCTTTTTGTTCTTTCTTTTGGTCATACAACACAAACAATACTAATATTATGCAAACAATAAAGATGAAATCTTTGCATAGGATTTAAGAAAGAAAGATGAAATATTTTAACATATACTATTAAGGATCTTAATAGAATACGAACCTCAAGCTCTGATACCATAAGGACAAATGATATTCAAAATTTGTAAAATAAAACAGCATGAAGAACATTTCCAACAATCAATGTTTTTTTTCATTCAAGCTTTCTTATATATGTTTTGGCTGCTTCCAAAACTATATACCGTAGGAAATCCTCCTTAGAGATGTTCCTTGTACCCTACACAAAACCCTAGGAGCCTTGCCTATAGGTAGAGTACCCAAAAAAAATAGTCACATGACAATGTAAACAAAGGTGGCAAAAGATTAACACAAGAGAAATTGTTCGAGTGCATTTTCTCGGCCTCTTAATGGGCTTGATTCTTCTTAGAATAGGCTTCACTTTCTAACAACTTTCTTTAGAGAAACCAAAAAGAAAAGCGAGATTACTATTGTATTTTCCGACAAAAATTATTCTTTTGTAAAGATAATTTCAAAAACTAAACATTACCTTAAAAATCTATTTAGAAGGAGAACTAGTGCCTTGTTTTGTAAAAACAAATAAAGGAGACATTTCTAACTAATTGCATCATTACATGTAGTTTGTAAGTGATGCATTTTCTTCGTCCCAAAATACTTTGTCTACTTTTTTTCATTCGTCCTATATAGCTTGAACAATTATATCATTTCTAGTATAATTTGATGAATGTTATTTAATTGGACACATTTGCAGGGGAGAAGTTGTTCAAGTGGAGAGCTGGTGCTCAGCCTTATCAAAATTCATTTTTACTATTAGCTCCAGACTAACAAATGCAAACACAAGGAAGGAGATCATGAGAGTTGACAGGTTCTTTACAAATCTAACTCGGTTCAATATTTTATACACTTACTATCGGGGTTGATTAGGCCCAATCAAGTGTGAAAACAAGGGAAAATCTGGGGTGATTAGATCCAATTAAGGCTAATAAGTTTAGTTCATATAAGTTCACGTGAATGAGAACGCATCGTAGAGTGATTATTGTAATAATAAGTAATAATTAATAGAAGTCTGTGTCTCTCTCTATATCTCTATTCTATAAGTGAAGAGGTGGGGGACACAAAAAATCCATATTATTCTGTTTTCTTTTCTAATTAAATAGAACAAATCTCTCTCTTTAACTAACTTTTTCTTACATCTTAAATAAATTATCGAATTTTCCTTTCCAATTTTATTTTATATGCTTTCGCATGCATCGCGTGCGTTTAATACTAGTATATATATAGGCGAGGTCCAATATTGAGAAGGATCTTAAAATGAAAAGGGTAAGAAAGACCGATGTGCATATTTTCTGAACTAGATGTGCATTTTTTAAAACTGAATATGCATATTTCACTTTTCGAGTTGTATGTAAGTATATGCTCTTGAAAGATAAGATGCATATTCAATTCAAAAAGTATGCACATTATAGAAAATATGCACATTCATATAAGAGAATATGTACAAAAAAATCCTTTTATTTGATCCTATATATATATATATATAATTTGTAGTATCTGGTCACCATATGTCATCCCATGTCAGCATCATCTGATTTTGAACATGCGACCTATTAGTTGGAATGTCATAGGCACAATCACCCAGCCATAATCAAATTTGTTGTCAAATTGCAATTAGGAATTCCTTTGACTTTAATCAAGATTTGGAAAAAAAGTGAAGAGATCTCCTTCATATAGTCTTTTATGATCTTTTAAATTGTTTAATTGGTTCTTGAATTATGTCCAATTTTTTTTATATTAGAATGAAAAAATTAATCATCAATAAATAATATTATTCTAACTCAAATAAACATAAAATTGGATTGGGGGCATCACCGGTGCTACAAACTAGTTGTTAGTTCGTAACTCCTAATACTTATTTTTCATGAATATGCAACTGAAAAACAGAGAATATGCGGTGATTAATGAGAAAACAAGGAGGCTATCAAAAATTCCAGAGGAAATCACAGCTAAAGGAGAGAAACTTGACGAAGATAAAGCAGATTATATTGTTAAAGGAATTAAGGTAATGTTGTTAAAGGAATTAAGGTAAATGTTTATCCTTTTTGTTTGATAATTTTTATTATAATAAGAAAAATCTTTTTTCTTTGATATTTTTAAGTTGTTAATTACCAAATATTTCCTTCATTTGTTTTAACTTTTACGTGCTACCAAAGTCCTCGACATGCAAGTTTAGGAGTATGATAAGGTAAACAAACGAACTTTTTAATAACTAAAAATTTAACACAATAAAGGTGAGTAATTGAATTATTACTTGTATAAATTTTATTAAAAATCATCCATTAATATTACAAATATTTCCACCATTAATTAAGCAGTTATTGATTATGATTGAAATCTTCATTTATCACAGCCTTTATGGTTCGACTTGGACCTTAATCAACATGTGAATAATGCGAAATACATAAGCTGGATTCTTGAGGTAAATCTACTTCTATTTCCTGGTTACTGTATTTGTACTGAACTTAACTTATTATCATTGAACCTAGCTTGTTTCTACTTAATTGAACTTATTTATACTAAACTGAACTTATTTTTGTTGAACTGAACTTATATTTACTGATTAATGTTGTTTTTTTCTTCTTTGTACTACTGATTTTTACTAAACTGAAATTATTTTTACTTAACTGAATTTATTTTGCTCAACTGAACTCGTTTTTAAACTGAACTTATTTTACTAAATATTATTATTTTAAGGTGAACTGAGTTAAGACTGACTTGGTCATGAAACTCTCATATGTAGTGTACTAGTAGTTCCTTTCTTAGTCACACCCCAAATTAATAGCCTCTATTGATGTTTTGAGCTTTCCAAAAATAGTAGGCTTTTACTAGTAGGGACTTTGGACATTGAGAGGTAAACCCTATGGATAGATAACCCACTATTAATAAATAATTAAAAATTTAATTTCTGAAAGTGAGTTGGAATCCACTACCTCCCTCATCTATTAGTATTTAGTAGTGATGGGTCGGCTAACCACTGGTTAATAAAGTTTTTTCCTGGACATTTGCTTTATCACACGGACCAAGGAAAATGCAAAAGATAAAGAAAAATGGTAAAAGTAAGGAAAAATGAAAAAGACAAAGAGAATGAGACTAAAAGTAACATAGATGTATGTGTAATAAGTAGATGGATCAACCTACAATATAAGGGTAAGACACAAGTGTCTCAATTTAAAAAGAACACCCCTAAATGGCAAAATGTCCCTATAAAAACAGAGGGAGTAGATCAATAAATTAAAAACTTACATTTTTCCCATATTAACCTATGTTTTTTATAGGCGATAATTAACAATGTTTAAAAATGTGTGTGTGTGTGTGTTAGATTGGATGATTTTTAGTATCTTTAACTCAAGTCGACTTTCTGTCGAATATTTTTGGTCATATAATTATTAGATGAAATATGAATTATCATATTAGTAGCATTTTTTATATAAGGAAGTTAGTTATTTGTTTTTTATTTAGATCCACGACTTAAGTGAACTTCAACTATTAATGTAATATTTTTTACTGATAAAATAAATAGGTAGAATATAAGTTTTTTTATAATTCTAGAAAACCTATCATAAGTGGGTATTTATTAAAAGTATTATCAAGACGAATCTAACTCAGCAAAATTTTATAATTTTTCTGAGATTTGAAAATAAATGAAATTTATGATTAATTTTATAGTTTCATATTAATAATGATTTTATGTAAGGTAAGTGTTTTTTAGGATAGAACTAGTTTACTATGTAACTTTTTTTGGTAAAATGTAAGAATATTTTTTTTAAAACGATACAAGGAAAGTATTAGGAAACCCTTCTCTCAAGGGTGAATATTACCGAAGCAAATCAAAGTCACCAAACATACACTCAGAGTTGCAACCCAACATAACACAACAGCCTAACCCACAACCAAACATCAACTAGTAATAAACAAAAACTGAATAAACTAGCTAATAACATCAGCAAGGGAAAGAAGCCAGTCTTTGCATCATTTGGCCAAGCATCAGACATCTGAGCTCTAGCTCTCCAACAAACATCAATTTCAATTTTCTTCACAACCTGACAAGGGTGAGGCACTACATCATGCCACAAAGCTTGATTCCTAGCATTCCACTGTTGGAGTTTGTGAGAAGAGTTATACAAAAACTCTTGAGTTGCTTCAAAAGAATATGAAGAGTTGGGGATCCCATATAGGAAGAATAAGAGGTGAGTGGTGAGTTTATTAATAGTTATGTTCCTAGTATCTATTGAGTTGGTGACTTGGTAGGCTTTTGTGGTTGGGCTCTTGATTGGGCTAGTCCACACGCGCGCGCCGCCGCCGCCCGGATCGGACCGGACCGGGTCGGGGCGTGGGCCGTGGGCCATGGGCTTTGGGAAATAACTTAACTTAACTAAATTTTTACTGGAAAAATCTGTCATCCTTTTATGACTGTTATGGAATCAGTCAATTCCTTGTTCCACTCCTTGATTGACTGCTTCCACTAGCCGTTAGTGGGCAGTTTCCATTACCCATTAATTACCGTTTTTAACACGGTTTTAGGAGTCAGTTTTCCATGCTTCTGTCCCTATATATACCCCCTTCCTGGCACAGTTTTTAACACACAGAAAATTATCCTCTCATACTTCTCTCTGTTAATCTCTCAATTACTTGGCAATATTAAGAGCGTTCTCAAACTGTCTCTCTGTACTTCACCGGCGAGTCAGTGTCGTGTTAAAGCTGGAGGTTGGTTTGCCACGAGTCCGTGTGTTCGTAGCGGGGCAATTTCAACTTTAGGGCAGTGATAATATCACGCCACGACAATTCTTCAGATAAGTTTATTATTTTACCAGTCATAATTCTTACAATCTAAAGTTGAAATTATTTTATATCGTAATTTTCTTAGCGAATTAATGGCTGGAAAATTCGAGCACTCCCGATGATTTATTTGTGAGAATTGCGAGCATTTTCTGGTTTGTTGATTTCCGAATTTTGGGAGTATTCTCTTTCTTTATATTTGTTGTATCACTGATGTGCGAGCAATTCCTTTATACCAAGTTGCTGTTTTTTTTTTTTTGGATTTGTTCATTGTATTTATGAATGAGTTTTTAAGATTAGTTTGCTCGTGTCTTAGATCCAATTGCTGATTTATGGTTGAAAAGGTGATTTTCGTCTTATTCGTTTATTAGTGAGTGTTGCCGTGTTGGTGCTCTATCAATAGGTTTTGTTTAAGCTGTTTGCTAAGCAACTTTTATCAATCCAGCATTGAAGTTCATTTTGATTAGTTGAAAGTCAACTCAAATTTGAGTATTACTTTTCTTTGAGTTTGTTAGTTTTGGAGAGTACTTGCATTTCATTAGGATATTTTTTTGGGCTGTAAATTCAAATCCAATTAGTATAATTGGTATTTGAGACTACTCTTTTAATGTTCTATGATTGGGATGTTTTGGATCTGTTGTTTTCATCGTTGTGAAAAATCATCTGCTAAACCTATGATTTGGGTGAAAACTATCATATCTTCTATGATTTGATTTTCTACGTGCTTTGATTTCAATATGATAGGGTTTTGTAAACCCTAATTTGAATAGGCTGGTTGGATGGTATGATTTTCGTAGGTTTAATGACAAATTTATTTATGCGAAAGGTTTTGACGAAATCTGCGAAAATCTGCAGAAACTTAAATGTCTCTGATTTTCGTTTTTAAGTAGTGTTTTTTGGGTGGAAATAACGTTTTGAGAAAGACTCACTACATCGTAGTGAGCACTGCCCTGTCGAGTCCAAATTCGATTGGGAAATGTGTTTTTCGAGCAGTTTTAGTTTTCCAAGTCATAATTTAATTTGGATTTGATTCGAAAAACCTTTATCATTGGTATGTTGTGTGGGAATAATTTTCTTGATTGCACCCCAAGTGTTCGATGAAATGCCTCAAAGGGCAAAGGTTGAAAAGAGAGCGGTCAAACGCATATGAAATGCTATCGAGACTTCAATGTGCTTAGGGAAGTTTACTGATCATCCTATATGCTATTAAACTCTAAACTTGCATAATATGTTTATTGAATGCTCAATGCATGTTTTCATTTACATATTTATCATTGTATTATATTGCAATGTGGGGGTAAGTTAGAGTTTGAAACAAATAGGAATGTTGTTTGGGCTCTCTTTTGAGACTGTTGGAGAACGAAACTTCCATGTGTTTGCTATGTTTTCTGTGTGGACTTTATTTGCCTATACAAAGTATGATTATTTATTCTGCTAAGTGTGTTGTGTGGGGTCCATTGCTTTCTCTTGATTGATTAGGATTTGTAGTACTCTATTATGCAAAGTGTCTTGAGTTGATTACCTTCCTCCTCAGCCTAGGGAGCAATGGATTTGTAGAGCATGGATTAAAAGCTAAGTTTGAGAAACCCATTGGTTTGATTTTAGAGGAAATAAGTGTTTTCCTAAGTATGTTTTCTAAACTTGATGGTTTTGTGTTGTTCTTAACATATATTGCTTATGCACTTAGCTTGTCAGCTTACCATATATAAAGCACAATGTTGTGGATTTGTTTTAGAAACGTTTTTCTAAATGACGATGTAACTGAGTTACAAGTCTAATATGCTAGTAATATGTTCCTGACTTGATGTTGTCTTGCAGTAAGAAAGTTTATGATACAAAGCAGTTTTAGTCAATGTACTTTCTATGAGTATTGGTGCGTTGGTTTGAATTGCAACGCAAGAGGGGATTGCAAAGTCAACTATGAATTATGATTCAAATAGTTGAATCAGTCAAGTCAAAAACTTGCTTTTGAAAGTTTTTTGCCCATTGTGGGGGTAATTTGATGGCATTGGCCACTTCTTAACGGTCTATATTGTGTTTGTTAAGTTTCATGTCTCTTTGCAGGTATGTTTTGTGTAGCACTCACCATGCATTAAGAGGTTGAGTTGTTTGTCCATGATGTATCTATAGCCTATGTGGTGGTTCTTTAATTGGACTTGATGGATTCATCACTTGTATATGAGATTGGGCAATGAGTGTCCTCAATCTGTCTATACTCCATTGAGATGGGATAGTCCTATGAGAAATCATAGATAAATTGTGTTTATACATTGTGATATCACATGAGTATGTAAAATCTGAGAGGGATATTGTAGATCCTCTCACGAAAGGCCTTTGTAGAAAAATGGTGCTAGAGTTAGCACAAGGAATGGGTTTAAAGCCTATTGTGGAGTGAATTATGATGGATACCCTTCTTAGAAATATTCTAAGTTCAAGGGTCAAACTAAGTCATAAAAGAACTCAAGTAGTAGATACTACTACCATTCCTATATTAATAAAAGTGATGTAGTATTTGTTTTTACTGTAAAATGTGTGAGGATGAGCAAAATGCTCTTAATAAGTTCATAGCCTTGATAAGGTGGTTTGAAGCAGTACAAACTTGATGAATTTACCTATGTGAATGTGGGGGTTACGCCCAATCCCCTATGAGATCCCTAAGGCTTAGGATCTCTAGATCATTCATGAAAATCCAGGCATTGTGGGGCACTTATATATATATCGCGAGAACGTTTCTTATTTTGAAAAAGGTTTAGTGCGCAAGTATTGATTATGAACTCCGTAGAAGGTTCAAAGAGAAATCTACCTAATACGACAATATGACATACTTGTATGCACTGGGTATCAATTCAAGTCTCTAAGACATTGATGCTTACAAAACTGAGTATCTATTGCCCAAATCTTCTTTTTCAGCCTTGTTTCTTTCTATCTCTTCTTTTGAATCATGTGGGGGATTGTTGGAGTTTGTGAGAAGAGTTATACAAAAACTCTTGAGTTGCTTCAAAAGAATATGAAGAGTTGGGGATCCCATATAGGAAGAATAAGAGGTGAGTGGTGAGTTTATTAATAGTTATGTTCCTAGTATCTATTGAGTTGGTGACTTGGTAGGCTTTGTGGTTGGGCTCTTGATTGGGCTAGTCCACACGCGCGCGCCGCCGCCGCCCGGATCGGACCGGACCGGGTCGGGGCGTGGGCCGTGGGCCATGGGCTTTGGGAAATAACTTAACTTAACTAAATTTTTACTGGAAAAATCTGTCATCCTTTTATGACTGTTATGGAATCAGTCAATTCCTTGTTCCACTCCTTGATTGACTGCTTCCACTAGCCGTTAGTGGGCAGTTTCCATTACCCATTAATTACCGTTTTTAACACGGTTTTAGGAGTCAGTTTTCCCTGCTTCTGTCCCTATATATACCCCCTTCCTGGCACAGTTTTTAACACACAGAAAATTATCCTCTCATACTTCTCTCTGTTAATCTCTCAATTACTTGGCAATATTAAGAGCGTTCTCAAACTGTCTCTCTGTACTTCACCGGCGAGTCAGTGTCGTGTTAAAGCTGGAGGTTGGTTTGCCACGAGTCCGTGTGTTCGTAGCGGGGCAATTTCAACTTTAGGGCAGTGATAATATCACGCCACGACAATTCTTCAGATAAGTTTATTATTTTACCAGTCATAATTCCTACATCCACAACATCATACACAACAGCAGCCAAGGTAGAATAGCAAATCATCTGTTTCTTCTTGCTCCTGTACCTTCTACCCTATTTCTTCCAACCAGTATAAAGACTCTTTTTAACATAACTACTGATACCCAACCAGTCCATCACCTGAGAAACAACTTGCTGACTGAAAGGGCATCTGAAGAAGATGTGCACATAAGTGTCTTGACTCTGATTACAGAGCAGACATTCATCACTTGAACAAACACCAGCGACAACTAATTTGTCCCTTGTTCTAACTCTCCCAAGAGCAACAAGCCATGCAATAAAAGCATGTTTTGGAATATTCATTCCACCCAATGATGCCATCCAACCTTATCAAAAGACCTTTTAAGCCATTTGTAGCCTTCCCTAATTGTATACTTTTTCCCATCATGCAACCATTGATTCCTATCATTATAACCACATCTGTACACCTATTTAGCTTTACAGATTTCTTTCCACCCCCAACTAGCACTTGTCGTAGGAGCTTTATACTCCCACGAGTTACAATATTTAATGTAGATGTGGTGATCCCATTTAATCCAAAGCAAATCAGCTTTATTAGCCACTTGCCAAACATATTTACCAACAGCAGCAAGATTCCAAGAGATACAATCACACAAACCAAGACCACCATTCTTCTTAGGAAGACAAACCCAACTCCAAGCAACTAGGGTCTGTTCGGCAACAATAGTTGTGGAGGTAGCTGTGACAGGTTTTAGTCGTATCACCTAATCAAAAATAAACCTACGGTCCTCTAACTAAGGTAGTCAGTGGAAGCAAGGTCGAATCCACAGGGAGACAAAGTTTCTAAATCAATATTCAACCAATTCAGCTACTCCAGAGTAAATCAGGAAGGAATAATTAAACTAATGATTAAGCTAAGAAAGACGAATTAAACAAAGGATTTAACTATGGAATAAAAACCTAGGGTATTAGGTCGGTCCACCATGCTTATACCAATCAAATAGGGTCAACTACTACCAAAACCTAAGTCAAGAGTCGGGAGATTAGAGCCTATGTTGAGCTATGGTTAAGACTCAACGCTCATAGTTCAACATACGCCGCATGTTCACTAACGTAATCAGAACTACTGACGTGTCCTAGGCCTCTAGCCGTAAGACCGGTCTGTGCAAACAACTATTAACCACAAGCAACCAACGAAACTGCGCAATAACGTTAATTACTCAATAAAGAACAAACCACATCACAATCACCCTAATCAAGCCCTAGAAATCAATAAGAGTCTAAATCACAATCATGGTATAAACATGGCTTTCCTATCTAACACCCTAGAAAGAGAACTACTCACTCATAATCGAATTAACAACAACAAAACCAATGTGAAACCCTAACAATTGCATCATGAACGATTAAATAAATAAACTAAGCAATTGAGAATAACAAAAGAGATTAGGGTAAGAAAGAATACCAATTAACGGAAAGCAGGAACTTTTATTGAAATCGAAATAGGTTTGATCACCTCTAAATTAATCTAAAGTGTTTGAATTGAACTAAGAACAATGAAGAATAAAACTAGTCTAAAGCTAATGAAAGATTAATAAAAGATGTATATAAAGATGTCCCTAAATAATGAGGAAAACGGTATTTATAATACCCCTCAAGTTCACTAAAAACGGAAATAAGAAAGCGAAAAAGTGCGATTTAGGCACCAGACCCGATCGGGCCCGAGCACAGTACCCGATCGGGTCAAACAACACTCTCAGCAATTTGTCTTCTGGGCCTTCGTATAGCAGCAGCGCAGCATTAACCAAATTATACGGCCCACCCGATCGGGCCGTGGGCATCCACCCGATCGGGCCAGGCGACAAACGAGCCCAACAAGCTTGCCTCATCCGCAGCTTCACAACGAGAGCTATGAGCAGCCCACCCGATCGGGCCTGGTGCATGTGTGCTCGCCCGATGCGATCGGGCAAGACTTGCCCGATCGGGTCCGTGACTTTCATACCCGATCATAAATACTTCGCCCGATCGGGCCATTTCTGCCCGATCAGTGCACGGAAACCTCCTTTGACTCCTTGGCTCTCTAATCTTCACGTTTAGGGGTCTTGGGACCTCCTAAACTATCCATAAAGCTCGTGAGCCATCCTACGTGCCTCGTAACATCTCGTAAAGCCGTGGTTGCCTCCAAAAGGCTCGGGAATAAGGAGAAAACTCCATAAAACCTGCAATTCAATACAAAAACACGAAACCACAACTATATACGATAGTTAACACAAAATAGCTCCCAAGAGCTCCAATGACGCACAAATTAGCTTGTGAATAAGGGAGAAAACTCTATATAAATACGTGATATCAAACTCCCCCAAGCTAAACCTTTGCTTGTCCTCAAGCAAACAGAACATGAACATGGAATAGATTGCCTCACCCCATAGATAAAAACAAATCAAAGCTCAAAACATTTTCAAGACTAAGAATCGTTCAAGCAGGCATAATTCAAGTTTGGCTAATCAAATCCATCCAACCACCAATCATTCAAGCAATTTATCAAACTCAAGCATCCATAAGGCATACAAATCCTGAGAAGGCTCTCACAAGGGTGTCACTCCTCTTTATTTTGTGGCAGGCAAATAATATGCCCGAACACTCACCAACCCGACCATAAGTACCCTTCCCACTCACACTCTCATGTGTTTAAGAAGGTTCAATGACGCTTAACCTAGTCAAGTCGACTCAATTAGCAGAAATACTCCCTAGCTTTAACAAACTGACTCGAAATCAATCATATGAACAATGCAGACATAAGCTCAAGAGGACTTTATAGGGTTGTAATGGGGCTTAGGCGAGAGGTAGGGGATACTTTTGAGTAATGTGGTGGAAAAACCAAGAAAGGGGGAGCATAAATCATTCAAACAAGGCCTAAGATGGCCTACACAACTCCCAACAATCACCATAAAACCATGTAAAGTAACCCAACTCTCATAAATCAATGAAAAGCTCATAACAAACCCAATTTTCTAGCAATGGAGCGAATATTCCTTTATGAACGTACGTGAATGAAAGAACTAGAATTCTTTTGAATTTTCATTTCATTTTTCTTTCATTTTTCTGAACTTCATTCACGCAACTCTAAACTTGCTTTTTCTTTTCTCTTTCTCACTCTCAAACCACAGCAAATACACTTTAAATTCCTCAAAAACCAAACTAAACCAACAAACCAATCTCAAACTCAACCCATACAAAAGCTCCCCCAAGCTAGGCTTGGAATAATATCAAGTGAAGGCTTTTGGCTCATAATAGGGGTTTAAGTAACACGAAACAAGTCATTAGGCTCAGCGGGGCTAAGGAGGATAAAAGTATATCAAAAACTCACTATGAAGCTCAAGAATAAGACAAAAGAACGCCTCTATCACAGCACATGCTACAAGTCATCTAAAATCAGACAAGTACGAAGTCAAAGTCAAGATCAATCCACTAAAGAGGAACTAACACACAAGAATAGACTGGATAATAATATGAATCCAATAGGCTACAAAGAGGCCTCACAGTCTAACCAATTCAGGTATGCAGCACAAAGTGGTCTAATATAATCCAAAAATGCTCGAAATCATAGCAATCAAACATCAAATCATAGCCTCAAGATCACAAATGCCCAGCTATCCAGAAAACAGAGTCAAATCAATTTCAAAAAGAGCACAACAAGGGGCACAGGGAGGCAACAAAACCAGTCATGGGAACCATATTTTTTTGATTTTTTCAGTATTTTTCGAAAGCAGTAAAACTATTCTAGAAAGCAGTAAAAGAGATAGAGAATACAAACAGAACTCCTCCCCCAAGCTGAACTTGGCAGTGTCCTCAATGCCAAAAGGTGATAAGGACTATGCTAAGAGGAAAAACAATGTTAGTACCCTCACTCTCGCTCACAAAAAGAAGAAAAATAAAACGAAAAGGAAAAGGAAAAGAAAAGAAATACGAGTTGCCTCTCGCACAACGCTGGTTTATAAAGGTCCCGCACGACCATAATCCGCCCTCTCTCAAATAGGAGGGGCGTGGCAGTGAGTGCCACCCTCATCAAATATCTTTCTCCTCCAAATGTTCTTGACAATGCCGCCAGACGGTGAGGCAACCTTAGGTGGAATTGGAACCTTCTCCACACCTACTTCATCCAAAATCTCATCCCTGCAACAAGATTGTTCAAGCATAGGTGCCCTAACAGCATTGGTTAGTTTGAACGTCACTTTATCATCACCAACACTAAGAGTTAAAGACCCAGACTTGACATCAATTACAGCTCCATCAGTACACAAAAATGGCCTACCCAAGATAATAGGAATCTGGGCATCCTCATCCATATCTAATACCACAAAATCAACAGGGATATAGAATTTCCCTACCCTAACAGGAACGTCCTCTAAAACACCTAAAGGGTATTTTATAGAACGATCCGCCATCTGTAAAGTGATTTGTGTGCATTTAAGGGCTCCCATGTTCAGTTTCTTATAAACAGACAATGGCATAACAGAAACAAAAGCACCTAAATCACACAAAGCCTTATCAATAAAAATAGGTCCAAGATGGCAGGGTATAGAAAAACTACCAGGATCTTTTAACTTTGGTGGGGTTTTATTTTGAATAAAAGCACTACACTCTTCAGTAAGAGCGACACGTTCTACCCCACCAAAGTCTCTTTTCTTAGTAATCATGTCTTTCAGAAATTTGGCATAAACAGGCACTTGGGTAATTAAGTCTGTGAATGGAATCGTTACCTCAAGGTTCTTGACCATAGCCAAGAACTTACCAAACTGCTGATCGACCTTGGACTGTTGCATCCTGTGAGGAAAAGGTAGCCTTGGTGTAAAAGGCGTTTCAGAAACCTTCTCCTTTTTCTTCCCTGTCTGTTCAGCTTCTGCAGACAAATCGACTTCAAACGTCGAATTCTTTCTTTTTCCTTCCTCTACCACCCTCTTCTTCCCTACAGTCGGGGTAACCTCATCAATGGGCACTGGAGGGGCATCATATGCAATGCCACTATGAAGAGTGATGACATTCACATGTTCTCTCTGAACGGGTTGCCCTGGCAATTGTCCCTGCTGTCTCTGCACATTAGTTTCTGCCAACTGAGCAACTTGAGCCTCGAGAAGTTTGATATGCTTCTCTTGGTTCCTCCGTGCTTCCTCATTTGCCTTTTGCATAGACAATATCAGTTTCATCAGTTCAGAATTGCTAGGCTCTTGTGGGTTATTGTTTTGTGGAGGTGGGGTGGGAAAATTTTGTGGAGTTTGGAAATTATTGTGGTGATGGAAGTTTTGTGGTGGTGGTCTTTGGAAATTTTGTGGGGTTTGATGGTAGGAGGGTTTAGGGTAATTTTGTGGAGGTGTAGGTTGACAGTTTTGTGAGTTTTGGTAGTTATGTGAAGGGGGGAAGGTTTGTGGTCTTTGTTGGAAGGCATTGGCCTGTTCCATCTGAAATTGACTGAACTGACAGTCATGCCCAAAGTGACCCTGAACACCACATACCTCGCAGTAAGATGAGGTAATGGGTGCTACTTCAGACATAGCATTGATACTCAAGGGGGGTGCTGCTGAGGAAGAGGAACTGAAGGTGTTGATCTGCTGACTCAGCTTCGCCATCTGCGAAGTCAATAATGCAATGGCATCTACCTCCAGTACCTTCCTCGTGAGGCTTCGAGAAGTGGAATGATCATTGGCTGCGAGGTTTGAGAGAAACTCGTAGCCTACATCCACTTCCTTATCCAGAAAAACTCCTCCTGCAGACGAATCAACAATACTCTTCGTCTGAGGCTGCAGACCATTGTAAAATGTCTGCGTCAAGAACCATTTGTCCATGTTGTGGTGTGGACACTCTCTCTGTAGATCTCTAAACCTAGCCCACGCTTCCCGTAATGTTTCATCAGGCTCTTGGGAAAACGTGGCTAGTTTATTTCTGATTTCTGCTGTTTTAGTAGGTGGGTAATACTCTCTCCGAAATGCAGCAGAAATCTCACTCCATTCAGTTTCCTTCACATCGTTCAACCACTTCTGGGCTCTATCTCTCAAAGAAAACTCGAACAACATGACTTTTAACTGATCTGGAGTGACGCCGGCATGTTTAACGGTTCGACAAAGTTGTTGAAACCGTTGCAGATGATTTGCCGGATCTTCAGTAGGATGCCCACCAAACTGATTTTGCTGGACCATGCTGATGAGTCCAGGCTTAATCTCAAAATTGTTAGCGGCGATGGTGGGCATTGGTGGTCCAGTAGAAAGACCATCCGGGTTGGGCACCCCATATGACTTCAGTGATTTTGACATAACTGAATTCAAGGTGTCTTTTCCAGAGGTGTTCAGCTGAACAGACTGCTTTTCTTTCTGCTTTATCTTTCGGATCCGCCTGACTGTCCTAGTAAGATCGGGGTCCGCTGGAATGGGGGAACCGTTTCTTTGAGACCTGGGCATACAAAAGAAACAAAAAGCAGCAGTAAAACGTACCTCGATTGAAACAATGAAGTTCCAATGAGGTACAGAGAAGTAGACCAAATAATCAAATAAAAAGTTAGAAAACTAGCCGTCTCCCCGGCAACGGCGCAAAAATTTGACAGGTTTTAGTCGTATCACCTAATTAAAAATAAACCTACGGTCCTCTAACTAAGGTAGTCAGTGGAAGCAGGGTCGAATCCACAGGGAGACAAAGTTTCTAAATCAATATTCAACCAATTCAGCTACTCCAGAGTAAATCAGGAAGGAATTAATTAAACTAATGATTAAGCTAAGAAAGACGAATTAAACAAAGGATTTAACTATGGAAGAAAAACCTAGGGTTAGGTCGGTCCACCATGCTTATACCAATCAAATAAGGTCAACTACTACCAAAACCTAAGTCAAGAGTCGGGGGATTAGAGCCTATGTTGAGCTATGGTTAAGACTCAACGCTCATAGTTCAACATACGCCGCATGTTCACTAACGTAATCAGAACTACTGACGTGTCCTAGGCCTCTAGTCGTAAGACGGATCTGTGCAAACAACTATTAACACAAGCAACCAACGAAACTGCGCAATAACGTTAATTACTCAATAAAGAACAAACCACATCACAATCACCCTAATCAAGCCCTAGAAATCAATAAGAGTCTAAATCACAATCATGGTATAAACATGCCTTTTCTATCTAACACCCTATAAAGAGAACTACTCACTCATAATCGAATTAACAACAACAAAACTAATGTGAAACCCTAACAATTGCATCATGAACGATTAAATAAATAAACTAAGCAATTGAGAATAACAAAAGAGATTAGGGTAAGAAAGAATACCAATTAACGGAAAGCAGGAACTTTTATTGAAATCGAAATAGGTTTGATCACCTCTAAATTAATCTAAAGTGTTTGAATTGAACTAAGAACAATGAAGAATAAAACTAGTCTAAAGCTAATGAAAGATGAATAAAAGATGTATATAAAGATGTCCCTAAATAATGAGGAAAACGGTATTTATAATACCCCTCAAGTTCACTAAAAACGGAAATAAGAAAGCGAAAAAGTGCGATTTAGGCACCAGACCCGATCGGGCCCGAGCACAGTACCCGATCGGGTCAAACAACACTCTCAGCAATTTGTCTTCTGGGCCTTCGTATAGCAGCAGCGCAGCATTAATCAAATTATACGGCCCACCCGATCGGGCCGTGGGCATCCACCCGATCGGGCCAAGCGACAAACGAGCCCAACAAGCTCGCCTCATCCGCAGCTTCACAACGAGAGCTATGAGCAGCCCACCCGATCGGGTCGGGTGGTGAACACCCGATCGGGCCTGGTGCATGTGTGCTCGCCCGATGCG
Organism: Patellifolia procumbens; assembly: GCA_947645195.1. Lineage (NCBI taxonomy): Eukaryota > Viridiplantae > Streptophyta > Magnoliopsida > Caryophyllales > Amaranthaceae > Patellifolia > Patellifolia procumbens. Next base: position 1,358,382 of record CANSGD010000383.1, read on the forward strand.
ATCGGGCAAGACTTGCCCGATCGGGTCCTGACTTTCATACCCGATCATAAATACTTCGCCCGATCGGGCCATTTCTGCCCGATCAGTGCACGGAAACCTCCTTTGACTCCTTGGCTCTCTAATCTTCACGTTTAGGGGTCTTGGGACCTCCTAAACTATCCATAAAGCTCGTGAGCCATCCTACGTGCCTCGTAACATCTCGTAAAGCCGTGGTTGCTTCCAAAAGGCTCGGGAATAAGGAGAAAACTCCATAAAACCTGCAATTCAATACTAAAACACGAAACCACAACTACATACTATAGTTAGCACAAAATAGCTCCCAAGAGCTCCAATGACGCACAAATTAGCTTGTAAATAAGGGAGAAAACTCTATATAAATACGTGATATCAAGCTGTCAGTGTAGGGATAGCTGTCAGCTGTCTGATAGCTGTCAGCTGTAGGCGTAGTTGTGAGCTGTTAGCTGTCAAAATAATTGCGTAAAATATTAGTGTTCGGTAAAAGTAGCGGTTGAAGTAGTTGTTAATAAATATTTCCTTTATTATTTATGAAAAACTTTATTATATATTTCCCAACCTCTACCTCTACCTTCAACCACTACTTTTTTTAGCTTTCTACAACCACTACCTAAACTCTACCTCTTATTCTAACAGCTACCTTAAACACTATCTTACCAAACACTTAAATTTATAATTAAAATTTTAACCTCTACTTTAAACCCCTACCTCTACCACTACTTGCCGAACACGCCCTAAAGGAGGTTCGTTAGTTTAATATGTAACTTAATTAGTAAAGAAATTAATTACTTAATTAGTGAAGTTGTAACACTACCACTTTGCCATCAAAAAAGAAAAAATTATTTGTCACTTCTATATTCTACAGCCATCTCATTAATGTTGGAACACTTATAAGGTAATGGATTTAGTTAATTTATATGTGGGGTAATACTAGAAGAGGAGGAGATCTAGTATACGGATTTTCAGAGGTATGAAAGTAGGAACATAGTCGTTAATCACGACTTAAGTTGCGAGACGCGACTGGGGTAGCTCGTGGGCCGCGACGATCCTTCTGCTTCTACGCTTAATTGCACCTTACGATGCTTCTACTTCTGCACGTAAAAGGGATTGGGATTAGGATGTCAATAGGGAGGGACAAATGCAGAGGATGAGTCGTCACTCCTCCACACCCAGACCTGCGCGCCTAAGAATCTCATCCCATCCCTGTCCCATCATCCATGGCGGGTGAATATTTCATCCCCATTCACGCCCCAACAAGTACGTACTAAAATTATCCTCGTCCGTCACCCGCTTGGTCCCCTCACCCGTTTCACAACCATCGTGCCTCTCCAACCTCCGCCTTACCTACCCCAACATCCGCCTTACCTACCCCAACATCCTTCCATCTATATATATTAAGTATGTGTAAAAAACTTTTTTGAAAAAAATTATGCGTCAAAATAAGATTAGTTTATCCAATATAGTCATTTATCAAATAATAGTTTTGTAACTCAAGAGAGAGGGAAGACCTGGAGCGAGAGGGATAGGGATAGGGCAGAGCGGGGGATGGGCGGGTACATTATAAAAACCACACTCGCCCCATCACGCATGACGAGGATGATTTTCATCCCCATCTCTACACCATCACCCGCGAAACCTCCCCTTCTTACCTAATTGGGGTGGGTGTCAACGTACCTCGTCCTAGGACATCCTAAATAAGATTTTAAATCCCCAAGACATGTAATCCCCTAATTTTGGAGGGAAAACTGATCTAAGGGAGATTGGGAATGAGATTACTTAATTCTGAGGGGAAAAGTATTAGAGCTGGGATTAGGATCGGATTTGGCAAGGAAATAACATATTTGCCCTTAATGAAAATAAAGGAAATGGAAAATTAGTAAGGGTATTTAAGTAAAATAACCATTTAATCCCAACTTAATCCCAATTCCCAGCCTATACCAAATAAGGGATAAGCATTATTTATCCTTATCTCACTTACCAATTCCCACTCCCTCTCAAACCCTCTAATCCACAAACTCTCATTCCCACATACTAATGTTATCAAAATTGGGATTCTACTTTGAATCGAAATTGAATCTCATAATCGAATCGTATAATCAGATAGTAGAATCGTACGTTCTACCAACATGTATAAATAAGTGATTAAACACAAATTTCATTCAAATGTGCGCATATTACAAGTTTAAAAAATATCAATTAAAGAAAGTAGGTATTTACCCTTTAAAAAGGCTATCATGGAAATTAGATATTTACTATTACATTTGTCACTATAAATTAGTTCGATTTACATTTTTAGAAGTCCTCATTTGATAAAAGAAATTATTGGAATCGTACATAATCGTATAGAATCGTACTACTATAGTTGAATCGTAGACTCGTATGATTCTACGTTTTGAATAGAGATTCTAACTATAGTTGAATAGTATAATCGTATAATTCTACATTTTGAATCGAGATTCTAACAAACTCCACGTCAATGGACGGGTTTGGAAGATTTAATATGAAGTATTAAGGCAAGTTTGCTTCAGGTGTGGTAAATTGGGGCATAAAGAAGGAGATTGTGAAGTGTTTACCCTTGGAGACATACAAGGAGACAAAATTAAGTTATGTCATTGTAAGTCAAATACTCAAATACAACCTCTTGTTGAATATGGACTATTATTTAGGGATAACATAAAAGGACCATCGAGCATTTTACATGTTTTACTCGTATGTATTCATTTTTTATGGGAATTTTAGGTTTTGATAAGCCATTATTACATACAATATTATTAATGGGAAAATGTGGTAAATTTGTCATTTATATTAGTAGAAAGTTGGAAAAAAAACATGCATGACAGTAGGTATTGGACCCATGATTTTAGTAACGACGTGTCAATTATAGTTGTCAACTGACACCCCTTGTCTCGAAGTAGATCTTCCAATGATGCGTCAAAATCATAAAAAAGGAAGAAGAGGAACAAAGATTTACTTCTTAAGCATTTTATGTATAAAAGTTACAATCATATTGCTTTACAGAAAAGGAACAAAGTTTCACTTTTTAAGCATTTTATGTTTAAAAGTTACAATCACATTGCTTTACCAAAGTTTGGTCTAAAATACTTACTGATGCAGGGAACCCCAAAAGAAATGATGAAAAACTATGAACTCGCGGCAATAACATTGGAGTATAGGAGAGAATGTAGGAGAGAAGGTGTGCTACATTCACTCTCGAGTGCATCTAATGATGTTACTCATGAATTTCATCACTTACTTCGTCTCGAAAATGACATTGAAGTTGCAAGGGCTAAAACCTTATGGAGGACCTGCAATAATTAGAAAGTAATCAATATAAGGAAATTCTCATTAATAACCCTTAGTTTTAAATTTTAATGTATCGTCTATATACCTATAAAAATAAGAAAAATAGTACAGGTGTCAATCATGTAGGAGTTTTTCCACGTGGCAGCATCACCTTAGTTTCGTCGATGTGTCAATTGCACATAATTTTGAATTTTTAAATAGTCACTCCATATATTTGCATATTCTTTCATATAATCAGATTGACTAAAATAAGGCAAATTTTGTCAATGTGATAGTATGAAAATTAGTCCTAAAGATCTTTTTCCACAATATTTATATATGGAGCATATGGATTCAAGAAAATTTAGGCATATTCTTATTATTGTATATATTTAAGATTTAGTACTAATAAAAAGCATATTTCAAATTCTAGGTTGAAATCATATCCTAGAAACCATATTTTTTGTATATTTAAATAGTGTAATATCGTGTGAAAGTTATTAAACTAGTAAAAATTCAAAAATCTTTTCATAATTAAAATATGCTTGCTTATGAATGTATCTAAAAAATGATAAGGAGCACATATCATATTGAAATTGTATCTTTTAAATGCTTTTACATATTTCATTAGTGTGAAATCTATATATCTATGTCAAGTGAGAAAAAAATAGACATTAGTCATACTTCAACAGTAGTGACACGTTTCAATTGTATATAAACTTTATATTTATGTAAAGTGAGAAAAAAAATAGACATTAGTCATACTTCAACAGTAGTGACACGTGACAACTGTACATAATTTTGATTTTTTTTTTACTTACGACGATGTATAATATCAAAAAATCAATAAGGACTTCTGATATGCTACTACTTAAAATGGAGATTTGGTACTATTGTAATCCAACCAAGTTTAGAAATTTTGGCATATTGCACAATTTTGACAGTATCAATATATGATATTCTGATTTATTCCAAGATTGTTTTACATGTAATCAAAATTTGCACGGAAAAATTTAGAATATTGTAGTAAAATGGTTTAAAAATCGGTAAAAAGAAGTCCATTCGAATAAAAAGATCTGCATATAACAATAAGAAGATACTTTATATTATTAGATTTAGGTTTTCCGATAAATTCATATCTTCTACATATTTGAATAATAACAAAATCGAAGAGTGTGAAAATGAAGAAAAAAATATGGAAAAAAAATCATTTTCAGAATTTAGAATGCTTTCTATTGACTATTTAAAAACAATCATGTATTACCACATCATATATGAATATCTGACACAGTAAAGTTGTACAATACATTAAGATTTGGGATGATAAAGTATGATACATTAGGTTATCCGATAAGATGACAGATGAAGAAGCGGACGGCCGGTCGATCGAATTCGGATAAGGAGAGGTTGAACTTATTTATTTGACACGGATACTTATAGGGATAGTAGGATCTCACTTCAAGGGATTGATGGAGTTGATAAGAGCCACATGTCATCCACACGCTAATAGTGCTATGTGTCAATATCATAGTTATTTTGCAACCGGATAGCTGCGAACGAGTTCAATCAATTAAGGAAGCGATAATGTCATTTCGTACATTTTAGATTGAAAGTGGAATGTTGCCATATTCTAATGTTTAATCTTTGCATTCATTATCAACAGGGCCGTCTCGTAGATTTTGGAGGCCCTGTGCTAAAGTAAATAGTTGAGGCCGTACTTTAAATAATGTGTTATATTTTTTATATTAAACTAGTTTTTAGGCCCCGGCGATGCTCGGGGTGTTTAGAGAATATTTATCATATCTGAGTGTATCTTGAGCATGATACATCCAAAACTATTTTTTCTCATTGCTTATGTGAACTTCTCCAAATGAGCAAAAATTAGACGTTCAAATGAGCGAAGAGCAAAAAAAACATTGTGTGTACCAAGCTCATGATATAAAAAAATTGTAGGTTTTTGCATGTTATTACAATATAGTGATTGTAATAATCAACTAATATCATTGTATGGACATATACAAGTTATAAAACAAAATGAATTATTTGATTCATAATATACATTTAAGTCATACACGTTAACTTGCGGTTAAGAAAAAAATAAGACTAAAGAAAATCATCTTATTCATATCAATTGTCATTTAAACCCTGTAATAATATATTTATCTGTGATAAGTGAATCACCAAGAATGTGGTGGAGTAGTGGTTAAAACACTTTATTTCATGTGTTGAGGTCATGAGTTCGAAACTTCATGTTGAAAATATTTGCGGCTTTTATTTTATGCCCATGATATGGGCAATATGCAATTGAAGAGAGAAGAGTGTCATTTGGCTGCCTGCAATTGTTGTCAATGTCTTTTAGACCCGATGCTCTAGAAGTATTATGCATTAGAATTTACTAATAGTTTAAAATAATTAATGTCATTTAGCATAAAAAAAACTTATCATTAAAAAAAAGATAAAAAATTGTCTCATTAAAAATGGATTTTAAAAGTTACAACTTATAACTCTTAGTTTTCATTTATATCTCATCATTGATTTTGAAAAAAGAAGCAACAATAGTACATTGGTGTAGTGGTTGGAGCTATTTTATTATATACTCAAGGTCGTGGGTTCAAATCTTCATGTAGACAATTTTTTAATATGTGAAAGAAGTGGATAGAATGTCATCGAAGAGGTATAGTGACATGTGGCGGATTGCAATGCTTGGCTACGTTTTTTAATATATATATAGATTACTATATTTGGTTAAATAGACCTACAATACATGTCGTGAAACGTGATAATTAAGCTTTCAAAGTTGAAACATTACTTCATACTTCGTATGTTTTATATTTTTGTTGCCTATATGTAACTATGTACGACAGAATAAATTACAGCATAAAGTAGTGCATATAGAGTAAGGGGTAAATCCCCGCTAGGGGCATTTGGGGGTGGGGATCCCCTTAACATTCCCCCCTGCTAAGTTTTAAGATGGTTTTCACAAAAGTCTAAAAAGGAAACAATAGTATCGTAGCCTCCTTAAATTCGAACATGCGGCCTGGGAGAACACTACCTCCAAGAGTTATGAGAGAATTAGCAAACCATTGGGCTGCTGCGTTTTTATGGTAAATTAGTTGAAGCATATTACTAATATAGGGTCACTAAATACGACTATGAGGCCCTGTGCCGAAGCTCCGGTTGTACACCTCATAGTCGGGTCTGATTATCAATATTACTAATTTAAGTTACAAATAACACTGTCTTATATTGGCCACAATTTATTCCCATGCCAATTTAAGTATTATGTTCTTATTCATCTTAGAATAGTTTGTATAGGACTTTCCCATTAGGAAAACTCCCAACTTTAGAATTTTAAAAAACCCCATATTTCACATAAAATATGAGAAGTACTATATGAGATAGCTAAAACACATAAACATATTAATAAAATTAATTAGATAAAATTAATTATTTTAAAAGAATTTTTAAAAACATAACATGCGAAAGATGATGTGAAATAAAAGAGATAATACTAATAAAATACATTAAACAAAAATCAATGAAATTGAAGAATTTGAAAAAACAAAATATTAGAACTAATATGACGATGCTAATGAAATATATTACATGAAAACCTGATTTTTTTTTAAAATATGAGAAAAAGGACCAGAAAATACTAATAAAATACATTACATAAAAATTAGTTTCTTTTTAAAGGAAAACTTTGAATAACAAAATATGGGAATTTTTTCGTGAAGATACTTGTAAAATATAATACCGTTATATAAAAAATCAAGTTTTCAAACCAAACTTGTGAAGCATAGGATATGGGAAAAATTATGAGAAGATACTAATAAAATATAGTATATAAAAATCTGAATTTTGTTTTAACGAAATTCGAAAATTAAAATATGGGAAAATATACGAGATGTCAATCAGATATGAAAATTATATTTTCTGGAATAAAATTTTATTTGAGTAAGATGATGTAATTATATAATAGGGTACTAACTAAATATATTATTCAAAAATTATTTTTCTATAAGCAAAATTTTAAAAACATAATGGGAAAAAATATGGAGAAGATACGAGTATATGAAAACCAGAAGTTTCTAAGCATAATTTTGAAAACAAGATATATTGGAAGAGTATGCACACATATTAAATATATGCATAATATTGGTTATTTACTTAGATGTGCGAGTCACACTTTTTTCCTTCTATCCAAATACATAATGTCTTTCCTGTTATATTTTATCTGATTACAACAATAGATATACCTATTTATCGTATTACAACATTTACGTTGTAAATAATATATTATTATTTATCAGTTTGTACGCTTAATTGTAGAAAAGTACCATGAAATTTACCTTTATTATCATGTTACACTTTTTTCACTTTAACACAATTATTATGTATTATAATATAAATATAAATATACCAAAAAAATTATCGTACTTTTGCACGGGTCTAAAACCTAGTTTTGTAATAAATGAGTAATTTAAGGCAAGGCTGATAATTTTCGAGTTGAGAAAGTCAGTCTGGACTAGTTTAATTAAAAGGGTTAATTATGTCAACCCGTTTACTTAAACGCGTTAAAAGTTCCAATCCTAATCCCCATGGCCCCACTTACTCCGGGTCAAGTATTTTTGGCGAGCCAACGTTTGGCAACCTACGTGGAAGACCTATAATAGATTAAGGTTGGGTGAGCCTATCGGGCCACAAACTCCATACTCCATTGGAACTAGTCTGAGTCTAACTCTTGGACCGTGTCCAACATTAGTTTGTTGAGTTTGAATGCGCTCTCCCGTGCTCTTTCTCTAATAGTTACAAAAATCTGTTGTGAATTTGTGATTAGGGGGTGTGTATTTCAGATATCGTATCGAGAAAATGCACGCCAAAAAACCAAAACCGAATATCCAATATTTCGGATTAGATATCTGAACATCCAATCAACTTTTTTTTTTGACATTTTACATTGCTTAACAACCTCTTTAAAAAATTTTGGATAATCTGAATTCAAAATTATGTGATCCTTATCTGAAAATTAAAAAACCGGATTGGATATCCGGATTAAGCGGATAGGATCTTTTTACCCAACCCAATTGTGAGTTGTGACCTTTGTTTTAATTGTAAAATATGAAATGTAAAGATCTTGATACTAGTAACTCTAATGGTTGAAGCAAAAATGCAGAAGTAATTCCAAAGAGAAGTTATATATTTGAAAGAAAGAATAGGCAACCAATTACGGATCAGAAGATGAATAACTAAAAATCAAACCAAACTAACTAGGACATAATGAAAACTCAAAATAGTAAACCAAAAACCATGTAAAAGAAGATGCTGCTACATTCGACGAACTCGCAAATTAGTTTGGTTTTGTTGATGTATCTTCTTAAGTGCCCTAAACTTTGCTGCTAGCACATCATAATCTGGCAACTTCGGGTGTACATGCCTTGGAGAAGCCGAAGCTGAGGCCGAGGTCTTAATACCATTAAACTCCTCTATTGGCAGATCAGAATTTGATCTAGTGATCGTTTGATCTGTACTCTTCATTATCTCTATTTCCCGTGCCTGAGGCGATGCTGCAGCCGCGCTTGTGTAGGGCACGAGAGCCCTACACTTCCCAGGCAAAGGGTTAACCATACAATTTCTGTATGGTGGTGTTGGAGGCAGATCAGGACTAGTATTGGTTAATCCCAATTCTTGGATTTCCTCCCCTTTAACTTGATACTCGGCCACATTTTCGAGCCCTTGTTTCTCCTCATATAGAATAACTTCATTGCTCTTATTGGTGTAAAAATAGCATGGTTGGTACAAGCTGCAATCACTTGATTCAACTTTCATTCCGTCCTGATCAAATTGATCAGCTATTTTCTTCTGATACTTCCTGCGATTATTATTAGGCGTATGACCATAATATATCTCACACCGGACGTCGTCTAAACTCTGTTTCTCCTTAGATACTGATCTCCTTCTTAGCCTTTTGTTAGCTAATTTCCCACCATACGACGAAGAAGTTGATCGAAACATGAAGAATCTCTGGTCCTGATCCACGCAGTGTATGCCTTTGCCTCGGTTGGTAGGTGACTTGAACTCTTGTACATCATCCAGGTAAATGACTGAATCCTGATCAGAGTAGTAGTAGTGATCACTTGAGCTTTCTGATGAACACTCAGCTATTTCTGCTTTCCTTACTTCAATAGCACCCATTTCATACTCATATAAAGGAATACTGATCAGCTGTTTACAGTTGTGCACTTTTGCTTGTTTCGGGGTCGCTGCAATGCAGGGAGAAGATTGCAGCACAATGGAACAGCTAGTGGAAGTGCTACTATTGTCCTTGACACTTTTTTCTTGCATTTGAATTTCATCTGGTTCAGTAACCTGCAGCAAGTGATAGCTCAGTTTTGTGATCACATGTCATATGAGGAACTCCTACTCCATCCCTAGCTAGGAATAGTCTTAGTCAGTACTTAAGATGAGTTTCGATCAACATAAGAGCAAGACGCTACAAGTCAGCAATATACGGTCTCAATTAGTAAAATAACGTGAAGTGAATAGGGTCTCAATCAGGAAGTCACAAATATCAGAATATACCTACACTATATCGTTGCTCGTGATCATGTTAATAAAGATACGAAGTTAATCATAGTCATAATTATGGCAAACACATACCTTGGGGCCTTGCCCTTGAAAATCGGGCTGATATTCAGTTGCTAACAGCCCTGGTTTAAAGAAGAAATCTCTGACTATTTCATTCAACAATCTGTTCTTTACATCTTCTCGGACAGATTGTCGGGTTAACTTGTCTTTAACCTGCAATTTTACCAGCATAATGCTGATTAGCTCAGATCACAAAACTTAAAAAAAGAAGGTTAAGAATGAATAGAACACCTGACAGTTAACAAGGTTTCCAGGGAGCAGTTCAACTGCAGAGGTAGTAAAACTCTGACCATAACGCTTCTCGAAGAGCTTCCTGACACGCCGAAGCTCCGGAAGATCACTACATCTTGCAGAGGCGAATATGAGTGTTGAAATAGCCTCATTCACATCTTTCCGAAGGTTCCTTCACAATGCAATGCAATGCTATATGTCACGAACAGTATTGCATTGCTAAATGTCATATAATTATTAAGTGTAACTACGAAAAAAAATTAAGGCTTGAATTAGAGCAACATTTACTTACTTGTGTCTACGAACATGTGAAAAGTTGAGCATTATGAACTCAGAGAAATGATCCAACATTTCGTACACAAATATCATATCTTCGTCCATGTATAATTGGTCAAGCTAGAGGAAATTGAGCAAATTAGTTTACCATACATTGGTATACAATTACAAAATATAGTATAGTACTAAAATTTACGTGTTTTGAGTAACAATACCATTCGAAAGGTTATCAGTCTTGTCGTTGTACTAAAAATAACGTACTGACTACTCACTAGACACTGGGGAAACTCTACATGTTGCAATAAATTTGGATCGGGGGAACTATTTGTTTTCCACAGATCATGTTTGGTAACTGCTTAGAGCTTAATTCAGAATATGCGTGCATGCTTCAATACAGTTATACAGAAATGATCAAATACCCTGTTGAAAGCAATATCTTGATATCCATTTTTAAAAAGATGAGCAATGTCTTCTCTTAACTGCGTAGCAATCGCGATTCTTTTGTTCTTGAGAAGCTTCAAACGACATCGAACTCTCTTGATCAATTTCTTACTGAAAATCACACATGAAAAATTTGACATAGAATTAAACTAATAACCCATTAAATATAATAAAAATGCACATTAAAGGAAAAATAATAAGCACCAGTTGAATAAAGAATATCATTTTTACCACTTGGACGCTTTTCTCCATCCAAATAAGATGTCAAACATGTTTCTAATATATATGGCAAACTGTTTGATTTTAATACCATATGTACTAAAATATTGCTCCTATACAATTACAAAAAAAAATCCCTAGGGGAAGAACGTAGTTTAGGACGAAGAATTCGTGTTACCCACTCGCTTTTATTGTAGGTTCGAAAAGGAAGCGTTGGAACGAAATTTTGTTGACTGCTTGAATTCTAGTGTAACTAGATTTGGAAGCGTGGGGAGGGAAGTGGTGAGTGGTGAGGGAAGTGGGGAGGGACCGAGGGAGGTGGGCTTCTTTATTTATTTTTATTTTTTTTTTTGTGTTTTTTTATTGATGGAAGTAACGTTTGTTGTTTAGATATTGCATCAATATTATGTTAGGAAAATGGGATAATTCTACAATGGCAACAATAATTGTAATTCAGCAAATCTAAACCACCCATTTATCATTTTAGATCTACACACTACATTACTTTGACTTTATTTTATTAAATAATTAAAATAAAAAATTCCCCTATTCTTTAACTGCAAACGTAATATTGTTAAAATTTCTGTACATTTTTCGTATAATGTGTTTAAATTTGATGAGATGCGTTATGTTGAGGATTTTTAATCATTCAATTGATAATTATACAATATGACCTAATTTATCTCTAGAAAAACATGATTGATTTTAAATTTTGGTTGATGATCATGCAGAATATGTGAAAACATCGAATGATTCATGAAACCATCAGGATTTATGAGAATGTGTTCTTAATTTTGCAAAATTGGATGTTCGTTGGACTTCATTATGATTTTGCTCACTCCTGTTGTTCAAACAAAGAAATTGCACTCTCATAGTCCTAACGCATTATAAACATAAACTAGTGTGTGGCCCCGACAATGCCCGAAGTTTATTTTTTTTAATTGAAACCCTCCTGTAATTGCTGCAATGGTTACAGGTTCCATGATGTAATTAAGTGCATACAATGGGTGATCTTCTGGATTGTGCTGCAACTCAGTCTGTTTATAAATCACTAGTATTGTATGCACGCAATGCGTGCCGCGATATTTTAAAAGGTCAAAGTTATCGATCTCGAACAAAAATAATAAATTAGCCCATAATCTATATTTTATTTGCATCTCTATTTGGAAATCCCGAAATTTTGAATTGTGTTTTATAAAAGGTGGAATGGTTGAATGTAGAGAGATGTAAATTGCAATTTTGGGTTAGGGTTCGAAACAACTTTTTTTCCATCTTTCTTTCTTTCATTTTTTTTACGAATCTTTTCATTTAACTTTTTTAAATAGTCTACCATCGTCTTCCCTTATAGAATAGAAATTTAGCAAAGGGTAGGAGTAAGATATTAATTTCATGTGAACAAAAATTCCTCTCATAAAAAGCATTATAGAGATATGAATAGGTTAAAAAAAGTCATATTAGTATCATTTAAACATTAAAGGGAGAATCAAAATAAAAAATGTAATCAAGAATCCGTAGAAGGTAGAATAGAGAAGACAAATCAAATCCAAAATCACATGAAAGTGTAACAATTTTTCAACACAATAATATGGAATAAATTTCAAATTGGTAGAATCCATAGAGAAGGAAAATCAAGTCCATGGTGTTTTTTGTAAAATTAAATTTCATTATTGTGATTGTTACCCAAGAGTATTGCAAAAAAAAAGCAAGTAAATATGACCAAAATAAAACACAAATAAGATATAAAGAAAATAAAGCACCGTTGATCAAATACAATGAAGATATTCAATTTCAAGTCCATGGTATTTTTGTTGTCAATTTAGGTTGTTGATAAGGGGAAGAATTCATCTCTTTGAAGACCCATTGAAGGCTCCATATTTACCTCACCAAAGGTATACAAAAACACCTCAGTTCCACTTAGAACCTCATCTACTTAAATATGCTTATAATGTAATTAATCTTGGTCTTGCGTGTATGATTAGTACAATTATTTTCAATGTTTAATTATTTAAAACAACCTTATGTGCCTTATAATGAACCTTATAGTGAAGTATGATGTGAATTACATATTTGTGGAGGATTTACATGATTTTTTTCCCTACAATATTGTTAACCCGTAAATAATTCCAACTCTACCATTATGTTAAAAAAACTCACTCTATCGTTAATGTATTATACTGGACGAAATGCTAGCAATTTTGGTTCTTCATGCATCTAGCCAACTTCCTTCCTTGGTACAATTGTACTTTGATTTTCCTAAAAATAAGAATTAAATTTAACTGATTCGCTAATTTAGTTAGCTAAATTGCAAGGTCACCAAAGAAACATTTATTTTCAAAAAAGATTGTAGAGTTGGTATTGTTTTTGGAATAATGGGAAAAGTTTTGAGTGAAAGACTTGGACAGTAGCTTAGCGTGGCTATAAGAAAGTGCCTATGCTGTCAAAAGAATTATTAAATTTGTATAAAGGTATTACTTAGTAAAACTCTGTTATTTAGCTTGTTTTTCTCGAGTATTTTATGTGAGCTTTTATTGAATAAATCTTGTGCTTTAATCAATGTATTACGGACATTAACTTAAAGTTATTAAATGTATTTTTTAGTTTTTGATTTATAATTAGAAATTTATATAAGATGGCTACTCTAAATCCCCCTTAATCACCCGATTTCAAGTGAATTATAACTTATAAGTTTAACAAGAGTTTGAAAAGGTATTTTTGGACTTTAAACTTGGAGGGGCCAATAGCTGCTTGGTTATTCAGATGTAGTTTATGAAGGATAGTTACACACACGATATAGCTGAATATTGCAACTTTGCGAGTTGCACAAGTGCCAACTAAACAGCATCATAAAGTAGTAGTGTAGCACACTTAATTGTAGTTGGTACGAATTTTACCTTCCTATTAATTGCTCCGACGTACTTTCTATAGCTATTGTCTAGCCACATGCCGTGCCATGAACAAACAGGACTACAAAAGTAACGCCTTGAAGCTTGAACCCTTTGATAAACAAGCTGCATCTAGAAGACTAAAACTCAATCTGGAAACCCTTAGATATGAGTTGTTGCTACGTTTTGCTACTCCTTTTACCACATATAAACAAATATGTGTGCAATGTTGGACAACATGAAAAAACTAATCATGATCAGAGTCTTGAGTTTAATAGTACTAGGTTGCATTACCTAATATAATATGCAATAAATTAAATATCTATATACAATTGCCACTCCTTTTAAAATTCCCTAAGTTTAGGGTCTGTTACCGTTTACTCTTATATTAGCTTATTGTTTAATATTCATTTGGGGGAGACAATTGGGAGTCTAGATTTTGGGTTACCTTATTACAATTAGAGAGGGAAAGAAGTTGCATATAGACAGAGATAGTTGGAGTTGGGCTTACTCCAAAATACTACTTTTTTAAAATGCTAATTTATTTATATATCCATACTTCTTATAAAGCCGGAACAAACATTACTTTGAACAGTAATGAATCCAACGGCTGTAATTTAGCTGAATCCAACGGGTGTCTTTTTATATCATTTCATTGTTTCACAAAACCTAAATTTATCTACTCCTCCATCGTCATCGTAATTGTCTTCCTCTCCTGCTCACCATTCTCAGCTCCATCTTTCTCCTCTCCAAACATCTGCGACCCATGCCTTTTTGGTAATGCGGGATGAGAGAACACGACCCATCTCAATTAACACTGGAGAGCTCATTAGCCTGTCAGAGCAAGAGCTTATAGATTGCGACTAAATCGACACATCTTATTTGGCTGAAAATTTTGGCGGCGTATTCGACACATCTGAGGCTTCAATACCTGTGGTGCATTAGTTGTTCGGTGCTCTTAGTGAGATTTTCTTGTGTCTCCAAAGTTTTCCGATAATCTCTATCACTATATTTCCTTCTTTTTGCCTTAACATCATTTTGTGTCGGCTGTATATATAGTTTGCTTTGGTTTGTCTTTTGATGTTAAGTATTGTTCCTAGATGTTTCTAACTTGGTACTATGATCTATGATTCAGTAATATAATGTCTTTTGGTAATTGACGAACAGTCTTCCTCTCTCCACTACTACCCCCTTTCATCTCTCTTGATTTTCCACTTTCCTTTTTGTTTTTACAGTTTTTAATTATATAAGAAACTCAACCTGGAATGTAGATTGCTTCTTTACTTAATCATTCACTCTATTTTACCTTCTCTCCTCGGTGGGCGAATCGTTGTTTACCACCACTTCGGTTCATCTATTGAGGTTCTATCATATAAATTACTTAATTAAAATGAAGAATATGGCGTGTTTGATAGATGAGTTTTGGGTTACTTTTTCATTGGTTATGGCTTAAATATGTGATGGGCTTTTGTAGTTGTTGAAAACCTGGTTCATCAATTGCGGAGATCAGAGATGAACATCTGTTATTCGAGCGTTGCATATCATCAATGGTAATCAATCACTTTTTTCGAGTCAATTTTGAATTCCTTAATTCTGGTTTTGGGTTTTTATTACAAATATTGATTAACCCAAGTGAACTTTCAGCAAGATTAATTTGACTATTTTCTGGAGGTTAGATTTGTTGTCTTTTGCGTAATTGATTGTTCAGATATAATTTTGGAGGTTGACATTGGTGTTGTAGTTAGATTCAGTTGTATTTCAGTCTACACGTGTTATTTTAGATCTTGAATTCTATTTGATTTTTTCATACAATTAGAATGATTATTTGCAGTCAATCTAGATATTATTTCACCTCTGATGATGTGCTTGATTGTTTAAGCCAATATAATTTAATCTTATTATATTTTAATTTTTCATTTTGTCTTTTGTGATTCAATTGTTTCTCTGCAGTCCACATTGGAACCCTTGATTAAATGGTGGATCTTTGGTTCTAAACAATGAAGGAAAAGATGGTATTGTTGCAGTTCTAAAGAAGCACTCTAAAACCCTCATCACTGAAGTAAGTTTTACGTTTTAAATTTTTATTTTTTTCGTTGTGTTAATACATGAAATAAAAAATGATAGATGATGGGGTACTAATATTTGATGATACAAAATACCTTGTAGTTTGAAAAATGATTGTTTAAGGTATACTGATAATTGTTGATTTAATATACCTTTAGTTTAAAAAACCGGCTTTCGAGGTGTAATTAGTCATATTCATTGATTAAAATATAAATAAGGGTTACCCTTTATATAGAAATTATTACAGAAATTGTATTGAAAAAATTAGTAATGGAAATTATAGATAAAAGGGACGACATTGAGGGGATTAGGGAGAACTATAGGTCTTGTATTGGAGGAGGGAGTGATAAAAGAAAAAGTTAAGAAGAATCAAATGGTTTCTTTAAAGGATTCGATTTTGGTAAGGTTGATTCAAATGGCTATGATTTAGGGAAGCATCTCGAAGGAAGGTTGTGATCAAGAGAGTTGAAATGGGGCTCTTCATAAGGTGGTAATTGCTCAAGTGAATTCTCTTTAGGCAAACTTATCGTTTTCAATATTTATTATGGCTTCTTTATTGAATTTATTGTTGGTTTCTGCTTGGTTTGATATGAGTTAATTTTTGTTATGGTTTTTTTTTGTCACGGTTCTCTTTTGATTTCTTTCACAAAACTTAAACTTAACATCTACTCCTTCGTTTTACACTTTCATCATCTTCCTTTCCTTTTTCACCTCAATCTCTCTCATTTTCAAACATTTGCGACCCATGTGTTCTTCAAACACTCACTTGCAAATTATACCTTAATTTTGTTTTCTCGCTGTGAAAAATATGCGACCCATGCCTCTTCATTATATGTGACCCATGCCTCTTCATTATATGCGACCCATGCCTCTTCATTACTTAACGTTTTCTACCTGTTTACATGTGGCGGGCGAACAGGTTCCAGGATATGAAGATGGAAACTTTATAGATCCTACTATGCTCTGTGATGTCAGAGCTGATATGGAGTGTTACAAGGTATAGGTTGTCAATACTGTGATTTCTCTTCTACTTCAAAATCAATTTTAGCAACAGAATTTTGTAACTTTTCTACTTTGTTTGAACAGGAAATTTATTTTGGGCCAGTATACGTTGCTATATCTATGGCATTTTTGTTGAATGAGATCATTATATAAGATATATAAGACACTAAGGCAGATTTTTTTGTAGATTAAGGGCATGTTTGGTTGTCATGGGAATTAAATTTTCATAGGGCACCTGTGACCCATGGTTGACCGGTTCGATGCACCTATTTTGCTTCGTCCTCCTCACTGTGACCCATTTCCATGGTTGACTTTGTCATTGCAGTGAGGGAACGTGAGACCCATGTGTGTTGAAGACATGGACCCTTCGAAGGAGGCCATCATTTACTATAAGTGTTTTAATTGCTAGTAAGTTTGTGTTTTTCGAGTCATTTGAATAATTCAGTGTTGATTTAGATCTTGTGTCTTATGAGCTTTGCTTCCTTTGGGACTGAGTAATTGATTATGGTTTGATTGGGCTATTGAATTAAGCGTCTATACCTGTTTCTCAACAATTGTTTTTAAATTGTTCATGATTGGGTTGCTTTTGATTTCCTGGGTATATGGGTGCATTTATATGTAGGGAATTTGGCAATTTAAGATTCTGTTTGTTTTGTGGTGGTTAGAGGGAGAAAGGGGCTACAGGAGGCTTGATATTGATGGAGGTTTGTTTCCTTTGGTTTTTCCTTTCTTTAAATTGAATAGCTTTACTTGGCATTTAATTGCGGAGTAGAAATTTGAAGTTAGTGGCATAAGTTTGAATACCTCACAACCTCCTTGATATATATCTAGAAAAATATGATTTGATGTGATAGAGAGCCAAACTCAATACTGCATATCTTTGATTTCTATTTGTGGGGTTTATTTTTAACAAATACTACTTGAAGAACACCAACGCATCTCTAATTATTACCAGAGTTAACTTGAGTGCTATCTACTTGAACTTTCCGGTGGTGAAAGATGAGGTTGAATTAATAGTGCTCTGATTACTAAAGTTATTATGTTAAAGTTAGTTATTCTCTTGTATTGATTATCCTCAACTCAATATGTGTTTTCTGATATTTGATATGATTAATTCCTTGACGAAGGTGGCATCTCCATGCTCGAAAGCGCTACTGGTAAAACCCAAATCCTACATCAGATCTTTACTGTTTTGAAGTGTTTTCTAGATTGTCAATAATGATTCTGAATGTTACAAACTCTAAGCATTATCTGCAGCCCATTGCAGTGGCTCGTCCATCGGAATAAACAACAAAAACCCACTAATTCATGCCTTTCTGATGATGAACCTGATTGGATGCGAGATTTTACGTTTACCAAAGAACCCCCCCTCTCAGGTTAAAAAGAAAATTGGGGTTAAATTAAAGAAGTTCATTGGGCCAAATCGTCGAACCGGTGGTGTGGGTGATCTGTTTGGCGGCGAGAGTGGAAATGGGGATAGTGAGACTGTGAGAGAGTTGGGAAGGGGGAAATTGTGAGGAGAGTAATGGGTTGTTGATAGATGATGAGGAATTATTGGTGGGGGAATATGAGAGTGGTCAAGAAGAAAAGGAAAATGGTGTTTTTAAGAGGAAGGGTTTGCTTATTTCGTCAAGTGATGAGAATGAGGAGGACAAGGTAGAAAGAGAGAAAGAGGGTTTTAAGTTTTACTTTTGTAGTAAAACACATTCACATCTTTCTCGGTTTATAACAGAGTTGAGAAAGACTTGATTATGAGTTTAAGGTTGTGTCTTTAGCTTTTAGGAAGAATCTTTGCATCAATCATGATCTTCTCACATCATCTGTGTGATGGCCATAGTCATCTTAGACATTCGGATATAACAAAACTTTTGTTCCTCGCAAGTGGCAACTCTAAATCACTGATCAGGGCGAAATCTCTTTTTTTTGGCATCACTATATTGTTGTTGGTGTCATAATGTGTTAACAGTGTCGTCTAAAGTAATTTGCCTTACCACTCTGCCGCATTGCTTGCCAGTTTAGGTACATCAAAGATATTGTGGGTCTAATCCCCCTGCCCGAGATTGAGATATTTACTTTTAGTTGAGTTTTCTAGCATTGGGATGTATTATGATAATAGGTGGATGTTTGATCATATTATACTAAGCAGTGGTAACTATCCTGCAACTTGATGTTGAAGTTATATGCCATGCTCTTAACTTTTTGCAACTTGGTATGATTGAATTCAGAGGTGTTGAAGATTGGAAACCCTACTAGCATCAGTGAACGCTGCTTGGAGCTGCACAAGAGTAAGAAAAATGGAGGTTCTAAGATTAAGGTGTCTTAAACTTTGCCCTTTCGTTTTGCTTTTCCTGCACTAGATTAGTGATTAGTTGATTTGCTTTGCCACACTCTTTATGAAGCACAATGATAGTACCATTTGTTAGAACTAGGATATGAATGTAGTAGGTAACCGAATAAGCTATCTTGCAAGCACATATTAGGTACGCTCTCCTAAAAGTAATTTATCAACCCACTATGTACAACGGAGTTACATGGTAATACTTTTTAGGTACGGAACAGAAACAATTGAATCTTGGTTAACAAGAAGTAACTCCACAAAAGTTTGTGTTTTTTTTAAATAATAATAAAATTCGGTAGGAATAAGTAGAATTTTTTCTCCAATCATAATTGCATCATTTCATGAGTCTGCTCATATGCCACACCTATTTACAGAGAGAGGAAGTAATTGTTTATATTGTGTTAAGGAAATGATGTAAGACAGCTTGCCAGATGCTCTTTATTTATGAATAATTGTCGTATATATAATTTTGTTAGGGAAAACAAGTTGGTTGAACGTGTTAAAGCACTGAAAGTGAATGCTGGAACAACACCTGTTGCTGACCTCGGTCCCGTCATAAGCAAACAGGTAACGTTCCTACTAGTTCTGTAGTTGCATCATGTTGTAAACTTAACCCCAAATGTAGGTTATTTGGTGTAGCGAGTTGATTTAGTTTTATTTAATCAACACGCATTTTTTAAGGGCCTATTGTTATACTAGGCTAAAATGTTATGCATTATGGCTTTGCAACAGCTTGTAATCCCAGTCTCCCGCACTATATCATTTGTTACGTGACCGCGTCTGCATCATATCTGCATGTTTTAAGATCATTCTTACTTTGAGGTTATTTATCATTGACAGGCAAAGGAACGAATATGTAACTTGATTCAAAGTGGGGTTGAATCTGGAGGGAGATTAGTACTCGATGGAAGAAACATTGTGTTATGTCTTACGACTTTGAAGATTATGTATAGGCTCTCACAAGTTAAATGACTCATCTCATTTATTAAGAGAAGCTCTCAAAGTTTTTGTATAACTTAACGATTACTTAATGTAGCTCTTTGCAATACACTTCCATGTCTAATACATATTTGTCTCACCATTGTATCTCCTATTTGGAACAAAGCCTATTGCACAAGCTATGCATGACTCGTTGAGCGACAAGAATTACAGTACCTACCATTTACATGCACATATTGGGGGACCGTGCGCATTAGCGCACGGTCCAACAACTAGTATAATATAAGAGAGGGTGGATTTGTGGAATCTTCATTTATTTAAATTGAGAACATGTAAATACTAGAATATAATGTATCGTTCTTAAAGTTTAGAAAGTACTACGACCCGATTTGTGAAAAATATAGAAAAACTCTCACATGGTCGAGTCCTAGAGGTAGTATTTTTCTTATACAAATACGTAGAACAATACAAAAAGGATGTTACTTATCTTAGCCTTACATTCACGAGATATTTGTTAATTCATAAATGAGATTTTGATGTAAAATGTTTAAACGAGCTCTATTCGTAATCGTGTAAATGAGCTTTTGTTCCTATACGTCAAAATGAAATTTCATTGACACGGACTTTAATGTGAAAGTAGAAGAGCTTATTATCGGAAATCAAAGTAACAAATTCATGAACATATATAAACGAGATGTTTAGTGAACATATACAAGCTTGTTCATGAGTATAAATAAACGTGGATTACTCTATATTCATGTTCAAGCTTGTTTATGAGCCCAACTCCAAAATATGTTATAGCTCGGCACATGCATTAAATAAACAAACTAAAACGAGCTTTGATCGATCGAGCTCGTGCTGTTCACTGATAGTCTTAACTCGTTATAAAACAGAAAGAAGGAAACTCTTGGTGGAACGGGTGGAGTATTACTTAAGTACATATAATGAGTTCTAATATAATTTTCGATGCGCCAATACTTTCTAATAAGATCTTATTAGACTTTATTAGATCTTATTATACCTTATTATACATTATTCGACCTTATTCAACCTTATTAGATGAAATCTTATTCGACCTTATTGTATGAAACTTATTTGACCTTCTTCGATGTTATTAGATCATATTAAACCTTATTAGATAAAACCTTATTCGACCTTATTTGACGTTGCTATACTGTATTCAACCTTATTAGATGTAAATTTATTGGACCTTATTAAACCTTATTAGATCTTATTAGATGAAACCGTATTCGACCTTATTTGACGTTATTATACCGTATTCAACCTTATTAGATGAAACCTTAATAGACCTTATTAAACCTTATTAGACCATATTCAACCTTATTCGACAATATTTGACTTTATTATACCATATTCAACCTGATTAAATGAAACCTTATTAGACCTTATTCAACCTTATTCGACCATATTTGACGTTATTATACCATATTCAACCAGATTAAATGAAATCTTATTAAACCTTATTCAACATTATTAGACATTATTCAACCTTATTAGATGAAAACGTATTTGACCTTATTCAACCTTTTAGATCTTATTCGACCTTATTCAACTTTATCAGATGAAACCTTATTCGACCTTATCAACCTTATTCGATAAAGCTTATTCGACCTGATTTGATGTTAATAAACCTTAATCAATGTTATTAAATGAAACCTTATTCGACCTAATTAGATGAAAACTTATTCGACCTTATTCGACGTGATTAGAGCTTATTCAACCTTATTAGATGAAATCTTATTCGACCTTATTCAACCTTATTAGATGAAACCTTACATTTTTTACTTCGACATTTTTTATCATGATCAACCTTATTATATGATACTTTATTCAACCTCATTAGATGAAACCTTATTAGACTTTATTCGGCTTTATTCGACCTTATTATAAAACTTTATTCGACCTTATTCAACCGTATCTGAAAAATTATAAAGTTCGATCACAAAGCTATATGTATTCTTTTGATTACATTAGGAATTTCAATATAAAAATGTAGCTTTAAAACCCAAATTGCCTTATGCTCTTCCAAAATGATTTTTTAATTTTTTTGAGGTTTAGAGCTACATCAGTTTTTTACTCTTCAGTAGTAGTCAATAAGCTAATAATCCACTTAGCTTTAGTAGTAGTAAGTTAGTAACCTCACATGATTGCTTTTCCCCTACAACAACCCTCAACCACGTATAACAGGTGAAGTAAAAAAACGGTAATATAGGAGGTTATTGCTAATTAATTACTTTCCTATAAAATCCACTAATTAGGTGGAAGAGGTGGCATAATTTAAGCTCTAAATCCATTTTAAAAAAAATAACCACCTCCACTAGTTTAGGAAAGTAACACAGTTCTTATTAGTTTCTTCTTTATAGTCTAAAGGCTCTCTAACTTGTCAATTGCAGATTTGCTTCCTGCTCTCATTTCCGTCCAGGTTAGATAGCATATGTTAATTTAAATCTCTTATGTAATCTTGTTTAAGGATGAGTCACAACATTAATCATAATTTATTTTCTGAATTTTCGCATGCTATGAATTTTCTATATGATAGTACGTTTGTGTTGAAGTATTTCGACTAATATGAACTTAAATCTTTTTGACAAAAACCCATGTGATTTAGTAATGAAATTTTTTGAAGGCTTTGACATGGAAGCGAATCATGAACAAAAAATTACAAATAAGTATTGTGGTTGTTGTGACCGTTTGGAAAAACTAGAGAAAATCGTCTTATCCATGAATTCGACACTTGATACATTTATGAGTCAATATGGTGTCCACTTTGTTAGTACTAGTGAAATTCATTCTTCTTTAGTTGTCGAACCTTCAGAACAAACACTAATTTGCAACAAAAGCAAAGAAAAAGAAAGTTATCCCCTAAATTGTAAACTAAATGAGCAAAAAGTTGTCACCGAAAGTCTACATAAATTAGGCTCTTTTGGTATAATGGAATCACCAAACAAAGTACTAGTAATCCACCTAGAGGACGCTAATCCTTTAAGGGAATCTAAGGAAGAAGGTAAAATATATTTGCAAAAGAACAAGAGTCCAACCGAGGTTGCAAAAGCGAAGGCCTTGGTATGTGACATCCAATAAACTTTATTATTTTAATTACTATTCCGCTTCATAGATTTGCTATATTACTCACTTTTCTTGCTTGTATTGACATATGTAGGTGAGCGACGTAGATGACATTGATTCACTAACTCCGCACCCTACAACACATGACCATAAGCTGCAACAAACTGCAAATATGCTAACAAATATTGCAAAGAATCTGGATACAGGAAATAAAAATTATCGAGATGGTATATTTTATTCTCTATTAAAATGTCAAAGTGTTGTTAAGCATTTAAAATCCTATTTTGAGCGTCTCTTTTTTTTGTCATGTAGGATGACGAAGTGACTGAAAAGTATAAGAACTATCTCTCTGATTTAGAGCAAGAAGAAGCCGAATTTGTAATAAATTGTTTGAATAGGAAAGAAAGTCAGATATCGCATACGAAAACTTGGAACTTGACATACACTTAGATGTTCGAGAAGCTTTATGCATGTTTCCAGATGGATTCATAGATGAGTGGGTATGTTCTCGTACTATTGTTAAAGTTGTATGCTATTTCATGATGGCAAAGTAATTTTTTGTTAATTGATTTTCAGATTTTTGCCCTACACCTATACCACATAAATATGGAAGAACGTGAAAAGGATATGAAAAAATTATTTTTACCTGGGATGCTGCAGGTATAGCTAATGAAATTTCAAAATTTTAAATAACTACTATTGCTATATAATTTATCTCATATAATTTTAATTCATTGTGTAGGGTGTTATTACAAAGAAAAATCCTATGACTGGTGATATGTTGCTTAATTATCAAATTGATAGTTTTACAAAATTACTTGCAAAATATATCCCAGATGATACACGGGCTCTTCAACAGGTAATTATTTTTTAATTGTCTAGTCAAATCCTAAATGATTGTTAATCTTACATTACTAAATATATACGTTTTTTCAGGTTTATATTCCTCTATTTGATGTACAGAATTATCATTGGTTTTTAGTTGTCATCGACAAACTAGAGAAAAAATATTTTTTATTGGATTCTGCTGAAACAACTTCAGATCGAATTGATCTAACTCTAGACTTTGTAAGTGAATTATTTTTATGAACGGTTCACTAGTTTAACGTCAAATGTGTCCGCAACTATCCTACTAAGTATTTTTTTTCTTCTTATTTTATAGTTGACGAAGCTTACAAAAGTGTACAGCAATGATCCAAGATTTGATCAATTTTTCAACATTGTCCATGCAAAGTCTTTAGAAGTTCCAAAAACCAACAAGCAAGCATTTGAGTATGTCATATACATTAAATAATTCGTATAATGTACACTTCATATGATAAAAATATATACTTTTTTTTCCCTTATTAGGATTAAAAGTGCCATTTACGTGATTAAGTATATGGAAGCATCTCATACTTCAGAATGGAGCAAAATGGCATATACGGTATGTTTTATCTATTACATTGTAAATATTCTACACATATGTCTTTAGTCTAATTGTTGTTCGGAAGCGTGGGCGTAAGGATTACCAGAATCGTCGCAGACAAAAGAATAAGACTCTCTCTCACAAAATAGAATTGTAATGCAAAGTATGACAAGAATTAAAGGAGAATATAGACAAGTGTTTAATGAGGAAATTTAAATTTCCTCCCCTCAAATAATATTATATTATTGTATTCAACCTCACAACAATAATACAATCCTCAATATGTGTTTAACTCACATCTCTATGTTTAGCATAAAAGACTCCCCTATTTATAGCTAAACATAAACCCTAAACCTATTAAGAAAAGTACTTGTTCTCCAAGTCTAAATCCCAAAAGATTGCCTACCAAAATCTATCTTATTTCCTAATTACATCAACCTCTAGTAAATAGGAAAAAGATAGAAATAGGAAACTAAAAGATAACAAATAAAATAAATAAAGCAACAAGATAAATAAGAAATAAACGCCGGATAGCCATCGCGTGCAAGCAGCAGGAGATCGCGGACCGCGAGCCACGTCGCGCCCCGCGACGCCCACCGCGACCCGCGGTAGGGGCCGCGACTCGCGGAGAGCCTGCGGCAAAATTCCGCGAGTCGTGCTCTATCTTCACGTTTCTTTCTTCTTCCTTGTTTGCTTCCACTTGCTACGTGTTGACACATTGTGATTGTCAACCGACACTAATGTTTATAATGCTTGTCTTATATGTAGAGGGACGAAATAAGAGTTGAGCGGTTGAAACTTGTTTTTAAGCTGCTGAATTCCAGATACAATTACGCAGAGCATTTCGGAAAGAGCAAAGACAACTTTATATGGTTCAAGTTGTAAATACTTCAGCTGCGCAAACTATGGTCTCTATTTTGAAGGCATGGTCTTATGGCTACGTACTTCTGTATTTTTTTAGGAGAATTCATGTAATATTTTTGTGATAGTAGTTTTTCATCACTTTTTTCTTTAATAATCGAATCCTCTTTACACTATATTCATTTACTTTGAGAGAGATATATAGCATTCCTCTCGGTTCCACTTAATATATTTTTTGTTTTTCATACCCGACCTTAGATTTAAACTTTGCTCTAATTACTCGACCCTAAATCTAAATTGATACAAGTGCACGTTAACCTATCACAACTTAATGAAATCATATAAATAGAGTCAATTTGATGACAACCACATAACTGCCTTCCTATGCTAGTATTATTGTGAAGTTTGGCAAATTTAGTAGAAGCACCAAATGGCCAACTAATTGAGATAATCAATCAAGCAAATAACCTCTTTTCATTTAAAGTAGCACTTAGACACGGCAAGTAGCACTTAGAGATATAGATAATCCTACATTATAGGCATTGACTTAGGAATGTTATACTACATATTCCTTAACTGTATTCATACGTTTTTTTTTAAACAAGAAAATATATTCATACTTAGGATTGAATGTATATTTAAAAACTGAATGTCATACTATCTTTGTCAAACGTAAAATGGATGCCGATGAAGTTGAGGGACAAAGTACTTTACAATTTGATATGAATAATTTCAGTGACCATGAGGAGGAAGATTATACTACAATGCCACCATGTGAGAAGACTCTTGACTACTTCTTTGAGGAAACTTGGCAGTCTTTCAAAAAACCACTCAAAGATTTTAGTGAACAAGACATGAAAAGCTTGGTGTTTCATTCATTGTCAGCATGTGAACAATTTTATTCCATCTACGCAAAGGTCAAAGGGTTCAGAATTCGAAAAAGATCTCCACGTTATAGCACGGTGGACGGGCAACCTACATCATGTCCATTTCTATGTGAGGCACAAGGTAAACGTGATGCTAAGTGGAATAGTTTGGAGGAAAGGAAACGAGCGCCAAAGAAACTTACAAGATTCCATTGCCAGGCACAATTACGATTCAAATTTTTAAGAGTTGACAAAATTTGGAAAGTATACTATTTCGTTGAAGAACATTCACACTCCCTGGTCAAGCCGAAACATGTTGTGTATATCAGGTACAACTAATTATCTAATATGTTTTCAAGAATTAATTGAATGCTCAATGATATTTTTTATATACAACAATATAGTGATATAGACACCAAGCTTAATCACTCTAAATATGATACGTAAAGGCATAAGTCGAGTAAATATGATACAAACTTTGTTAATTACTAAATCAATAGAATAATGATCAACACATGGATTTGCCACACTTGTTTCTTTTTTGCATATTCAATCAATATATATCAAAAGATGAACACTACTTTCTCACCTACCCAATTTGTAATGTCTGAATAGTAATTGCTCATTTTCTTGGCTCTAACAGAGTTTCCATTATTCATATTAACAACTACTCTATAAACAGATCACATAGGAAAATCAAGGATGCTGATAGAATAGTAATTGCTCAAATGTACAACTCTGGAATTAACCAATGCAGTATAATGCGAAATATGGTTGATCAGGCCGGAGGCCATGAGGCTGTTGGTTTCCTAAAGAAAGACTTGTACAATTACGTAGAGAGGATTAGAAGAGAAGAAGTTCAAGATGGTGATGGTGATGCTGAAACTGTTCTAGCTTATTTGGAAGGAAAAAAAGTGTGTGATCCAATATTTATGGTTTCTTATACACGTGACACGTGCAACATATTGGAAAAATTATTTTGGTGTAATGGAAAATCGAGGGTGGATTATACAGAGTTTCACGTTGTTGTAAATGGTGCTAGTAGTAAGGAAGGAAGTAAAGAGTAACGAAGTCAACAAGAAGACCCACTACTCCACTAACCCTTTAATTTCTCAGTTACTCTATAATAACCGCCAGCCCACTTCTTCCTTTTCGTTCCTTTTTGTTTGACTAGAGTAGGGGTGTTAATACTGTTAAAAATTAATGACCCTGCTTAATTAGCTAGTTGCTCGATTGGGCTTGTATTATGAGGTTTTTAACAAAACACCAATATCTGGTGAACTCTTGTCTAAATAAACATTTTGTATAAGAAAATATTACACCTTAAACTTACGAATTAGAACTAGGAAGTTCCCATAAATTAGGAATCTTCTCCATAATTAAATTATCTACTCAACAATGTATTCATGAAATATCTTAATAAATATCAATTACATATAAATAGGCTATCTTATGTCCCCTCAAAAAAAAAAATATAGGCTATCTTATGTTTTTTTTTTGAAAAAAGAAATCCTAAGTTTTTTTTAATAAAAAATACACGTATTCTCCATGTTTTAGTTTTTTATATATATATATAAATATTTCCTATGTTTCATTTTAAAAAAATTAACTTCTAAAATTAAACGTATAAAGTAGATAAAAATAAAAATAACAACAATAGATTTCCAAATTGATTAGTCTTGCAATGTTTTCTAATTATTCTACTTGCCAAACAGAATTAGAAGAATGGATTGCTTGCTTACTGTTCCTAATAATTTGCATTTTAAAAAAGTAGCTAACTCATTAATGATTGTCACAAAAAGGGAAAGAAACTACGTAATGCTATTGTAAGGTATTTAAAGTAAATCCTCTCAAAAAAAAAAGGTATTTAAAGTAAATATATGATATTTTGGTATAAACATCACGTGCGTTAACACGGGTACAATCTAGTTCTCAAGTACAACTTCTGCTTCAAAGATTCATGAACGGGGTTTAAAAACTTCTATCAACGATTGCCCAAGATATTATAAACAACAAACATGTAATAATTACTAGTATGTAAAATATTAGTTAAAACTCGATCATCTAATAAAGGTGATATAATAATAGTATCTCAACTTGAGTTGTAAAATAACTTACACTTTAACATTTGAGCTCGAAAAAGCTTGAGACGTGACTCGAGTTCAAATAAAAATGCTAGGATCCAAACCAAGGAACCCTATACTCGGCCTCAGGTCTACGGGTGTTGCTGAGACCAAGCTCGGCTCGGCTCGTTGGCAACTTGACCAAGCTCGAGCTCAGCTCGAAGCTCGACGAGCTTGCTAAGTCAAGGCTCGAGCCCGGCTCAGTTGCAAAAATTCGAGCTCGGGCTCGGCTCGATTATCTTTCCCCCGTTATTGGTTAACATTCTTGCAAAAAAAATATTAAAAATTAAGTCATAATTCAACAGAGATACATTGAATGTAAATAAGGTCCTTCATGTTACTTAATTACCGATAATTTTAATCATTTATTTAAAGTTCAAATTTCAGGAATAACGACTTATATTTTAAGTAAAAGAGCCGAGCCGAGCTTAAACGAGCCGAGCCTTGTTGGGCGCGAGCTCGAGCTCGGATAGCTAAGGCTCGGCTCGAGCTCGGCTCGGGCTCAAAATTGACCGAGCTCGAGCCAAGCTTTGACCGAGCCGATCTCGAGGGCTCTACGAGCCGGCTCTGCTCAGTTACACCCCTACTCAGGTCATTAACACCCTACACTTCACCATCAAACCACGTTGGATTACTTGAGAAACATTATAAATAATTGAGATTAAATTGAGAATGCAGGATTAATATACAGTACATCTTAAATTCAACAGGCAAAATGAATGTGGAATGAAATTTCTGTAGAATACTTTGTTCACAAATTTAGACGACCTACAAAACAATAGAACGATATATCATGTTCTAAACTAAGGCTTACTTAAAGTTTTCTTGCAAGACTAGCTTGCTTCTCCACGCATTTTCATGGCTTGTACACAGAGGACCGTGATCAGATAGAATATGATCTCGTACCTTGGTACTTCAGTAAGCTCGAGCTTGACAGATTCTAGTATCTCAAGAAACTACTGGCCAAAATATATAACTAGCATCAAGAGAGACTATACTACTTTACGATAGCTTGTAGGATAAAATGAGTAACTGAAGCGTTTACTGCCCTCAACAAATTGTTAAAAAGATGAGCTATATAAGTGAAATTTGATCAAACGATCTACATGTTTTTTCATAGCTAACCCAGAAGGAACCATTTATTGAAACTAAACTTCTTTCTTGCGTTTACAGGGAAGGAAATCAAGATGACTATTGTTTCCTGGCATGATAAATAGTGTTGATATGACAAATTATCAATAACCTAGCTATAACATCCACTAACATCAAGTATCAGCTGAGATATCGGTGCAGTTGGATATATCGTACAGTCTTACTATGCACCAGGAGCCTCTGAGTCTGAGACAGTAATTTTACAGAGATAATATCAGAGAACTCCGAAACCATTTAAACATCAGCAGGAAGTGTCATTTCTAGTCAAGCCCTGGAATTTCGTATAAACAGTGCATGATCGTGTGAGCTCTATTAGCTCCATGGCCGACCAGTATTGTAGCGGCTCCTCCGTTCAGGGTAACCACCTGGGGCAATAAAGAAAAAGACAGAAGTATGAGCTCTTAACTGTAGCATATACAAAAAGTTGCACGAAATTCCATTAATTGCCTTCCAAGGTATGAAACTACTAACATTGGAGAAGTGAAAAGTCAGATAAAAGGAAAAAAAAAGTATATGCTCCGTTTCTATGCAAATTTAAACATTATTGGAAATCTCAGTCAAAAGAATTTATTGATCATTCCATAGAATTCCATTAAGATATTGTATGAAAGTAGAATTTCTTCTATTCTCAATGGAGAGTAGAAGGTTTTTTGATTGAGTGAGTAAGTTCAAAAAAAAGTAAGTATTTTTTTCTATCAATAACTCAATCAAAATGCAATAAAAAAAAAATCTCTGTTATGCTTAATATCTTTAGTTTGATCTGTCTTAATTCTGCCCTTTATTCGAGTAGTTTTTTCTTCGCCAAATTACCTGAGGCCTACGTTAGAAGTCATAACTCACAACCACTGCTCAGACAGTCAGACTACCAAAAAGTTCTTACCATAACCCAATAGTAAAGCATTACAGCAAGTACCTAAATTTGTAGCAGACAATAGTTCTCTGCATTGCTGGGAGAATAAAAAGTGGACCTACTGATCTTACTGGGATGGCAAATCTGAGTACGGAAGCCACCACAATCAACTTACCAGCTAAAGGAGGTGGAGCACCTTTGCCCATAGCAGCCAGCTCAGGATTCACCTTCTGTCCAGCTTCCTCGAGGATGGCAATAAGTTCTTTCGCAAATCGAGCATTGGCAGCCGTGAAAAAAGTGTATGCTGTCCCTTTGGCACCTGCCCTCCCAGTTCTACCAATACGATGAACATAATCTTCAAGAGAACCAGGGAAATCATAATTTATCACATATTTCACATCTTTCACATCTGCCACAGAATGTAGATACATCGTAAGATATACAGCAATAAACATTTGAATGAAACAAAAAGGATAAACTGTACAATTGAAACAATAGCTATGTTAAATTTGTTAATCAAGCACAGCAGCATAGATCCCTCATCCAACAAACTCAAGGAGAGCAGAGCTGATCACAATGCAGAAAATCATCAAGATCAGAAAACCATGAAGCTTGTGTATCTTCCTCTCAACAAACCTATAAGAGCATCACAACGTAAGGCTCCTCTAGCTGCTGGCCCGCAGTTTGTGAAAGATTCAAAGAAAAGCAGTACTCATTGTCATCAAGAGTAGATTTAAATCTCAAGCAGTGACAACGGTCCTCTTAAGAGTTCCCAACAACTTTCTGCTCACCTAAAATCTGGTAATTAATGCTACATGTAGACAAGAAATTTAAATATCGGCTCTAACAAAATGCATCCATCTAGAACATTTGGATTAAAACATAGCCTTCAAGTGCAGCCATATTGAAAATGTAAGTACAGGGGAGAAATTAAGAAGGACAAATATTCCCCTGACCCTTCCTTCTGTGGAATAGACCTTGTTCTACTTAATTTTTGACACAACCATTTTTCAATACCAGCTCCAATATTTTCGGTTAAGACTTTAAGGGGTTATGTGATGCAAGTCTATATTTACTTCTCAAGCTGAAAACAATAACAGTTTGATGGTCATCGAATGCTTAAACTGCTCTAGAATAGGAGTACCAGCTCTAGAATACCAGTATAATAGGGCACCGGTTTAAAAGAAGAGCCACTTGAATCAAGAAAAAGAAGCAATCTTTCTACTGCTTTATACTTCAAATAGACTCAAAAGTCAAAAGACTCAGGTAACAGCTTCGACTCCTTGTTGAGCCTGTAGAAAGGTTATGTAACTCAGATTCAAATTTCCTTGTATACTTCCTTATAACAATGGTCATTTCCTAATAATTGATAGCAATGATCACCAAATATTCAAATGTGTCAGCTTCAAGCATTCAATCGAGAATATAGCCTATAGGAGCTGTAGCACAACAACGATGTTTGGTTTATTTCATATGTTAAGACATATTACAACATACTGTATGCATGAAAGAAACATACCTAGTCCACGAGCTGCAACATCTGTGGCAGTCATTATAGGACTCTTGCCAGATTTAAACTCTGACAGCACCCAATCCCTTTCTGCTTGGCTCTTATCCCCATGAATTGAAAGAGCAGGCCAACCATCCGTGCGAAGCTGCCGGGTAATCTGATCACATCCCTTTTTAGTGTCCATAAAAACCAAAATTCGACTTCCATCCATTATATCTTCCAGCAGATCCACCAGTCTAGAAAAAATTACAAGTTAGTTCCAGACAACACTATTAGTATGCTTTAAGATGAGTATTTAATAATACAAGTCATCCCCTTACTTCTTATACTTCTGATTCTCAGAAATTATCTCCACGATCTGACGAATTGCATGGTTAGCCTTTAAGTCGGGAGAACCAATTATGACCTACAAATGCCAATGAAAACCAACTTAGCAGTCTATCCTTCAACAGTCTTGAAAAACCTAACATGACAGCACAGGGCTAAACAAGAGACACCCAGTAGACATCACTTTTTTGGAGGGGACAGCAGAACTGGAGAAAACCACTTAATTACTGAAATCAAGAAAGTAGAAAAACCAACACATGTAATCTTCAACTAGCATCATCAAACATTTAATGGCTCAAGAAACAACTAAAGCACGCAAACAAAATTCCAAGGATGATTAAGACATTCTTCTAATCTCAAATAATACATTCTTCCTTCTTTGAGGGGAGTATGGGCGGATGTTGACAGTTCGGAAAGCACCGAGCATTCATGGTTGGTACCATACGACCATCTCCTAAAAAAGTCACCTAAATGTTCACCTTTCCTTTGCAATAATACACCAGATACATACAAGTGAGAAAGATAGATCACTTTCACGCCACCAATCGGGTAATTTTAGCTAGTGGTATATGAGTCTGGTCGCATCAAATTTGTGCCGGGTTGTCTTCCCCTAACCCGACCCTTTTACTTATACTTAGACTTGTCGGGAATCCTTGACCCCAACCCGACCCATTTATTTAAAGTGACGAGTTCGGATTGACCCGTTTATCTTTTCATGATATATATTTGATACTCTCAATTCACACATTTCGATTTGGAATTTAATACATTTCGATTTCATGTGCTAGTTAAATTAACATCTAATAGTGTATAAAAATAATACCAAATGAACTAAATTCAAAAATAAAAGAATGAAGGTCAAATACAAAAAGAAAAAACTTTAAATTATTGCAATTTATGTAGATAAATGGGTTGTCTTGTTGTTTTCCATGTTAAAGAGTTCGACCCTAACACAACCCATTTGGGTCGTGTCAACACACTTATCTATGCAAGCTAAACGTCTTGACCCAAAGCCATTGATTTCGTGTCAGTGTCAACGTTTACCACCTCTTAGTTTTAGCCCCAAAATTCATATGGTCCCAAAAAGTAAAACATGTTGATCTCACACGCTTGTTATAAGGGAGTAAAGTAGTGTGAACATAAAAGTTACCAAAAGACGGCAATCCACGTTAATTTTGAGAAGTACATGTATTAGGCACAAAAAAAAAATATTATCGAAAGTCAACAATTACCTTATATGCATTATACAGAAACTGCCTAGCAAGTTGCTCAACCTCCTTGGGCCATGTCGCACTCCAATATAATGTTTGACGGTCTGGCCGGATCTGCATTGAGACAAGCACACCACAATGTCAATATCCTGTACCCCAGCATGGAAAACATTTATCCTTGACACTCTATTATTTTACCATTTCTGAGAGCCAAATGTCGAATGTCTGAAACTAGTATATAAAGCCTAATGTCATGTTACTATCACTATGATCCTTCAAAAAGAGAGGATTCTCTAAAGGGAGAGAGAAGTTAGAGCTCCAAGGGTACCAACAAAACACTCAGCTTAGAAGCAAGATGCAGTTCTCATCCATAATCTTGAAAGATTAAGGTAAACCCACAGGTTTGAACTAACCACCGTAGAATCGAGTCTAAAACTAAAATATACAATTCACAATGTATATAGGACTTGTGCTCCATAAAACCTATTTAGCAATCCCACTTATTCCTACTTGCCTCATTGACAATAAGCCTCCTCTAATCGTATAAATCTTGTGGGTTCCTGATTCCTATTCGGGCGAAAATGCCCCCTTTTTTCCTTTCTCTTTGAATCTGTCGCAAAGGTGGATCTCTCTCAATTGCTTGAATTGGTTGCTTCTTTAAGACCTTGCCGCTCGAATTAATCACTACAATGAGACATCAAAGGAGAACAAGTGTGTCTTCCAGATTACATTACACATGGAAGCCGACCTCGATTACAGGTAAGACTGCGAGGATCAGCACCAAAGTTCGGAGCACTAGCGAGGTAGCTAGAGGTTGTAAGTGTTAAAGTTATATCTTAGCCAAAAAATATCCTGAACTAAGACAAACGAATTACACAAGGAATATGTTAAATTTTACCACTTTCAAGTGATAACTTGAAGTATCGTTGAGCATTGAGGCAAACACTGGCTGCCCAACACACAATGTACCTCCATTCCATTTGTTCCCCACCCCCCACACAAAGAGGTCACATACAGTTATTTTGGTAGGTTTAACAATCTATGATGCACATAGATACAAAAAAGGTCCAAATCTCATTTACATAATAAGGTCAGTATAGCTGAACCTCTCTCTTCCTGAAACATAATGTGAAATGTACTGACTGAGTTCCATCATTACAGAAACAGCATAGCAAAATACGGGATGGAAAATAAAATGAAGAATAATGCAGAAAGCTTCACACCTGAGACACAATTTTACGAATCTGAGGTTCAAAGCCCATGTCAAGCATTCGATCCGCTTCATCCAAGACAAGGTAGGTCACCCTACGCAAATTTGTGTGGTGAGATTCCAGCATATCAATCAACCTTCCAGGTGTTGCAATTACGATTTCAACACCTGCAGAGAAACAGTACATGTGTAAGCGTAAGAGGCCTGTATCAACTGGATGATCGGATTCCTTTATACAAAAAAGTTTCAATATAATGAATTTGGTTACCACCTAAAACAAGAAGCGCAGATCACGAAACTTGCAATATGATAGCAAAGCATCTCAAATATCCTTGTCCCCTCTCTTTTGATGGACAAAGTCATCTCAAACTCAAGCAGCACCTACCTTTCTGGAGATCACGAACTTGAGGTCCCTTAGGAACCCCGCCATATATGCAGGTATTTTTAATCCTTGATGAAGCACCAAATTTAGTGGCTTCTTGTTGAATTTGTACAGCTAGTTCTCTGGTTGGGGCCAGAACTAATACAATCGGACCATCACCAGGAGCTGAAGAAAGGCAAGAACTTACGTTAATAGATCACTAAAAAGCCATAAAATGAGACTCTGCGACAGTTGAGATGCATGCTTACATAAAATTGGCTGAGCATTGACATGGACAATAGCAGGTAGCAAGTAGGCAAGCGTTTTCCCCGATCCTGTTTCTGCAAGACCGATAAGATCCCGACCCTTTAGCGCCATTGGCCATCCTTGAGCTTGAATAGCTGTTGGTTCAACAAATCCAGCCTTCTTAACCTCTTCCAAGACATACTCTGGAGTTGCAAGGGCATACCATATATAGGTCAATCATGAATACAATACCCAAGAAATATAGCAGGACATGAATGCAAAAGCGAGAAAAATGAGTAAATTAGAAACTTTGGAGGGGAAGTTGGAATCGTAAAATTCTAAGCTGAGTCAACTTGAGGCTAATTGATTGGAATGTAATTTTAGATAAGACAAGTAGACACCTTTTAGACATTAAAGAATATGCAGAGACGAGGTTGTAGGATATCTTATCAAAATATCAACCAGATGGATGAAATGGACTGCAATTAACACTTATGTGACAAATCAAAATATAATAAAATCCATTGTACATCTCTTTTGCATGCTTATCAGATTGGCTCCTCTGCTAGGATTCACAAACTCTTCTTCATTCTCCTCACTCTACCGCATATTCAGGAAATTGTAACATGGGTATTGATAAAAGTAGCCAGACAAAACCTATATAGGGGGCGTTTGGTTCAAATATTTGGAATGGTATGGATTGGAATCTCATACCATGGTGGTATGGATTGCAAACTCCATACCAACCCAAAATTGTTTGGTTCAATTTGGAATGGATTTTATATCCAATTCTAGTGTTTGGTTCAATTGAATTATGGAATGGGTTGTATTAAAAAAAAAATTCTAATTCAATTAAACACAATTTTCTTTCATAATAAAAAACAAAACAAAAAAAACACAAAAAAACCAATCCAAAGGCATTTTCTGTCGCGACCACCAATACTTCACTGCTACACAAAGTCCATCTGGTTGCTGCCCAGAGGCATTCTTCCGGATGGAGTTAGATACCAAGTGTGCTAGATTCGTCGTCTATCTGGTTGCTGTTATCGGCTGTTGGTCTTCACAACTCGATCAGTTGATGATGATCGGTGGCCGCGAAATCCGAGGACAGGTAGCGAAATCCGCGGAATCTTCTGATGGTAGGGAAGGGGTGAAAATGAGCGTTGGGCAAGGAAGGGGTGAAAATGGGCGGTTGGGCAAGGAAAGGGGTGGCGGGACGGTGGTTGTTTGGGGAAGGGGTGGTGGGAGGGGCTCTTCTACATTTCTAGGGTTTGATACCATGTTGGAAAGGAGTCTCAATCTTAGGGAGGGGGGTAAGTTTCTGATTCCAAGGGATTTGGATGGAGTTAGATACCCATGGGCCATGGGTATCATATTCCATAGCAAAATAAGCAAACCAAACACTTGGGTGGCTTCTAATCCATACCATTCCATTCCAACTAGGTGAACCAAACACCCCCATAGAGTTTAACGAAGAAATGGCTCATGAAAGTATAATGCGTTAGACGTGAAACATGTTAGGCCTGGATTATGTATTTACCAAAAATAACTTATTTCCTTGGCTCAACCCCCAAACCACCCCCCCCCCCCCCCCCCCCCCCAAAAAAAAAAAAAAGCAACAATCTAGTGATATCTAAATGTCATTTTGAGCCTTTCTACTATTTCATTTAGAGTATTACTAAATCTACTACAGTTTGTTTTCAGTCCTTGCTAGTATGCCCTACAACCATTTACTTGTAAAACACACACAAGAAGGAAAAGAAGAAAAACATGGGTATAGAAAACCATTCATTTCACTATTTTCTTCAATATAGTCATTTAGAGACAGGCTCTTCGTGATTGGTTACATCCAAACTTGGATACGCAGCACCTAAAAGCGAATTCATATTGTGTTGTTTCTTATTTGGCTCTCAGCGAAATGTAAAAGGTCGCAACTTGGCAACACATATACCAAATAGAAATACAAAGGCAGCTCACCTCCTATTTACTTTGAGTCACTGAATTAAGCTCCCACAATTTAACCATGCAAATGGGTAAAAAGAAGTGCAAATGAGAGTCATTCCAAAGCTTAAACTACGAATTTTCTCTTATATAAGAACAATTACCAACACCATCCTGCCTAAAGTACTACTGAAATCCCAACTCCTCCCATAATATTTTTGCTCTTGTGTTCATAAAGCGTCATAAAGATTACAAAGGATTCAAACCTACGTCTCGATGCCCCCCGCACCCTGTCAAACTTATCCTCCAAAGCAACAGATATAGCAAGCATTTTAGGTTAAACTAGTTTGGTTGGAAGGAAAACGTTTTTCATAAAACTAGTTTCTCTACTTGGTATGTGAGGGGTGGAAAACTAGTTTTCTTAATAATTGACAATACTTTTCCATGAAGGCTCCGTTCGTTTTGGAGGAAAATCATTTTCTTGACATCTTTCATTTTCCTTTTTGTTTTGGTAAGGGGTGGAAAACAATTTTCCTAAAGGTGGAAAATGCTCTTAGAAGAGGAACCAATTTCATTTTGTAAACAAGGTATGCCACATTTTCCTCTCCACTCCTTACTCCTCTTGATTCTCTCCTTCTCATCTTTCCTTCTCTTTTACTTCATTTACTTTTTCTCCCTAAGTTTTCCTCTATTCAAACAAACAAAGGAAAATTTTTTCTAAAATCATATTTTCCATTGAATATTGTTTTCCTTGAAAAGTGATTTTCCATGAAAGTTGTTTTCCATTAAAACAAACGGACCCGAAGTGAAAACATATTCCTCCCTAAATGGAGGAAAATACATTTCCTCTCCGTTCCTTATATTTCTCCTTCCTTTTTCCCTTCTATCCTCCCATTTCATTTTTATTCTTCCTTTTTCCGTTTTCCCCTCTATCCTCCCATTTCTTTTTCATTCTTCCTTTTTCCTCAAACTCTTCATGTAACCTCCACTTTGTTGAGTGTAAATCAATTTACACAAATATTGTTTACCTCTATTTTCAATTTTACATTATTTAGTTTGCAAAAGAGTGTAAACCATTTCCTTAGGACTAAAATATCTCTTACAACGATGGAAAACCATTTTCACTAAAGAGAAAATTGTTTTCCTCCCTTTTCCTTACCTCACTTGTACACTCCTTTCATTACCTCCTTACTTTCCCTTTCGTATATTTTTCTCACACAGAATCAAGGAATGGTATTGTAAATTGTTTTTTCCATGAAAATCATTTCACGTTGAAAATGTTTCCCACCCAACCAAACCAAGCCATGTAAATAATGAACCAATCTACATTTGAGTTTTATCATTTTCCAAACAAAATGACTCTTCGTCCAACCAAACAAACCCTAAGAAACGAATTTCGCTACAAAACAATACTTGAAACAACTGAATTCAAATCAACAACTAAATAATCGAGAAAGAAGACCTGGAAACCCGACGTCGGTGAAACTTTTAATAGGCTTAGGAACATCGCGACCTTCGACAGTAATATCCCTAACTCTCCTATACTCATCAACCTCCTGTTCAGTCATGGCGGCGATAGCAGGAGTTTCAACATAGAAATTCTTCTCGAATGGCGTCAAACCATCCAAATCCAATTTCTTCTGAGGAGATGAGTCTCTTCGCGGTGCCGGAGCTCCAATTCGACCTCCTCCGCCATAGTCTCCTCCAGTTGAAGCTCCGTAATCACTGCAAACACCATTGTAACGAATTTGAGAAGCGCGATAAAATTAGGGTAAGGAATTAGGGGAAGTGGAGGAGAGAGGAAGAACCTGCGGCGGTCGCGGTAAGAAGTAGGATCAGTAGAGCGAGAGTCGTAGCGGCTCATCGTCTTCGTCGGAAAGTTAGCGATGTCCGGTTAACCTGTTAAGTTAAGCTATGAATGGTTTTTGTGTTCTTTTTCTGTTCTAGATATTGGCTTGGCTAGTCCCATGGTTCAAGACTATCCCAAAGTCCAATGGAAAGTAGGAAACACCCTCTTGGCTCTTCTAATCCTTTTTACACGACATGAGAATCAAACCCCGATATATCATAACTAGGGTTGTGAGGTAAATTGATAAGCGAACTTGTCTTTGTATTATTCTTACTAGCCTGTTATGCACGCGATGCGTGCGCATGATCTTCCATAAATTAGTCATCTCATTTAGGATGACTTATATTATGAAGATAATAATTTTTGCTTGTACTTACTTTCTTCTTTGGTTGTTGAAGTACAATGATTTTGCAAATATAAAAGCAGGCATAATATTCTTTTTACTCTAAGATACTTAATCCTTTCTCTTTAGCCACGGGAAAAAAAAGATTAGAGTCATGTTACTACTATAGTACAATTCCAAGTTTAAAATAAGATATCTTATTCCAAAATATAAAAATAAGAGAATTCAAAAGGATAAGAAATTAGTTTTTTTGTAAAATATTTCCACTTCTATTGAGTTCAAACATACTCAAGTTATAGTCTGAATTGTCGAACTGCTAGCAAAATTAATTTTTACTAATAGTGGAAATAATTATCAAGTCGATATTAAATATTTCCTCTGTTTCTTTTTAAGTGCTACATTTCACTTTTCACACTTGTCGAGACACATTTTGTTTGGTTTTTATCTTTCATTATGCATTTGTAAAAATTATGACAACAAGATATTAAAAATGTATACATCGAGACGAATCAAACAAGATCCAACAAGAACAATTTTTTTCTTTGCATAAATTGTAAAAGCCAGTCAAACTATAATGGATGAATAGTAGCACAAGACTATATTTTTTCTTATGCATAAATTGTAAAAGCCAGTCAAACTATAATGGATAAAAAGTAGCAAAGTCAATATGTAGCACTTAAAAAGAAACGGAGGAAGTATTTCAAATACTCTAAATAAAAGCCCACATAAGAAATCATGGCAAGTATCAAAATAAATTATATCACTATGAAACTCTCAATACAACCTTGAACCATAAAACACGTTCTTAAAGTATATTTACGTAATCTCACATTTGCAAAATTATTAGAGCAATTACCACTTCCCTGACCTCACCAATTCTACTTCCTTGAGCTAATCAATCAAGTCTACTTCAAAACTGAATCACCGGCCTTGCAATTTAACCGGATGACTTGCAAAGACTTTAAGCTGGAACTTTCAGTTTTCACTTAATTTCCTCTCCATTTCATAGTGACGGGGAATACGAAGCCCTAGTCAAATCCTTTCTCGCTCGCTCCCAATTGCCTCTTTACACTAACCTATAAGAAAAAATTAAGTAATTTATAATTAAAAATTAGGAAAAAATACTAATAAAGATGATCTCATATCATCAATTCAAATCTATTCACAAATCTTGGAACAATGCCTTGATTGAACTATAAAAATTAAACCTAGCGTCTAAAACAAAGGAGTATAAATAATTAATTCCCATGCCTTTGGAATTGCATCTACATTACCTTTCCAACTAATTTGCATAGCAATTCCAATACCACTATCATGAGTCCACATAAAGTATTTTTGAATAAATATGACCTCTGAGCAAGAGCTATCTCAACTCTCAAGGCAAGAATTGACAATAGATTTTGTTGCTTGCAAATAATGATAGATCATTATAAGAATTAAAGAAGCAGATCTATACTTACTTTGATTGGATGGAAAATATTTCAAGAAAAATCTTTCGTATGAAAATTATTTTCTGAGAAAAAAACTTACTTAAATATTAGTTTTCTTAATTTAGCTGTTCCTTGCATAAAATGTTACAATATAGGAAAATAGAAATAATAAGAGGAGATAAATGTTGAGGAACAAAAGGCACGTAAGGAATATGGAACACTATGAGTTTCTCCTTTACTTAAGAAGGGAAATGTATTGTACTTCTAGGAATATTATTTTGTGGGTGTCAAAGCGTTCCCACACTCGAATATAGGATAAATGGACTTGAACAGGAACACAATAAACTAAAAACAACAAATTTAATAACAAAAAATTAGAACAACTCAAAAGAAAATGGTTTATATGTTGTTGACAAATGTATGGCAAATTTCCAATGTTTCACTGTAATCATCAACATATATAAATAAACTCAATTAGAAAATTAGTAGTCAGATATTTTTCATTAGA
Organism: Patellifolia procumbens; assembly: GCA_947645195.1. Classification (NCBI taxonomy): domain Eukaryota; kingdom Viridiplantae; phylum Streptophyta; class Magnoliopsida; order Caryophyllales; family Amaranthaceae; genus Patellifolia; species Patellifolia procumbens. The sequence continues at coordinate 1,400,002 of CANSGD010000383.1, forward strand.
AGTGTTGCAAAACTAAATGGATTGTGGTATTAAGATGAACAATGGGAGGGATCACATACAGTAATGTAAGCGGACGCCGTGGTTAAGAACACAACATGCAATACTATAGAGATTATGGAAATGGTAATAGCTCAAAACATGGGACCTCACCAACTCTTAAATAGCTCTAATAATCGTGGGATTTCCTCTTAAATTAGGTAGTTAATAGTAGTATTGGGACTTTGGGACTCAATCATGGAATTTCCCCCCTAATTTAGGGATTATGGAGCTTTATTTGAGGAGTTACTCCTTTTTATTTTGGAGAGGGTATTTGCTTCTTTTTACGGTATAAACTACACATGTGTTGTTGATTTTTAATCTATTATTTTTCCTTTATTTAATTTTGGTGTCCACCCCCCTCTTCCCTTATAGTATAGAGATTTCTTAGGTTGAGAAAATATATGACTTAAATGTTTATTTTACTTTTGTAAAGGAGAAAGACTCTATTGGACCGACACCTCTTGCACGTGATTAACACAATTTATCACTTATATACTTTTTGGGAGTAGGGGGAGAAATAAGGAATTCTCATTCCTAATGATCTCATAACATCATCGAGGTTATAAAGAACACTTTAAAGAGATTGGTAAACTCTTTCAAGGGTTTTGGGGAGCTTATAGGTGATTTTCAATCTCTAATGGGTAAACTCTTTCCTAATATATTTGTTTCTTCTTTAAGCTATTTGGATTACTTATTGTTTTAGTGTGTTGAACATGTTCAAGTTTCAAGTTTCAAGTTTCAAGTTTCAAGTTGTTAGCCATTATGGTTGTAGATTTATGCTTGTTGGTAATTAAACTCTTGATTGTTGGTTGCATTTTGTTGCGTATTCATGTGCAAGAGTGTCATATGCGCTATTGAATTGTTGAGAGCGCCTTATTGAGCTATTTGGTTTGTTGTGATTAGTTGTTAGAATTTTTAGGCTATTTTGTTGATTTTACCCCTGTGCACAATCTCCTTTTGTGTATTCAATGTTAATGTTATTCATGAAAGGAATGATAAAAAAATATCCAGATTGGAATTAGCATCGTCGATTTTACGTACAAAAGGTTGGACCTTTGTAATTGATTCCTTGTTCTAGTTCTTGCTTGTAAGTTTCTTGAAACCAAGAACAATTGTGTAACCGTTGGAACAGATACTCGGTAGATTCAGTTCAATAACCAATTATCTATATCACAGCTAGTATGAGTTAAAATAATTATATACTCTTATATGAGAATCGGTAATAAAAAAATCGCCAAATTAAACTTTATGATCAAGTTAAAAAGAATTATGAGATTTTGATAAGAATACAATAAAACAACTATTGTGATTCTTTTGTGCCACTTTATGAATATAAAAGTTGCAAACAGAAGGCAAGGTGACTGGATACTCGATGTTGAAGCAGGTTACCCACAAGTCCAATTTCGTATTTTCCTTTTTTAGACCCAATTAGACCATTTATGTCAATTTTGGTCTAACAGAATCAATTGTGACTAGGTCTACTACCAATTTCGACAAAAATCGGCCAAATACCTAATCCATCTCACGCCTTATTATTGTTGTCATTGTTAAATTACTAAACCTACAACTTATTATAAGTAATACATATTAATTGACAAAAAAAAATATTTTGAATGAATCTTATCTTTTCAAATTGACTCGAAGTTGTTTTTTTAAAGAATTTTGAATGAATCTGAGATAGCCTCAAAAGTCAATATTATTCCAAAATAATCAAACTTTCCTACTTCATTATTTTGAGAAAAATGGTAGGTTCAAAAGAAGATGACGTTTTTCATAGTTTATAGCAAGAGTACAGGGCATTGTTCTATTGGGATGGACAAACTTTAACTAATTGAATTTAACTAAATTGAACTGGATGATATTATAATTAATAATAAATAAGAGAAAAATAATGATACATTTACAATAAAAAATAATATATTAGATGATAATAATAATAATAAGAAAAAATAATCAGTTACTATATAATACTCCCTCCGTTTTTCTAATAGTGACGTTTGCTTTTTCGCGCGGATCAAGAAAAAAGTGCAAAAGTAAGAGAGAATGATGGAAACAGTAAGGAAAAAGTGAAAAATATGAGAGAAAGAGAGAAAAAGGATGAGAGAAGTGTAATTATTAGGTGAACCAACCTACCATTTATAGTAAAAGGTAGAAATGTGTCGATTAAATAAAAACACCCTTAAATGGCAAAATGTCCCTATTAAAAAAAACTGAGGAAGTATGAAATAATAATAGTTATTTAATAATAATAATAATAATAGTAATAACAATCAATAGTAGTAATAGTAGTATAAATTAGATTAACAATAAGGACAAATAATGATAATCTTAATACTTCCTCCGTTTTGTAAAGTGATACACTTTCTAAAAAAGGGTACTTTGAAATAAGTGATACACTGTCAAGAATAGATAGATATATTATTTGTGCTTCTTCTAATTCATTCTCATGACATCAATATATAGGCTAGAAATATAACCTAACTATAATAACGTAATGGGCCTTGGACCTACAAAATAATTTGGACATACGGTCCACTACATCAATACTATAACACCCTCCCGCAATTGTAACGGCAGTAACACGAACGTTACGATTGGACAAAAAAAAACAACTAATAATTCTTCAATAGCATCAGATAAAAAAAAATCTAATAATTCTTCACGAGCATAGATCAATTTGTCAACGTGTAGCTTCAGCAAAATTCGGCGTGCACAACATGTTGATGCCGGCTTCAATTCCTCAAGGGCTTCTTTTAGAGTAAAACCAAACTCAAATCAACTAGAAGTAATAGTTTTTCGGAGCAAAACCAAGCTCAAATTCATTGGGTTTTCAGAGCAAATCCAAGACTCAAATTCATTGGATTTTTAGAGCAAACCCAAGCTCAAATTCATTGGGTTTTCGGAGCAAACCCGGACTCAAATCTTGAGAATTGTTAAACCAACATCAAACTTTAAAGCATATAAAAGTATTATGTCTCACATGAGACAAAATAATCAAAACCAAACTACCATGACAAATTAACAAGTATATATATAAAAAAAAATTAAAGAAAGTGGGGGTGGGCAACACACCCACTAACTATATATATAAAACTACCTAAACACTCTTACAATCTTTTGCCTCAAAAACCGTAAAAGCAACAATGTATCACTTGAAAGAAACGGAGGAAGTAATTGACTTGAATTGAAGCAAATCTATATATATATATATTAAAAAGCGTAAGCAAGCATTGCAATCCGCCACGTGTCACCACCCCCTCTTTGAATGACACTCTATCCACTTCATTCTCATAAAATAAAAAATTGTCAACGTGAAGACTCGAACCCGTGACCTTAAGTATGCAATAAGGAGTTTCAACCACCACTCCAACATGTTATTAATGTTTCTTCTATCAAAATTAATAATGATGTATGAATAGAAACCAAGAGTTAAATTGTAAATTTTTAATATACATATTGTAAATGAGATGCCTATTTTTTATAATTTTTCACACTATATGACATTAATTATTTTAACTATTATTAAATTCAATATACAAAAATCCCGAGCATCCTCGGGGCCTAAACACTAGTTTAATTTACATCAATATTAATTATTTTAAAACGCTTCAAAACTCATTTTAAAATACTTTTAAAATAGGAAAAATTGTCAGGAATAAGTCAACCTTTGCGTTGACCGCTTTTAACAAGTCAACCTTCGTTTATTCCATTGGCAAGTAAAGCTTGTACATGAATTTGCTTTTAACAAGTTTTTTTACTTATGACCTGAATAACCTGTAAACTTTCATTTAAAACTTACCATTCCCTTTGACTTATTGACTCTAGCAAAAAAAATTCCCTCCACATTTTCTTTTCCCCTAACTGTTCGTATACCAGTCTCTCTCTCTCTCCTGTTCTTCTTCTCCAAGTCAGGCATTGAAGCTCAAGCAATTCAAAGTTCGAATCTTTGCAACAGAGGTAAGTTCGTAGTTTTTTTTTTTCGTTTTTCGCACCAGAATTTTGTGGAATTTTTCCATTTTTTAATTGGAAACTCTTGGCTGAATGCATGTGTGTGTTGTTTGAGTGATTTATTCGTTTTAGTTAATTAGATGCTTTGAATAGGTTTGATGTTCATTGTAAGCAATTATGGTTGCAATTCTGGGTTGAATTATGGTTGTTGATGATGAATCAGTTACTTAATTTAGGGTTTCATTCCAATTTTTTTGTTATGTGTTTGGTTTGTTTGTTAAATAAATATAAACTGGGTTGGAACTTATATTGAGAAATAAATTGAATTTTTTAGGTGGCAATGGCTAGTAGTGTTTGGAATACTGTTACCTTAAGGTATTGGCATGGTGGCAGGTTTAAGGAAGCTAGTACAGAGGAGTTAATATATGCAGGGGGGAAGGGAAGACAATTGGTGTTGTTCCTGATGAGTTATGTTATTGGGAGGTTATGGATTTGGCTAAGAAATGTGGTGATTATAGCACAGTTGAGGCAGTTTTCTATTTACTCCCTGGGATGGGTTTGGTAGATGGGTTAATAAAGGTAGAAGATGACAAGGGTGTGCTTGCACTTTGTGATATAGCAAAGAAAGAGAAAAGTGTGGACTTGTATGTGTTGCATCAGCAGGCTGCCTCCACTTTCCCACATAAATCTCCCTCTAAATCTCCTAGTAAAATAATAACTCTTTCTCAACCACCTGAAACACAATTAAAAAATCAAACCACAAAAACTTACACCAAAAAGGGCCCCACCACCTGTTACAAAGATTCCCCCCAGAACTAGATCTAGGTCAAAGGGAATAGATGATGTTATAGTGTTGGACTATACAGCTTTTGCATCAGAATGCAACCCTACTTCAAAACCTCTTTCTCCCACAGAACAACAACAACCTCTAACTCCAAACACTTCACCAGTTCATCCATTATCCACAGAAAAAACTGCTCAAATTACCTGTTTCTCCTCCCAGATCTACTGAAGCAGCTACAAAACCTCCTCAAACTAAATCACCAGTTCACCTCATATCCACTCAAACACAAACTGCCATCTCTTCAAAAACACTAGATCCATCTTCTTCATCCAAACATAAACAAACAGAAAACCCCTTTGAAGATAATTTTCTTGAAAATTATGAGTGGGAGGATAATAGGCCAGACAGTCCACTAACACTGAGAGAATTAATTGGTGAGTCTAGTGATGATGAAGATGATCCAATTTATGAGCCTGAAAACATTGTGGGAGAGTCTGAAGGTAGTGGCTTAGATGGTTTGGACTTCATAAGTGATGAGGAGGGTGATTTGATTGGTGATGTGAGTAGGGATGAGCAACTTGAAACAGAAGAAGCTTTGGATGAATCAGATAATAGTGATGAGGAATATGTTGTTGCTAGGGAGAGAGTTAGAAGCTGCTCTTCTAGGTTACTTGTAATTGCTAAGCAATTACAGAGGGAGGCTGCTGAAGGGAAATTAGGTGCACAACAACCACCTAAAGAATCTGTCCCCCTAGATGATGAGAATGAATCTGATTATTATGACAGTGAAGAAGATATTGATACACCACCAGTGAGTGGTGATGAGGGTGAACAAGAAAGAAGAAAGAGGAGAGCTTTGTTGGTAGGAAAAGGTACAGACTTCTCCACCTTTGTGTGGAAAGTAGGACATAGATTTCCAAACAAGGGGAGCTTTAAACAGGCAGTGGCTAGGTATGCCATTTTCCAAGGTAGGAATGTGAGTGTGGTCTTAAGTAACAAAAACAGAAGGCAAGAGTGTGGAGTGAAGTGTGTGGAAGGGTGTCCCTTTTATCTGTATTCCTCTTGGCACCCAAGCAAAGCCAGTTTCATTGTGAAGAAAGTGGTGAATGAGCATAGGTGTCAGAGAAATATGAAGAAGAACAAACAATTGAAATCCAAATGGGTTGCAGCTGAGATGTTGGAATTGTTTAAGGCTAGGCCACATTGGCCAGCCAAGGAGATTATTGATACAGTGAGGAGGGCTTATAAGGTGATTGTGCATAAGGATTTTGCATATAAAGTAAAGTACCATGCACATCAGATGTTACATGGGTCTATGCAAGATCATTACAGGAAACTAGGAAGATATATTGCAGCTTTGAAAAAGGGAAGTCCTCAAACTGTCATTGAGTTAGTAGTGGATGGCAGTCTAGGAACAAACCCTCCCACATTCCAGAGGTTATTTAATTGCTTTGAAGGACTAAGGCAAGGTTGGAAGGAAGGATGCAGGAGAATAATATGTGTTGATGCAGCTTTTTTGAAGACTTTCTTAGGGGGGCAGATTATATCAGCTGTTGGTAGGGATGCTAATGAGCAGATGTATCCCATTGCATGGGCAGTGGTGGAGGGAGAGAATTTACTATCATGGGAATGGTTTTTCACACATCTACAATCATGCTTGGAGCTTGGTGATGGAGATGGTGACAGCTTATGGGGGCTCTATACCACCTTGTGAGGGTGAAAGGTTCTGGCCAAGAGTTGAGTGTGATCTAGATCCACCAAAAATAAAAGTTGGTCTAGGGAGGCCAAGAAAAAACAGGATAAGAGATCCATATGAAGATCCCAAGAAGCCTGGTGTTCTAACTAGGCATGGTATGCAAATGACTTGCACCAACTATAATGAGAAGGGCCATAACAAGAGGGGCTGTCCTAGGAAAGATTCTGCTGCACAACAACAACCTCCAACCAAAAAGCCAAGAGGAAGGCCAAAGAAACAAGCAGCAACTACTGAACCACCTCCACAACCACAACCTTCTGCCAATCATCACTCTACTACTGCTCAGCCAACCTAACTTGGAAGGGGAGGCAGAATGATCTTGGGTGGAGTAGGTGCAAGAGGAGGCTCCAATGCAAGAGACAGTGGGAGGACTGGACAAGCTGGTGGCAGAGGGAGAACTGGAGAAGCTGCTGGCAGAGGGAGGACTGGACAAACAGGTGGTAGAGGCAATGCAAGAGGCAAGGGCAGAAGAGGAAATCAGGTATAAATGTAATTTACAGTTGGTTTTTTTACACTTGCATAACATATTCAACTGAAAAATGATTTGTGTTGGTGTTTGTGTAGGTACCAGTTGGTGTTGGGGTTTACATAGACACCCAATCAAGCCAAGCTTCAACTTTTTTTTAACCCGACACAGTAAGAGGATGCTGCATTGCTACAATTATTTAAGTTGGTGTACTAGCAAGTTTACCTTTTGAAAACAAGAAAATTTGTAATAGATAATCTAGTATTTTAGTTGGTGTAGTTCAAAGTATGGATATTCGGATATTCGGATGTTAAAAAATTATTGCTTTACTTTTGGAAAGTATGGATATTTCGATGATTATCAATGAAGCTAGTATATTTTGGTGAAAAGTTGATTTACTTATCATTTCAGGTGTGCATTTGAAGCCAATTATGTAAAATGAAGCAACTATTAGCTATGTACAATTTTTGTGCAACATAGTATAGCTCAATTTAAGAATCTTACAACATGATAAAAATAATGTCAGATTTCATTCATCAAAGTTCAAACCATACATTTTGTTAACCTAGCCAATTAATACATAACTTAATAGGAACTTAATAATCTAATACAATCAACTAAATACTACCTTTACTTAAGAATCAAAAAGACCAAAAAAATAAAAATAGAAAAAAATAGGGCAACCATCATTCCTGTCAACTCTAAACCCTATTTCTTCAATTGCTTCACCTCTGCTTCTAGTTTCCCAATCTTCTTCTTCAATTCCTTTATCTTATCTTCACTGAACTTTTGCAACATCTCCAATTCTGCTATTGTAGTATCCTTCTCGAGCAGCCGAAATTGCAAATCATCAACATCATCCACCAACTTAAACATGTCACACTTAGTATTCTACAAATTGAAATTGGAAAAAAATTAGCTTTCCTTGTTAAGCAAAGTAAAAAAATTCAATGAATCAAATTAACTTACGGGTCAAAGTGGGCATCCATAAAATTTCGCACCGGGGTTGGATCCATTCTTCACGGTTCTGACCACGGCATCATTTCCACACTTGCACTGCACTTTTGGGTACAAAACCCTAGCTAAATTCGAAGAATTCCCAGACCCACACGAGCTTTGTCTGCGCGCTGACATTTTTAAGAGGGAGGAAAAAAACGAAAAGGAGGAAGAAAGGAAGAAGCAGAGTATGAAAGAAGAGGGAGGAAGAAACAGTTGGGTGGGTTTTATAACATGTGGGTAAAAATTTAAAGATTAATTGCAATAAAGCTAACGGATCTAAAGTTACCTGTTGGAACCTACTATTCCAGGTTACCATTTAAAAAAACTTGTTAAAAGCAAATTCATGTACAAGCTTTAGTTGCCAATGGAATAAACGAAGGTTGACTTGTTAAAAGCGGTCAACGCAAAGGTTGACTTATTCCTTTAAAATATTAAAGTTTCAACCTTTAACAACCTCTAATATAATACTAGCAAATGAGGATTTAAAAACCTCAAAAACCTTTACTTTTATATTTACAACTAACGTTAAACATAAAATTGTAAATCTGAAATTATAACTTAAATTTATATAATAAAAATCAGATTTTTAATCACTTAAACAATAAAGTTTTAAACTTTATTTATAAAACATATAAAAATCATAAAAATCATAACTTTAATCATCAAAACTATAAATAAATATAAATAGAGGAAAAATGGATAAGAAATAACCGGAAGAAAAACACGAAAAACCGGTAACGAAGAGGGAGAGGAACAAGTGCTGGTGGCAATAATTTTAATTTGGTTTTTTGGTTATTAGTAATGTTTTTCAAACCAAAAGTTACCGAGTTCTCATAGATGTAGTTTTGGGGTTAATGGTTATGGTTTTTGGGTATGTTAGAAATGCAAAAGTAAACATGCAAAAGTTATAAAAAAATCGTCTGCACGACTTGTTAGTAGAACGCATACTGGGCCTTAGGAATTCTTTATTGGATCAAGCCTTAATGTCAAACGATATTATATTAAACCAACTGATATTTTAAAACTGAGCAAGACACGGATATGACCTAGTTAATGAATATAGTTGCAATAACAAAACCGTAAATAACGCGGTATTCATTGATCTCCGAGTAAGGCTTGGAGTAAGGCCAAAGATACTTGATCTTCTTAGAGTTCGAATAGGAATCTGATTTGTGTACCCTTAATACTATAAGTCTATAAATACAACCTCTCACTCCCCACTCATCAATATATTCATTAGCATTACTCGTAGCTAGTAACATAAGAAATTTTCTACTAGTTTTTGTGAGTAATTAGTGAGCGATAATAAAGTATAATGGGTAGCATGAAAGCAGTCTTGTTTATGGTTCTTGCTCTTTGCTTTTCTCTTGCTGCTCGTCTCCATGCACTCCCTAATCCACAAGTTGATGCTATCTATCAGTTTGGTGATTCGATTTCGGATACGGGTAATTTGATACGTGAGAATCCAGTCGGGTCACATACTGCCTTTGCAAGACTTCCTTATGGACAGACTTTCTTCCATAAACCCACTGGTCGTTGCTCCAATGGTCTTCTTATGATTGACTTTATTGGTATGTTACTATATTATCATTATGAAATCAATAATTCAGTAATATCTTCAACATATCGATTATATGCTTCAACATGGTAAATATATAGTTATACAGAAAAATACTACAAAGACATACAATAACTTGCTTTCTTTATATTTGTATAAATTTGTATAGTCACTTAATCTGAGGGCATAAGATAATTGGTTATCTTTTTAATATGATTGTGATTCTTGATAAGTACTCGATAATCTTTTCGTCCACAGAATAAAAGATTTAATATTTTTCACCAATAGTTGAGTACTATAAAGGGTTATAAAACTATAATGTTAAAGACATTAATCTGATTTTGAAAAGAAGGAAAAAAAGAGAGTCTAATCTAGAAACGATAATTAACAACTTACAAATCTAAATAGTAATATGGTATAGGGTATCTCTTGGTTTTCATAGGATCACTTTGAATTAATAAAAATTCTTTATTTCTTTTTATATTCGTAGATGATTATTTTGATGTATATTTGTAGTATGCATGCTAACTTGTAAATTAACCATAAATTCTCACTAATAAATATCAGAATATTATCATGTTGTATGAAACATACACATCTAAATAATGTCACTACTCTATTGTAACAATGGGAGTAAGTCTATATTTTAGGTATTGTTAAGAAAGTGTAACCTTGATCTTGTTATTAATCCATATATCTGTAAATTTGTAATGCAGCTCAATATTTCAAGTTACCATTGTTGGATGCATATCTTAATGAAGCTGGCGACTTCAAACATGGAGTTAACTTTGCGGTTGCGGGGTCCACAGCTCTCACCACTTCAACACTAGCTGCTAAAAACATATTGTCTCCTGTTACTAATAGTTCATTATCTGTTCAACTGGGTTGGTTTAAGTCTCACCTTTCTTCATTGTGTTCGAATCCTATTCCTTCTGACTGCAAACAGAAACTCGCAAACGCCCTCTTTATCATCGAAACAGGTGGTAACGACTTTAACTATGCTTTCTTCCAGCAAAAGTCGTTCGAAGATGTTTATCAGATGGTAGAGGAAGTTATTAAAGCTATAACAAGTGCTATAGAGGAAGTGATTGATCTAGGTGCTACTCGAGTTGTGGTTCCTGGTAACTTCCCTATCGGTTGCATGCCTATCTATCTCAGCGCGTTCCAATCGAGTGATCTGAAGCAGTATGATGAGCTTCATTGTCTTAAAGACTTAAACCAATTTGCAATGTTCCAAAATGATCATTTACAACCAGCTATTCGGGAACTTCAGAAGTTGAATCCAAATGTCGTAATAGTCTATGCTGATTACTTCAATGCATTGGGGGACCTTCTTAAACATGCATCTTCACTTGGTTTGTTTCCTTATCCATTGATAATCTGATCTTCTTTTCTGAAGTTTGGTGTAGTTAAAGTGATGGTAAATCATTCATTCTTGACATATATGCAATGCAGGATTTGAAAAGGAACAAGTGCAAAAGACATGCTGTGGAATGGGAAACAATGCATACAACTTTAACATGACAACAATGTGTGGATACAATGGAGTTCCAGTTTGCAAGAATCCATATAAGCATGTGAGTTGGGATGGAGTTCATATGACTCAACATGCATATAAAGTCATGGCAAGCTGGTTATTGAGCAAAAATATCCTCCCTCACATCTCAAATGGAGTTTAGATTATTCATTTTATTTTCTTTCGTCTTGAACTGTTGACCAATACTCTTAGTATTTAGAATTGTTATAATACAAGGTAGCTATATGTTTTAATTTTGATGTATTAAACCTTTTTTTTTACGGGATGTATTAAACCTTGTTTAGCTTTAGTTTCATATTTCTAAGTTTGATATTTACTACAATGAGTTCTATCATGAGATTATATTTATTTAGTTTGCATTTAATCGCTCATAACCATTAAAGATGATTACATGACTATATTATAAAAGTTATAGCAATGTCCAATAACTCTGACCTAAATGCTCATGCTCGTGGAGTCCTGTGTGAATATAATACAACAGCAAGGCTTGGCCGCTTGGGTACATATAAAGACATCCACCGCTTTTCTTAAAATTAAACCGTTAAGTATTAAATGTGAACTGTCAATCTTAAAAATGAAGCATAAAAGTCAAAAATAAAATCATTGTTTAAAAAATGAAATTTCAAACTTCAAAAATGGACAAATTAGACCTTAAAACGAAAATATGTTAGCCTGCTATATGAGTATACCAGATTTATGCTAGTTTGTGTATGAAAGTTTGTGGAAGTAAGTTCTCATAGCACTAGACAAAAATAAATTTTACAATTGGATATGAAGGTTTCATTGCCACATTTTATGAAATGAGTGATTAATTGGTCTATTATACAAACTAAAGTTGTGGCCTGTGTAAAACACGAGAAACTTTTTTGTTAAAAAAAATACTTCCTCCGTTTTTTTTAAATGATACATTGTTGCTTTTACGGTTTTTGAGGCAAAAGATTAGTGTATTTAGGTTATTTTTAATTGCATAGTTAGTGGGTATGGCCCCCACCCCCACTTTATTTAGTTAGTGGGTGTGGTCCTCACCCTCATTTAATGGTGAATTTAAAGTGTGGTTAAATATTTAAGTAAAGATATATATGTCATTTTACGAGCAAAATTTTACCAATCATAGAAACTTTGTTAATGTATCACTTATTTTCAAACACTTTTTTTAGAAAGTGTATCACTTATAAAAAAACGGAGGGAATACATCCGGTTGAAGTGAACATAACCGTAGAGAGTATAGAATGAGCCTAATAAGAATTGAAGATAGAAGGTGTGGGCTTGGTGTTAAGATGTCGTACGTAGTGAGCAAGTCTGTACGAAGTAAGTGTTGGTCCAGTGATGATGGAGACTGGCTTTGGTAGGACGGACTCGTGTTCGAATCCCCGCAACACCTTTGGGAGAGGAATGAAACCTAACCACCCCAAATTTGACTTCGATCCGGACGTAGCCCGAAGGGTGAATAGGGTGCAAACACCCAAAAAAAACCGTAGTGAGCAAGTCTGTTGAATAAAACGGTTCTCTCTCTCTCTGTCCGTATCTCTTCGTCATCCTTTCTTCCCCCCCAGTCTACCAAGAAAGTGAAAAAAGCAAGCTTTAAAAACTTAAAAATGACCGAAGCTCCCAAACTCTTATGTTAACAAACCCAAGAAAGGTATTTTATTATTATTATTCCCCACCTTATTTCTTCAATTAATTTAACTTATTGATAATCAGTAATGATTGCGACCCACTAAATAAAAATGGAATCTTGTTGAGTTGTTGTTCTTTTCTTCTTGTAATTAATCAACTTAAATGGCTGAAATTGCATCTTTTTTATTTGTGATTTGCTGAAAACAGCACAGATTAAGCAATCAATAGGGATGGAAACTCAACCATCTTCTTCAACAACACCATCATCATCTTCTTCGTCAACGGGGAGTGGTTATGGCGGCGGAGCTTCCAAGCCTCCAGAGGTTCCTAAGGACTCTTTTGTTAGACGTTACAAGTTCTTCTTGCCTCTCATCTTGGGTGTCAACCTTGCTGTTGGAGGTTCATCTCTCTCTCTCTCTTTAATTTCTTAGTTTTGACTTCTGGGTTTCTCTCATTTTTCCGTTTAGTACATGTTTGCTATAGGAAATTTTCCGTAAAATGGACTCATCGGACACATGAATGTGTACCCGTGTCCCAGATGGGTACTCGAGTCCGAGTAACATAGCAGGGAACTTTAATGTTTGAATGCAAGATGTGGATGGTTTATAAGATATGCATTTGTTTAGATGAGAATTGTTTGATTCTGGGGGTGATGCAGCAAGTCTTTTGGGGGTTGACTTCATAGAATGATTTGGGTTTTGGCTTCAGAAGTTAGTTTCATAAGAAGATTTTTTGTTTGATGCAATCAAGACTTGGATAGAGATTAATTTGTAGGATGTGTATGGTGATCAGACTTATATGAGGGTTTGGCTGAACTAAGTCTGAGGTTTGCCAAGTGATTGAGTCGCCGAGCATTCCAAGAATTTGCTCTTTTTGGTGGTTTAGACCTTTGATTGCTTCAGCATTGCTAGCTGCTGAAACCTGAGTATGTGGAAATTTGGGTTATATCAAATTAGAAGTGGAACTATTGAGATTAATAGAGTTTGATATGTGGCAGTTAGATTATGCAGAGCAATCTACTAAGTAATTCAACTTCCCACTTCGGGCCTGTTCTGTACAGCTTATTTTCAGTTCAGTTCAGTTCAGCTCTAATAAGTTCACTTCAGCTCTAATAAGTTCAGTTCAGCTCCAATAAGTTCAGTTCAGCTCCAATAAGTTCAGTTCAGCTCAGCTCTAATAATTTCAGTTCAGTTCAATTCAGCTCCAATAAGTTCAGTTCAGTTCAGCTCCAATAAGTTCAGTTCAGTTTAGCTCCATTCATTTTTTAACCATTTTGTTTAATATATTATTATTGGTCTAATTTATTTTACTTATTATTATTATTGTTATTATTATTATTATTATTATTATTATTTATATATATTATTTTTGTTATTATATTTTTACTCATTATTATTACTATTATTATTATGGCTGAGCAAGGTTTGGGTTGGTGCACTGTTTAACCAAATTTCATATCAATAAGAGTATTCTAATTTGCAATTGCTGTTTCATTTTACCGACTAAATATTTACTATTACATTATGCAAGTGAACTACAAAAAATTAGAAGATATGAAAAAAATACAAAGTTGTTAATAATACTGCAGTATTATTTATGGTACAACGAACATTGTCGTTACGTTGCATATTAAAGATACTTTGGCGGTTTGTGGTGGGGTTTGGCGTATCTCTATCATAGACCAACCCACCACAAATCGTGGTTTGGTTAGAAGCACACATCAACCCATGTTTTAAGCTAATTATTATTATAATGGTAATATTAATTTACTTCTTACACATTATTGTTATTATATCATCATCATCAAGTATTAATATATTAATACTAATAATAGTAATAATAGTAATTACTCATTATTAATTATTATTATCAGTAATTATTATTTATAAAATTAATTTATCATTATTATTATTATTTATTTATTTATGATATCATTTAATAACATCAAAAATAATACTATCATTATTCATTTGATATTATTCTAAATTATTAGTTTAACTATTAGTACTTAGAATTATTATTACTTATTATTGAATATTCATAATAATAATTATTTACTTATTATTTATATATTTGTTACAATTTAATTCAACGATTCAGTTCAGTTCAGCTCCAATAAGTTCAGTTCAGTTCAGCTCTAATAAGTTCAGTTCAGTTCAGCTCTAATAAGTTCAGTTCAGTTCAGCTCCAATAAGTTCAGTTCAGTTCAGCTAGAATTAGCCGAAGAGAACAGGCCCTTCAAGGGGTTTAGGTCCTCTAGCGTGAGGGATCCGGTAAAAACATCTTGACTTATTGTTCTGATTTGTTGCTTATTGGTTCAAATCTATGATGGTACTTGTCGTTGGTTTACCAAGATTGGCCAAAAATTATACAGTATTGATTTGGAAGTGTAACTTTGAACAAAAAAAGTTCTGAACCTTCGGTAGTTTGTTTGTGTTGCTCACGTCTTTGCACATCTGTGATGCTTATTAGAAATAAGATGGTTTCTTGCTAGTTTAGGACTGTAGGTAGAAAAACTGTTGTGTCTCATATTGTGTAATTGCAATGTGTTCGCGATGAAGATCTATTGGGTGTCAAGTAGCATTTTGTTGGCTTGCTATGACAATTTCACGCTCTTTGATCTAAGCTTATAATGATATACATGTTCCTGGAAATCTTAAGAAAGAGGTAACGCCATAATGGTTTGTTTTGGCTTCTTGTGGGTGTCAAAAGACATGACTGATAGCTTGGCAATGATCTTTTGGGGTTTGATGTATCATAGTTTGCAGTAAGCTCCTTTTCAACTCCGCTAAAGGGTATGCAGCTCAAGGTGAGGTAATTAGAACTGACATGTACACTTCAGTACCCTGCTGGTCAGCAGAATGATTATGAGAAACAAGACAGATGTAGGTTATCCACATTGAATAAATTTGTGATTAAACTGCTTCTATTAATTACTTCAGGATTATTTAGAAAGTCAGAGATAAGAGAGATATCATGTGTTATTATTTGGATTCTATCCAATGTTAAATCAATTGGCTGTGATGAAACTGCTGTTTTATAATTCAGATGTGAAAGAACTTGAGGATTTGAGAGATTACAGGATGCTTAAGATTTTTGAGGTTAGGATTTGCTTTTCTCAGTGACTCCTGCTTAAAGATAAGACAATTACTATGAAGTCCCCTGATGGAATCATGCTGAGTTGCTAATTCAATGATACCTAATTCCCTAATCCCCTTGTGACTTGTGACTGAGACAAGCAAATTTAATATTGGGATATTTTGGTTTATTTTGGGTGAATTGTGATTCAAAACGCGAATTGGGTTAGACCGACAATTTTCCGTTGAAAGGGTAGTTCCTAAATCTAGCTTCCTTCTAATGCATTTTGCTGATTCTGGTGTTTTCCTCCCTGGTTTGATGTTTATAATTGATTTGGTAACTTCCAACTTGCAAGTAGTGTTTGATAAGAGCACAGGAACAATTCCTTTGTCCGATTTTTGAAGTATTTATTTCTATCTTAATTTTAGGCTGGTAACTGATAATTATGTGGTGGTGCAGCTAGAAACGACGAATTGACTGTTCATAGTGTCTTGAGTAGACTAGTATAGAAATTCCACGGAACTGATTACTTACACCATTATAACTTATAAGCTATTAAGCACGTTGTCACTGGAAAAGTTGCACTAACTATAACACTGACTTCTACCCAAGCCCAACAATCGGAATATTTAGTCATTGGATCATCATGCCTTCAGAATGAAAGTAACTCTAGTGTCATGTGTGAACTGTTTTACACTACTGGTGTTTAACTGCTTTTGTGTAAAAACTCAGAAATTTCACCAACTCAATTGTGTTGCTAAGGTTATTGATGCACGCATATCTCTACTACCTTGTGAAAATGAACCCAGAGTGAGTCCAAAATAGACAATGTGGATCATGGAATAGCTGGGTTGGTGATTGGTTTTTGTCATTTGGTTGATGCTCTAAATATGCATTTGGAATCCAGTTCTCATCCCAATTGTTCGGTTTGCTACAAATCTAAAGCCATTAAATATCAGGGGTAAGGGATTATTCAGTGATGAAACCACTTCCAGAAGAGGTTATAGATTTGAAGTGAATGATAATTATCATGCATCTCTCTGCCATATCTCCCTTGCCCTACTGTCCCTTCCTTCATGTTCTCTACTTCTTGCTCGTGTTTCTGTCCCTCCTTCCTGACACCAGTCCTTTTTTTTATACCCTTTCCTCTCCTCATATACGGTTGCCTAGATCTGGGCATGTGTTACCCAGAGAGCCTCAATTTCCCCTCCCCTCTCATATATGTTTTTGTGATGATGGTGTTTTGTGACTAGTTCATTACAGTTACATTGATGGCAATAGCTAATGGTTTTGGTGGTGGTAGCTATTGCGATTTTGAGAAGCGTTGGTTGTGGTAGAATAGTAGAAGCATTGGGCGGCGGCGGGCCTTGGTGTTGGGGCGGGGGGCAGGAAGGGAGGGAGGGAGTTAACAGAAAAGATTGGAGATGTTTATCACCCTTTGGATCTGCATTCTGCACCATGTGCGTTAATTCCTGAAATTCGTGTGTTTGTCTTACAGCTTACCTGTTTATGAGGACAAAGAAAAAAGATGTAGCTGTTGAGGAAGAAACTATTAATGCTACTCCCTCTCCCTCAAGCTCAACTTCAGCTGCAAACCCAACAACTACTGCTGTCACCGAGAGCCTGCCTATAGCCCAACTTACAAGAGTGCAAGAACCAATTCCTGAGCAACAGCAAAGGGAACTGTTCAAGTGGATCCTAGAAGAGAAGAGGAAGATCAAGACCAAAGACCCTGAAGAGAAGAAGCGCCTTGATGAAGAAAAAGCTATCCTTAAGCAGTTTCTCCGAGCCAAGTCCATCCCAAGTATCTAAAGCTTTTGCGCAGAAACAAATACCATAAGAATCAGGGGTGTGATTGGGTTCATTTGGTTGCCAGGTTCAACACTTTCACTTCTTTAAGGTGCACAAAGATTTCTCCAAGTCTTGAATTGTATTGCATGGTTAAATGAATATGAAGTAAATGTTGTCTGATATCTTGACCAATGTAATTTTTTTTGCAATTTTGCATGCCATTACCCTAACCTTACCCGTTTACCTCAATTTATTCCATACACCATTTTTTTTTCCGGCTATGTGTGCAAAACATGGGTAACTACAAGTCTTGCTCGTTTGTACATGGGCCTGAGTTTACGCATGTCCATTAGACGTGTTGTCCTTTTACAAGCATAAATTTCAATCCTGTTTATGTGGTAGAGGTCTCACCTTGTGTTTATCTTAGTAGACTGGAAGTACGAAGTGCAAATTATACAGGACTAGTGTTATTGCAGGATTTTAAATCTGGAACATATGATCCTGGCTTGCTGATCTACTAGTCTAGTGAAACAAGATGAGTGAACTTGTTAAGGGTTTAAAAGATACTTCAATAGTTCTGTAGGAATTTGCGACCTTTTAAATGCTTAAGTCACAATGGTTGAAATCTGTTTTTATGTACATAACTTTTGGAGGTTGAAAACAGTTTGTTTCAATCTTCATTCATCTAACAAATGATAACTAAAACACTTGTTTCAAAAAGTTATTTTGATAACTAACTTGAAACAACAGACATCTTACAACTAATTCTGTAATAACAGAAAGTAGAAGAATTTTCTATTGGTAAGGAGAAAAATGGACAAGTTAGGGGGTCGTAAAAGGGATCTCAACTTATCAAGCGTGAAATTATAAGGTAGATTTGGGAATATATAGAGCTATGTATTTTTTAAGACATAATTTTTGACTTTATTTATTAAATTTTAATGGTCCCTTGAATCAAATAATGAGATTTGCATCCGGGAGTACATGGTTCTAACTTCTACGTATTCCAAGATGTATATTATAAGTGTTAGGGGTGTATTAAGAATGAGATTTTAGGATGGGAAGATCTCATGAAATCGAGAGGAATATTCTAAGGGGTATTTGTTTGTGGGGATTAAGGGGAAGCATTAAGATTGTAAATCCACATAGTTTATAATCCCATGTTTGTTTGGAGGGATAAGTGATTTTACGGGGATTGGGAATGAGATGAAACGCTCCTTTATCCCGTCCCACTAAAATAAGACATGAGAGAGGGCAAGAGGTTTGATTAGGATTTACCAAGTAAATGACACATTTGCCCTTATTGAAAAGAACATAGATTAGGAGTTAGTAAGGGTAGTAAAATAAACATTTACCCGCAACTTATTCAAACTTATACCAAACAAGGGATATGCACGATCTTATCCTTTCTCACTCATCAATTTCCACTCTCCATCCCACCCTCTAATCTTCGAAATTTCCACATACCATACTACCCGGGACGACAAGTATTAGGGAGTGGGATTAGAAATTGAAAAGGAAATGATACATTTGCTCTTAATGAAATAGAAGGACATGGAAAATTAGTGGGGGTATTTGAGTAAGATATCATCTAATCCAAATTTATTCCCGAGTCATATCAAATAAGGGATATATTATTTTATCCTTCCCCCATTCGTTAATCCCTGTAATCTATATTTTCAATCCCTATTCATTTTTGTAATCCTTATAATCCCTATTTTACATACCAAACGCCCGTAATGATCTAGCCACTGAGTTAGAGACTCAGAGGGGTATAAGCTTATAGTTGGTGTTTGGCGCACGGCATTGCTTTGCGCCCAGATTAATACCATGCACGAAGGAATTAGATAAAGCCATTTATAGTTTTATTCTTTATTCTAAAGTAAAGAATGAATGAGTGAGTGAGGAAGTATTTTAATGTGATGAAATGATAGCATTTGATTACAAGTGACTATATAATATCTAAAGTATGTATATAAACATTAAACGTATAGTATGGAGTTAGGTACGAGTTTAGGCAAAGACATGAAGAACTAGCTATACATGACACTGTGACAGTTAATAATTTTTGTTGATAGTCAAAAGAGAATGTATTGAGCTTAGAAAGAAGGCACTATCTATTGTTTATTCTCCTCAAAAGGATTTTAGCCCTAATGCTGATAATCTTCAGTAGATTTGAGTACTCTTTTATCCAAATTGAATCTTGACCTTAGGTTAATAGGAGAAACATGTTGAGGGCACTTAATCTTTTAGACTATGTGTGACCCTTGTTTAATTTGAAAGGTTGTAAGGTTTCTCGTATGTATTAAATGAAAATTCAACTCAAAGCTAATTATGAAAACATATATTCAAAGAGATAAAAATACGGTTAATATGAAAATTCACGACTATTCATCATATGTATGTTGTTTAGGTACCCAAAAATAACACACGACATTGACTACGTGAAACAAACTTATCCTTGTAGTATGATTTGTTGTGAGTATAACATAAAGACAAAAAAAACTTTGAAGTGATTGTGAGGTGGAAAGATCTAAATAAAATCTCATGTGGGATTTTGCCATTAACAAATCCTAGTAGGAGTACAATTTATGAGATAATTGTTTTGATTCACTTACCCCAACAAGAAATAAGAAGTGAAGCTCGAAATCGCAATGCTCAAGCTACTTCCAAAGTGATTATGTGCTTGAATACTACATAAGAGGAATTTATTGAATAGCAACTCTTTCTTCACCAAAAAAGTTTATGAAAAGGAGTAGTAGTAAATTCTGTACCATTAACCGGAAATCAAGTTTAACATCCTTGCTAAATTATTGCGTAGCTAATCTTCCAAAATGAATCGTATAATGAATATAGAATATGCCTACGCGTAAAACATTTGTTAAAAGAATGGAACATTCGTTCCACCGATGATACTCAAAACACGTTTTCTCATCCCGCCTATCTTTGCAGGATAAAAAAGATCTAAGCGGGTTCACCCCCAAATTATACGAAACTAAATACAGATGGATCATCCACCCTGAAATCAACAGTTGCTGGAATTGTGAGCAGAGTCTCTAAAAGCAACACCCTACCAATCACTGCTTTTAAAATGGGACAAACAACTCCCCTAATTGCAAAAGAAACTGTTTTACGGAACGATTTGCTATAAGCCCAAAATATGTATATAAAGAAAATTATCATTAAAGGAGACAACTTGGTCCTAATCAAAGCACTCAATGGTATCTATGATACGTCTTGAGACATCCAAACTCTAGTAACCGATATCAATCGGATTCTCGGCCACTTTGATTCCGTCACTATCACACTCATATTTTTCGAGAGGCGAATAAAGTATCCGAGTTTCTTTCCAATTTAGGGCACCAAATCAACCAAAATAGTGCATTTATCGATGCTCGAAAGGAGCCTGAATTTGTAAAACTTATTTCCTTAGACAACTGCAGATATACCCTTGAGAGAAGAATATTCTAAGGCTTTTTCTTATATCTTTCAAAAAAAAAGCTAGCTTAATTTGCCCATAAACTCAATTTTATCTAACATTAAATATATATTTATATGACACAGTGTAATGGACTAATGGTCATCGACAGTAGTAATAATAAATCACAATCCATTAAATTAATTTATCATTGGAATATTCGTTTAAACCAAATACTTATTTGTGTCTTTATTCTCAAAGAGTGTTTTCTCATTTTCCTTCTTTTTTTGGTGCATATGAGCAAGGTCGTCGTGAAAATTTTGGGGGCCCAGTTCTAACATGAGAATGTGCCTCTTAATTTATTTTAAAAAATGAAGATGGACGGTTGGATAAAGAGGGAAAATTGAAAATATAAGGATAGATCATAAAGAATTGTCACTAAGGGTGGAAAACAAGAGAGGTATCCTCAAACATGAAGTAAATTTCCTGATATGATTTTTTTAGGGCCGCTGAAATTTCGGGGCCCTGTGTTGTAAGGCTCCTTACACACCCTCATCTATCTACTACGTATGAGTCACTAGCGTGGGATGAATATCGTTCTCAGCACCTCCTGGAACAGAAAGAGATGTTCTAACCAATCGATATATCCCTCACTACTCTTTCATTTTACTTTATTTAGTTTGTAGGAAGAGTAGGAAAATGGTTGCATTAATAGTAGGAAAACTATTTTTCTTTCTTAAAGAAGGGGGAAAACACATTTTTCTCTCTTCCCAATCAATCCTCCCATTTCTTTTATGTTCTTCATTTCTCCTTTAACTATTTATGTAAGGAGCGTGATAAAGAAGCATTATCTACAATGAGATTTGCCTTAAGAGAGTTTTTTTCAAATTATTTTCGACGTAGGCTAAAAGAAAACATATTTTGATGCGTGGCCTTTGGACACGCCACAATTCAAAATGATAAAAAGCCTAGATGTATCATTATAGGTTCATACATATAGTTGTAGAGAAATAACATCATATATGAAGTATTTGCTAAAAATTATTATCTAAGATGACCACCACCTAATAATTAGTCGTCTAAGGAAATACGTGTGCAAAGTGTATAGATTATGCATACAAAATGATGATAAGAATAGAGATGGGGGAATCCATTGACCATTACCCAAGTAACCTCTTCAAACTTTAGCCTGTCAATTATGTGGATTTTTGGGAGAAATTTGTTGGTTTGAAATGATGGGGATATGTGGGTTGCGGGGGCGGAAATTAGATTAATTATCACATGGATGCACGAGGGGATGAGCAAAATATCCATTGTGTCCACAAAATAATCATGCTTTGTAGGGACATTTACCTCTATCTTTCCCTACTATTATTGTTGTTGCATACTTCACGAAGAAACTAAAGGACTCAATGTATGCTATAATCTTCTTAATCGTGTTAGAAATCTATTTAAAGTTGACAGTAAAATCAGTACTATTTCTCGGCAAGATACTATATATACTCGGTTTCTCTTATGAAAAATTATGGTTCTGCTATTGATATGATCTTTATACATAAGCTTAAAGAAAATAAATAGTATTTGGTGTAGTTTGTAGGAGTTTCACTCTGTAACTTTGAGATCATAACTACGCTTCGCCAATTCTTACTAAAACTGATCCTTACTGATTCATAAGTCTCCCTACCTATAATATAATATAAAAAAACCGCCAAAATTTTCTAAAATGCCATTCACAATCATTCGATATATGATCAAATTATGGGATCGAACTTGTCTTATACAGTTATTAGATCATTTAGAAGAAAGTTAGTATAGTTGGTAGAAGGCACAGAGAGAAGAAACATAAACATTTTAGTATAAATCTCCAAGACACAAGTGATCCGAATGAATAGGGACAACGAGTTAGAATTATCATATTATAAATTGTTGTATTCAGACAAGGGATAGTAGAAACGAAGTTGCTATTTTTTTTATAAGGTACGAGAAAATCTTGAGGGATTTTTCTCTCAAAAGTGGACCCAAGTTATCTGATAAAAAAAACGATAGAATATAGAATCTTCAAGGATATCAAAGCTGAAAATTATTAGCATGTAAGGATAAAGACATAAATCTATGAGCATAAAATAAAATAAAGACATAAATCTATATAGCTACAGTCTATCATGGTATTATTCAATCTATTTCAAGAGTTAAATTACTAACATAACATAACTTAACTTTGACTCGAATTCTGAGTCACATATTAAACTCAACTCATTCTTTAATCTGTTAAGAATTTTTTTACAATTCTTAATACGTCGTATACTATTTGATGTGTCTGTGCAACATAACTATCTTTACCGACAATAAAATATACTTACATAGACATTATAGATTCATATTGATATTATTGAACATCTATCCAATAAACTTGTGGAGGTCAGAGAATGGCACTATCCATAATCCAACATATGCTTTTTGTTTGGACCATCGACCATATGCAACTGAGAACGACCATTCTTAAGTATTGGCCATTGAATATTTTAGGGTTTACACAAACAAAGCGCCCACAAAAACCGGGATATACCCACTGATACTTTTGCATATATATCTGTGGTAAAAACATCAAAACAATTTTGACTAGTCTCAAGACAAACAAACCCCAACAAACGGCATAGGATCCCTTGAGCATCTTTCAAAGTTGTATAGCTCCCATGACCTTATCTAGCTCTAGGTGTTATATACTCCAATACTATGTTTGGTTATTTTGTTTAAGATTATAAGATAACCAAAAGTTAATATTCCTTTTGCACCTTACCTACTCCATAAATATAGTAATCCTCCCATATCTTTGACATCACAATCTTGTAGAAACATTACTCTATTTGGCAATTGGCTGATAGTTGTTGGTTGGTGGCTTTATATGCTGGCAGGTATCTGTTTTTAGTGGCTTGTTTGACTGGTTGTATAATTATTGGCTGTTAAAAAATGGTTGATAAAAATGGTTGTTATTGTTAGTTGTTTAGTACAAAATAGAAGTAAAAGCCAAAAGCCAACCAAAAAAGCTAGTAAAAGTAGCTTCTTGCTTTGGCTGAAACACTGGCTTTCCATTATTGGTTGGTTTGATCGGTTTTTCCATTATTGACTATTTATAAAAGTATTTAGTAAAATCAATAGTAAATGATGGATGTTTAATGCAAAAGAAAAACAATACCAATTCACAAGCTGATAAAAGCAGCTTTTTACTTTTAGTTGAAGAGTCGATTTTTATTAGCTACTCAAAAGTTAATTTTTCTATTTGACTTAGTCAAAAAGCACCACCCCTTATTACCGAAGAGTTTCAATTTTCAAACACTATGTTTCTATACCATAATACCAATAATGCTTCCGTCGGTTGATTGAGTTTTTGAGTCATACAAATGAATGTTTTAGATTATTAGATTCCATATATGGATGATTAACACCCAAAACAAGTCATAGCATTCAACATAATCAAAGATCTCTCTTTTTCTCTCAGTTCGGCGCCCGTGCGCATATCCATGCAAACTCATAAGTACCGCAGGTTTTTATGATTTATTATCCTTACTTCCATTACTTGGCCCCCTCTACTAAACACCAAAACATAGGCTATATAATAATACTATTAGATATGCGTATGGTATATTCAAGACTAAATTTTGTCCAATTTGCTCATTTTTCAACTCCTAAATAAGCAATATTTTGCTTATTATAGAAAGGTTCAAATGTTCAAATGATCAAATAAGAATAAGAAATCATTATTTATTGTAGATGCAATATGCTCATAGTACACCCGAATATACGACAGATATTCTGATAATAATATGAAAGCATATAGTGCTATAAAAAAGCTCTTAAACTTGTGCAGAAAGTGCAACTAGACTTAACCAAACCTCAGAAAAATGGACATTCTCTGCTGCACTTTCTTTGCTTTTGTCATTGCAACAGCAATTTCCCTGTCTTACATTTTCCATATGTTTAGGAATTATATTACCAAACTCAAAATCTCACCATTAAAAAGATGTTCCAAAACTTCAACTATTCCTACTATTTCTACTTCACTACTTCCTTTAGGTACTCTTGGATGGCCACTTCTTGGTGAAACAATGGAGTTTATCTCTTGTGCTTATTCCGATCATCCTGAAAGCTTCATGGATAAACGACGTCGTTTGTAAGTACTTATATCCTACTATTAACAATCTGTCGAAAAATTTTCGATATTTTTCATAGATTTGGACACCCTTTGAGCTTAATTTTTGTGGGTATGTTTTTTTTTTTTTGGTTTTACAAGGTATGGTAAGGTATTTAAGTCCCACATCTTTGGAAAACCAACCATAATATCAACAGATGCAGAGGTGAACAGGTTTATACTCCAGAGTGATTCAAAGTTATTTGTGCCTTCTTATCCAAGATCTTTAACAGAACTAATGGGGAAGTCTTCAATTCTTCTCATTAATGGAAGTTTACAGAAAAGAATCCATGGACTTGTTGGTTCTTTCTTTAAATCATCACATATTAAGGCTCAAGTCACCAAAGACATGCAAATTTATGTACAACAAGCTATGGATAAATGGGCAGATAATACACACTCCCCCATTTTCATCCAGGATGAAGCCAAACATGTGAGTCTCCCTCTTTCGTACTTCCAAGTTTATCGAAACACGCAAGTCGATAAACTTATCTCTAAGGTTGCGATTCTCTTCACCTTACAAAAGTAAAGTTTCCAAAAATGCAAGTACGGATAAGTTCAAATTAATTTTAATAAGTGCATATAAGTTCAATTCAGCAAAGTTTTGCCTCATAATGCATGTATGTTTATAGGATTCATGATTTGGTTTAATACAATGAATTCAACTAAGCTACGAAAAAAGAAAATAGAAAAAGAAATAAACAAAATGGGAAAAGGAGTCAAATTAGTAATTATTAGTGTATACAAAAGCAAGCAAAAGTTAAAATAGTACTATGTTAGCATGATTGATTGTTATGTTTAGTCTATTTAATAAGGTTATTAGCACTAATTAATTATTATTTGGTTTACAAGATTGCTTTTCAAGTGCTGGTGAAAGCATTGATTAGTCTGGAGCCAGGAAAGGAAATGCAGTTCTTGAAAAGACAGTTTCAAGAGTTTGTTTCTGGGCTTATGTCTTTGCCTATAAATTTACCTGGAACTCAACTTCATAGGTCGCTAAAGGTATAATTCGCGTAACTTTTATTGTTTTTTGTTTAACGTACTAATTGATGGTCTGACAGTTTACTAACGGCGTAATTTCATGAAAACAGGCAAAGAAGGAAATGGTGAAGTTAGTGAAGAAAATAATAGAAGCTAAAAGGAATAGTATGGTCCCAGGAACAGACCCAAATGATGTGTTAGATGCTCTCTTAAGTGACAAAAGTGGGCAATTAACAGAGGATTTAATGTCTGATAATATGATTGATATGATGATACCAGGAGAAGATTCAGTCCCACTTCTTATTACTCTTGCCATTAAATATCTATCGGATTCCCCATTGGCCCTCCAAAAATTAACGGTATGATTTTTTATTTTTATTTCTCTATTTTAAGCGTATAATTAAGGTCTGGTTCTCTTCAATTTATAAAATAGTGTATTAAGTTTTAGCCTTTAAAAGAAGTCTTATTATCTTAGCAAAAATCAAGTGTCAGTAAATGGCTTTTAGGCGGCTTTTTTATTGGCTTTTGATTTTTGCGTGTGGTTAAACAGTTGAAAAAGTACTTGTAAGTATTTGGTAATGGCTCTTGCAGTAGTTGTAAAACTAGCTCTTCGTTGAAAAGACAAAAGCCAAAGGGGTATTTGACAATTGACTGGTGGCTAATGGCTTTATATGTTGGTTGGTTTGACCGGCTGTTTTTAGTGACTTGATTGATCGACTGTGTAATTATTGGTTGTTAAAAAAGTGATTGGTAAAATTTGTTGTTAATGATGACCATTCAGTACAAAATGGAAGCAAAAGCCACAAGCCAGCAAAAAAGCTGGTAAAAGTAGCTTATGACTTCTGGCTCACAAGCCAGCTTTTCAGCCACTGCAAAAGTTATTTATCAAACACTTTTTTTAACTGTTTGACCGCAAACAAAAGCCAAAAGTCTGGAAAAAAAAAACCCAAAATCCATTTTCCAAACACTCCCCAAAAACTACTTAGACTAGCTTTTTCTGGTGGCTTTTGCCTTCTACTTCCATTTTTTTACGAAGTAGCTAACATTGACGGCGGCTTTTACCAAAGACTTTTATAAACAAGTAAACAACCAATAATAACACAGTTGGCCGAGCAAGCCACTAAAAACAGGAAAAAAAATAAGACTCATCAAAATTCTTCGGTTTTGATGAGTTACATAAGTAATAAAATTATGTTTTAATCAGCGCTTAAAAACAATTTTAAACTGTAATGATCCGTTTTACACAAAACTTGTGATAGCCAGTCTATCCATGAGTATATGGATATACCTTTTAAGTTAAAACTTTGAGGTTTTACACAAAAACTTGTGATAGTCAATTTATTTATGAGTATATAGATATACTGTATGTACCTTTTAAATTAAAACTTTGAGGTTTTAAAATTTTACATGCTATAATTTTAAATTAAGACTTTGTTAAACGATATACGTATACCAAAACTTACTCTCACTTTTACATAGTAAAACAAGTTAAAGAAAACACGGCCTCGCACTAAAAGAACTAGCGTCAAATACACGTGATGCATACGAAAGCGGAAGCGATTAATAATTTAATTCGTGAAACAAATAATTTTCGAATTTAAAAAGCAATTCGCATATTTTTTATTTTTTTTTGTTCTTGGTGTCCGTCCTCTTCCTTAATAGTATTTTTCCTTTATAGTATATAGTATAGAAATTCGAAATTGTGACGATTTTTCGAATATTGCAGGAGGAAAATATGAGACTTAAAAAGCTTAAGGCAGAGCTAGGAGAGCCCATATATTGGAGTGATTATCTTTCATTGCCTTTTACACAGAATGTAAGAGTCTATATATACTGTAAAGTATCTTATATGGTGTTTAATTTAAGAATAGCCAAATTTGAATTATTTAGTAATTTTTTAGTCAAATAATATAGGTTTTGATAAGTTTATGGATGTGCAGGTAATTACAGAAACATTAAGGATGGGAAACATAATTACAGGGGTAATGAGAAAAGCAATGAAAGATGTGAAAATAAAGGGTTATTTGATACCAAAAGGATGGTGTGTTCTTACCTATTTCAGATCAGTTCACCTTGATGAAACTCTATATGAAACACCTTACCAATTCAATCCATGGAGATGGCAGGTTAGTTGTTTGGCCTGTGTCTCAATCTATAGACCATTAGGACGCCACTATTTTTATATTGTACATTTGGGTTTAAATATGAATAAAATAGTAGATCTTGAAGTATCATAAGCATAGTACATAGAGTTGGACATTAGCCGTGTGGCCCGTGTCGTTCATATGGCCCATATCTAGTCAAGCCTGGGAGGGGGCAGGAAAATTTTAAAAGTGTGGCCCAAGCATGGCTCATCCCACATGCCACGACGTGCCTACAAGCCGTCTTTTAAACTTCAATATTTTATGGGTTGAAGATGAGTTGGGCTGAGAGGTGTTACCGTGTTAGAAAAATATTAGGATACTAAAGATATGATAAATATTAGGATGATATTCATAAGTAGATATATTATTATCTTAGGAAAGTAATATCTTTAGGATGATATTCATAAGTATGATATATTTCCATTAAGTATTAGATTAATATTAGGAATAAGATATTAATATTAGCCATCTCATCGTGCTTGTGCGGCCCGGGATCGTTCCAAGCTAGTAGCAATTTCACGCCGGATCGAGTGAAACTCGTGTTTGGTAGTCGTGCCGTTTGTCGTGTTGCATTGGGCTCATGTCCAACATTAATGAAACACTTTAGAGTAAGATTTTACGCACTGCTAATTTTTAAAGTGTTTAAAATGAGCGAAACGACCGTTCCAGAAAAATAGATGAAAAAATAGTGTTAAATGTAGCATGGTACACTTAGGTTTAGGGCTTGATTAAATTTCCTTTGTTTTGGTCTAATAATATTTACTTTCTATTCACAGGATAGAGATACAAGTAGTAGTAATTTCACGCCTTTTGGTGGTGGGCAAAGATTGTGTCCTGGATTAGACTTGGCCAGATTGGAAGCCTCCATTTTCCTCCATCATTTTGTTACACAATTCAGGTGAAAATATTAAATATCTTCAGCAATTTTCTATTTTATTATACTCAAACACATGACATTATTTTAAATTCAAGTAAAATATTAAATATCTTCATGTCTTTTTTTTTTTATCATACTCAAACACATAACATTATTTTCAAGTCTAATTATGGCTTTATGCAACCTTGAAGGGTTGAACATATGCGAATTAATTCAAATTGAAAGGCTAAAAATTTCAAAGTTTGAGCTAGGAACACACACCTAAACTGAATTGTCATTTCTTTTATATATCTCCGAGTCACCACTTTAGATTTAAATTTAAATGAGCATATTATTGGGATTTACGTAGATACAAAAGACGCAATCAGTTAGTTTAAAATGCTACTTATTTAGTATGTGTTTAAAAAAGAATATAAGGAAAAGCATTAGGTGATTCTTCTTTTAATGAAACCTAGGCTATCTAAAAGCGAAGAATGATACAAAGTATTTACTATGATTATCTCATTGTCTTAAACTCTTAACTACTCTACTAAATACTCCATATAACATGAATTTATTTAAGGATCTATAACTTCTTCAATCACCACAATAATAAATCATTACTATTTCAAAAATGGGTGTCAATTTTTACAGGCATCCACAAATTATGCACGTTACTACTTGCTATTAATTCTACATGTAACATATTCAATGTTTACTTATATTTTACTCGTAGACGGATATCTTATGATAGTTCATACTTCATATAAGATATAGAATCTCAACGAAATTAATCAACGAAATTTTAACACAAATAATATGAAATTTCATTATTGATTGTATTAAAATTTCATCGAAAAAGTTACTCGTTTACACCTTTGAATCACTTGCTTGATAAGTGTGGTAAAAAAGTGTATCATGTAAATAAACAGAGGAAGTATTAACTTTCGATTTACATACAGGTGGGTGGCTGAAGATGATTCCATTGTCCATTTTCCAACAGTAAGAATGAAAAAGGGTATGCCAGTTTGGGTCAAAAGAAGAAGAGACTCTTGAAGATAATAGAGTTCTATTTCAATGCCAACTTTTTCCCTCACTTTTATGCAATGTCCATAATTTTAGATGATAATGGAGAAAACAAACAAAAATCTTTTACAGTTTGCACACGTGTGGCTGGACATCACTTGCCTGACAACTTTGTCCTTCTATAAATATGAAGTATATATACTCCTATAGTTTTAATTTGTTCCTCATTTTCAATTCTATTTTTAGAAATTAGGAAGAGGTGAAAATATTTAGTACTGTTAATGTAGATTTATTTGGTATCTTTGTATCTCATTTTGTATTATAAGTCTTCCTTTTTGCTAAGTCAACAAGTTATATTATTTCCACTTTTTTTCCCTATTGCACTGTTCTAACTTTTATTTACACTATTTATAAACTATATTTGGTCAAAAAAGGTTCAACTAATTTACAAAAACAAATATTAGTAGTTAAGATGTTGATAGATTCATTCCAATTCATATTTTCAAAATATCAAATTAATATATTTTTGCTAGATAGTTAGAGATATCCAACATTAAAATTGTACATTGGCAAACGTGAAATATCATATGTTGCGGTAGATTTTATAAACTTACTAGCTTTAAAATGCACACAATGCGTGCAAATCATATGAAATTATGTATATAAATATAATGGTTATTGCAACGGAGAAGAAAAGGGAAATTATTAATGATGGATAACTTGGATTAGAGTGTTTTTTATTCTTTTTCCAAAAATAAAAACTTGTAGAAACATAGAGAGGGAATTGTGTGATCATTTAATAAGAAATTAAAAAAAATGTTGATTTTTGGTGTCCAACTCCTCTTCTTTTATAGAATAGAGATCACCATAATTTATATTTTATTTTCAGGAATTGAAAAGGTATGAGAAGTTTATGGCATGCAAAAAGTTCTAAGTTACAATTATATATATATATAAATTAACGAAATTATGAGGTGGGGTTCGATCCTTAGCACCCTTCCTGTCAATTGGGAATTTGTTACTATTGTGATTTTCATTTTTAGGTGAAATTTCTTGTTTTTATCTTCAAATAATTGTTATTGTGAGTTGGAACCTCTTATCTCTCTTTATCTTAGTAGGATTGTGTCTCCTTTGAACAAGTAAACTAGATTTTAAGCTCAGGCGAATGAGGCGATGTCCCGATTTTTTCATGTTACAATTTAGTAATTTTGTGCAACTAATATCTTTTTGTATGGACTTATGTAAGTGGGGAAAAAAAGCAAAACAAATTATTTTATCCATACATGCATTTAAATATTCTATATTACTTATGGATTAAGTAAAAGAGTCTAAAAAACTAAAATAACTTATCTTATTCATATCATGCAATTGTTTGTAGTTTGGACCCGTTCGGCATCACTGCCAATTTCATGTTTTTTGGTTTTATAATTTTAGAACCATATGATATGAGTTGTAAAAGAACTTGAAATCAGTCATACAGATATAACTCGTGTTTAATTTGAAAACTGACAACAGAAATTTGGAAATCACTTTTTCAGGTTTCCATATTCTGGTTTTTGGTTTTAAAAAACGGAAAACTGGAAACAACAAACAATAACGAACAGACTCGTTTTTGGTTGTCATTTAAACCCCATAATAATATCTTTAATCTTTTATGAGATAAGCTCCAAGAGTGTGAGTTAGAATAGTGGTTAAAATTAAGTACACTTTCTTTCATATATTGAGGTTATGGGTCTGAACTTCTTATTGACAATATTTGGTGATTTTTATCTTCTGATAATAACATGAGTAATATACAATTATAGAAAAAGAGAATGCCATGTGACCGTCTGCACTTCTTTTCCACACCTTTTAATATACAGATAGATAGATTTTATTTGAAAATTAGTTGAATATACATGATGCATGAGTACTTATTTCCTTAAAATCGGTGTTAACTATTAAATTATTGTTTTTTTATACTAATTGTCAATTTTATCAAAAAATAATCTCAAAGAGGGGGAAAAGAGATGGTCATAATGTGTTAAATTGATTGATCTCTGCGGGTCTGTTCGACAATACTAGAGGCAGAGGTACATGTTAATTAGCTGTCAAAGTAGCTGTAGCTATCAGAGTCGTTTTTAATTGCCTACAGTAACTGCTAGTCATGAGCTGTGAAGGTAGTTGTTTAAAATTTTAGCGTTTGGTGAAAGTAGTTGTTAGTATAAAAAAAATAAAAAAAAATGATATACGTAAACCTTAGTGCTATGTATAAACATTTAATATTTTCTCTGCTCAACAAAAAATATATTCTTTTGAGTAATAAGATTAATTATACTAATCTAAAATAAATACTCCCTTCGTCCCATATTAGATGATACAGTTTGACTGGCACAGAGTTTTTGAAGTGTGATTTGACTAACTTATTTTATTGAGAGTAGTTGGTTATTGTTATTTGTTTTATTACATAAAGTACATGTTGGTGGGATAGGGGGTTATTAAGTTAATGTGAAACTCATTGCCATTTATAGAAGTGTATCAACTAATGTAGGACATTTGAATAAAGGAAGTGGATCAATTAATATGGGATGGAGGGAGTAATTACATATGATAATAAAAAAGATAAGAACTAAGAACTATAAAAAATTGAAAAGAACGGGGATGCTAATAGTTGAAATTTATCTCAAAAATAATGCATACTTTGAAATGGAGATGCATATTATAATACATCTATTATTATTTTCTATTAAATAATATTACCCCCGTTCTTTATTAACCACTACATTTTTCATTTTATACTATTCATACATCTTGCTTTGACCAACTATAATGATTTATGTACAAGAATAAACATAGTCAAGTGGGGTCTACCAAGTCTTGTTAGATTCGTTTTAGTATATACTTAATTAAAATTAACTTTCTATAATTTTTACTTGAGCATAATCAGATTTTCTTACATTCAAAGTTGAGCGTTGGGAGGCGTGAAACTTTATGTATAGTAAAAAACGGAGAAATTGTATACCTTAAGAATGAATTTGGACAATGCAACTCAAACAGACAATAAATAAATTTTAGGACCTTTTTAAATAAGGGATCTTAATGTACTTTAAAGAACTTTACACGTACACCCTTATAAACGAACCTAACCATAATAAATATATGATCGATTCAAAGCATGACTTGTTCGGATAAAACGATTTGGCATAATGACTTTAACGTTATGACTATTCAAATAAGGGCCTTTGGAGGTGAAATTCGTCACCTTTTCCCCCTTTTAAGTATCAAACTTCCAAATATTGAATTGTTTTTTACTCTCTGTCGTATAAAAATCTATAACAAAATAAATGTATGGCTGATAGTGGGAAATCCAGTTTTAAAGATTCTTCTCTTGTCACCGTCAAGAATACTTGTTTGATGCATGGGGCTGGGGCCTCATATTGGACGCAACGCAAGCCACCATGTATTTGCATATCATTGCAAGTCCATGAGCCAATTTGGATTCATCTTACTAGTACATTCTTTCAAATTTCTAGTAGTAGACAATAGACATGCAACTGGCATCTATTTACAACTATTTGCAAGAAAATTGTACTATTTTCTCTGTCTTATAGTTTTTTTTATTCTGTTTCTCATTTTTCTACTAAAAATAAAATTTGGGGTACGTGGTCCCAAAAAAGTACAAAAAAAAACATTAATGACAAAGTTAAAAAGGAAAAATTATGGTCCAAATTTGGATTTAATACTTTCATCTTTCATTGCGGTCCATATTTGTACCATAAAATAAGGGCAAAATTGAAAAAATATATATTCCTTGAGGACAAAATGGAATAAATGTTCAATACTTAGGGCCTGTTTAGATTTACTGAAAATAACTGAACTGAACTGAACTGAACTGAATTGAACTGAACTGAACTGAACTGAACTGATTGGTACTGAACTGAACTGAACTGAACTGAATTGAATTGAATTGAATTTAATTGAATTTAATTTAATTTAATTTAATAAATATATAAATAATATTTAAACAATAATAATATGAATATTAAATAATGATGATGGGTTATAATAATAAATAATTATTAATGAATATTTATTGTATTTTGGATATTTTTAAATGATAATTATAAATAAATAATATTAATAATCATAAATTAATAATAATAATGATTAATGATTATAATGATAATTAATAACAATTATTTTATTGTCTTTGTATTAATATATTAATACCTGATGATGATTATATACTAACAATAATATCTAAGAATTAAATTAATATTACTATCTTAATTATTAGATTTAATTATATATTAATATTTAGTAATAAAATAATGATTGGGTCGGACCGTGCAAAATTACATTATAAATCATTTTGACGTTATTTGATTGGATTATGAGCTGAAAACGTGGATTTATTTGTGTTTTAAACCTAAACCATGTTCCTCCCTAATGATACTAGTAATAATTATGAATAAAGCTATAATATACAAAATAGTATGCAGATAATAATAATAATACTTAATAATAATGATATAAAAATAAATAATAATAATATATAATAATAATAATAATAATAATAAGAGCAATTAGTAAAATAAATTAGACCAACATAATAATGTTTAACAAAATGGTTATAAAAGAATGGAGCTGAACTGAAATGAACTGAACTGATTGGAAACTGAACTGAACTGAACTGATTAGAGCTGAACTGAACTGAACTGAACTAAAATTAAGCTGAAATGAACACGCACTTAACCTATTTAATAGGTAGATACCAACAATTTTGCACCAATTGGTTAACAATTCGTATACCAACAATTTTGCATTTTGGGTAAAGTTATTCAAAGAGCGTTTTGGGCTTGAGTTTGGGATAAAAATTTGAGTTGGAGATTTGCGGGCCAAATGTGTCCTACTTGGGATAGAAATCCAAATTTTCAGGTCAAGCATTTTGGGCCAGCATTTGAGTGAGCTGAGTCAAACATATGAATCGGGTCACTTTGATCATCTTTAACCACAAGTATCTACAATATTCTTTGACCACTAATTACTTAAAATACTACATTCGTTTTCTAAAAATTGTTACACGATGACATTTTACACTATTCACATATTTCACTTTGACCATCGTTTGTGATCTATATATAAGAAAAAAATATAGTCATGTGAGATCTTGTTAGATTCCTCTTGATATGTAGAATATTAATATCTAATTTTATAATTTTTACAAATACATAATTAGAGATATAGATACTCAAAGTTTTGCATTGACATACGTGAAAAGTACAAGTGTAACAATCTTTGAGAAACAGAGGGAGTATGAATTTTGTGTTAGTAGTTCATGGAGCTTTTCACTTAAAAGATTTTTCTAGATACTGAAAAAAAAAGAAAGTACTCCCTCCGTTCCCTTTTGTTCTTCCTACTTTGACGTTTCTTCTCTCTCAAAAATATTCCAAATAGGAAGAACAAAAGAGAACAAGGGAGTATTATCTTAAAAGTGTTTTCAAGTAAAAGATTCAACTTTTTGTTTTGATAAAAAAGAAGATGCAACTTATCTTCTGCTCATATATTGGGTAGTTAGTGTTTGTTATCAAAGGGGTGGAATCATAATTTCAACGGGCACCTCAATATTTTTGCTCTTGCTTGGGTGAGGATAGTCAGGGTTAGAGTTTCTTATATTATGCTTCATCTGTTTCGTAATAGATGTATTATAGTAACTGGATACACTTGTTTCGTAATAGATGTATTATAGTAACTTGATACACTTGTCAATACTCAACTTTGAACATTAGTTACTCTAATAATACATTATTAATTTATTTTTTTTGAAAGTACACATTGATATTAACATAATACCAAAAATAATTAAATTTATATTTATATGTTGGTAATTAAATATGATGTATCTATTAAGAAACAGAGGAACTCAAAAAAATATTGCATTTTGATTGGTTCTATTTAGCAAAAATTCTTCATGTACGGACAAAACTTATCAAAAATTTAAGATTTAAAGTAATTTTCTAAAACCTAGTTTTAGTTTGTAATGATGAGTTATATTTAACAAAATATCGTAAAGAGAACATAGTGTACATCACACATGAAAAAATTGTAATTGTGACTATTTGATGAATATAGTAGGAGGAAAATATGAAATTTAAAAGGCTCAAGACAATGTTTAGGGAGCCCATGGATCAAAGTGCTTAGCTTTCTGTGCCTTTTACACAAGGTGTATATGTGAACATTGAGAAAGGCTACACACTGATGATGTGTATGCCTTTAATAGGTAGATCAAATTGGGTCCCAATTTGGGTCTTTTGAATTTCAAATCAGATTTGTGTTTTCAATGCACCACAATCAATACACCAAAATTCTGAACTTTCTTTTCTCTCTCCTCTCATTTTTTTTGACAGATTTTTTTTGGATTTCCTTTACTCTATTCTCTCTCTTCTTATTTCTTCATGTTCTTCATATTTTCTTCATATGTTCTTCATTTCACAAAAAAAAAATGTAATTTTTTTACGAAATTTTTTTTCCAGTATTATTGTTACTTTAAAGTAAAAAAAAACGGACCTATTTTGGTAAAAGATTTCGACATAATTTTTTCTGGGGTTTTTTCTCTATTCTCTCTCTTAATGTTCTTCATGTTCTTCATTTTTTTTTTTAAATAATAATTTCTGGGTTTGTTTTTCGAACCGTTTTTGTGTTTATTTTATTGGCTTTGTTTTTCTCTTATTCATCTTCAACATTTTTGACACAAATTTTTGAGTTCTTCATCTTTACCACTAACTATGAGTTAAACTCTATGATTGATTAGTAACTGAATATGGACATTGGACTAGTTATAATGACAACACAATTCACTATTTGATTTATCACGGTAACAAAACAAAAAAATCGAAATTAAAACATACTTTCTGGGTTGGGGTTCATACTTTCTGGGTTGGGGTTTTGTTTAGTAATTTAATGTAAAGTGCTACTAAAAAAGGAAAAGAACAAAAGGGGTGGGGGTAGGCACGTGTAGAGTAATAAGCAAAGCAAGCAAGCTTGGGATTCGAACTCGAGACCTCACAGCAAGAGAGGCGCTTTCAGGGCATGCAGGTGTAACCAAGTGGACGGGTATTCAACCGTGATATGAAGGGCGTTCCTTTAGTACATATGCTAATTGTCTGCGCCATCTGAAAACTACAGTATACGTTCAGGCTTCTATTTAAGTGGATCCTATTACCAAAAAACTAACAAACCTACAATGTTTCCAAACTCATATGCTAAAAACTTATAATGATATTTAATTACTTATATATTTATATAATTTGTACTTATTCAACATATTATTGACTGATATTGATTACTTTGTTGATCGATCTATTATATTTGTGGTCGATATACTGTATTACTCTTAACTATCTTTGTAGACTGATCTAATACACCGATGATCTTAACCATATTATATATTGATCTAATCTAGAGATGGTTGATCTAATACGCTAATCTCACCTCTTCATATTAATGATTGATATTGATTACTTTGTTGATAGATATAGCATATATGTGGTCGATATACTATATCTTATAGATCGATCTAGTATGTATTGACGATTGGTCCAATAGATTGGTCTTAACTATCTTATACCGATGGTTGATCTAATAAGCTAATCTTAATTAGAGTATACATCGATCTAATACATTGATGATTGTTCTAATGCGTATGCTTTAACTACTGATACTTTTAAATATCTTATTTACGAATCTGGTACATTGCTGATGGATCGAATACATTGTTGTAGTTTAGGACGATAACTCCTTAATCAAATACGTCGGCCATAACTAAACTTATCACTAAAGTACGTCTTCGTATCACACTAATGTTAATATCGTGGTTTTATATCGATATATAGGAGCTTATTTACTTATCATGTTTAAAATGTACATCGTTATAAATTTTAAACGACATTTAGAAGCCATAGATATTAGTAATTCCACGCATAAATTAGCTATTGCATTGTTTATTATTAATTGAATTTAGTAAAATAACTCACAACTAGTAACGACTTTTAATATTTGAAGTTTATTGAAAATAGAAATTATGAAATATTAATTAGGAGAAAACTATAATATTGGTTCCCTTTACTATATAATCTGTCCTTGTTACTACAAAACTAACAAACCTACAATCGTTCCAATTTCATAGGTTATAATTATACTGGATTACTAATATATGTATTTAATTTGTACTTAATTAACATATTAATGATTGATATTGATTACTTTGTTGATAGATATAGCATATATGTGGTCGATATACTATATTGCTCTTAACTATCTTATAGATCGATCTAGTATGTATTGACGATTGGTCTAATAGATTGGTCTCAACTATCTTATACCGATGGTTGATCTAATACACTAATCTTAATTAGCGTATACATCGATCTAATACATTGATGATTGTTCTAATGCATATGCTTTAACTACTGATACTTTTAAATATCTTATTCACGAATCTAGTACATTGCTGATGGATCGAATACATTGTTGTAGTTTAGGACGATAACTCCTTAATCAAATACGTCGGCTATAGCTAAACTTATTACTAAAGTACGTCTTCGTATCACACTAATGTTAATATCGTGGTTTTATATCAATATATAGGAGCTTATTTACAAATCATGTTTAAAATTAGCTATTACATGGTTTATTATTAATTGATTTTAGTACTAATGATATTAATACTATAAATAAAATGGATAACACTAATTAGTCCTATGGGATGATAATAATAATAACATGAGTAGCAATACTAATTAAATATTCATATTGATGGTAATAGTATTATCAGTACAACTAACATTTACAAAGTTTTGAATAATACCAATGTATATATAATATGTGAAAGTAATTCTTCTTTTCAATCTTAATAATGTAGCCGAATACCGTTGGATATTTAGGCCCGATTCCTCTATTGGATACACGTGTCCGAGTTTCTATAGAATTGATTGGTAACATAATATGAACACTAGATTAATTACAATGACAACACATTAACTTCTTTGATAGGATGGAAAACAGGTTTTACAAATATGGGTTTTGTTTATTAATTAAAAGTCCTCGAAAGAATGTCTTTTATAATTTGGAAAGTAATTATGTCCCCAATAACTTTTCCTTCAATAATTTCCCAATAATAAAAAAAAAGAAAAAGTGGATGGTTAATAAAATTTTAATTAGGAAAAAAAATGTTATCTCTTAAGTAAAATGCTATTAAAAATAAAAGTCAGAAAAAAACTAAAACAAAAGGGTTGGGGGGTAGGCATGTGTAGAGTAATAAGCAAAGCAAGCAAGTGGGATTCGAACTCGTGACCTCACAGCAAGAGAGGCGCTTTCAGGGCATGCAGGTGTAATCAAGTGGACGGGGTATTCAACCGTGATATGAAGGGCGTTCCTTTAGTACATATGCTAATTGTCTGCGCCATCTGAAAACTACAGTATACGTTCAGGCTTCTATTTAAATGGAACCTGTTACCAAAAAACTAACAAACCTACAATGTTTCCAAACTCATATGCTAAAAACTTATAATGATATTTGATTACTTATATATTTATATAATTTGTACTTATTCAACATATTATTGATTGATATTGATTACTTTGTTGATCGATCTATTATATTTGTGGTCGATATACTGTATTACTCTTAACTATCTTTGTAGACTGATCTAATACACCGATGATCTTAACCATATTATATATTGATCTAATCTAGCGATGGTTGATCGAATACGCATTTCAATACATTGGCCATAACTATGTGTACATTGATCTAATACATTGGCCATAACTATCGTCAAAAATAATATGTGTACATTGATCAAATACATTGGTTATACTAAGGTGTCGTAGTGTACATTGATCAAATACATTGGCCATAACTAACTTATTATTAAAAGTAAGTTGTCGTATTATACTAATTTTAATATCCCGGTTTACTTGTCATATGCTATAATGATAATGGATTACTCATATAGTCATATATGTATATAATTTGTACTTATTTAACATATTAATCGTTGATATTGATTATTTTGTTGGTTGATCTAATATACATATATGGTTGATATAATATATTGCACTTAACTATCTTATAGATTGATCTTGCTAACTTATATTTTATTTGGTTTATATTTATTTATTATTAATTTGTATTAGTACTTTACTTCAGACATAACAATTGTTTTTTTTTCTCTCCTAACTTAAACTTTATTGCACTTAACAATAAAAAAGTTAATAAAGCATTTCAATAACTATTAAAAATACATTATACATTTTTTTCAAGGCTATTAGTATTATCAATAGTAATTATCATCATTAATAACATCTTAATGACATGAATAACATTTACTATCAATATTATTAATACTACAAATAATATGGATAAACACTAATTAGTCATATGAAATGATAATAATAACATGCATACAAATACTAATTAAATATTTAAAATGATGGTAATAATATTATTAAGTACAACTAATAATTACAAATTTATGAATAACACCAATGTATATATAATATGTGAAAGTAATTATTCCTTTCTATCTTAATAATGTAGCCGAATACTGTTGGATATTTAGCCTCAATTCCTTTATTAGAAACACGTGCTCGAGTTTCTAAAGAATTGATTAGTAACAGAATATGAAAACTTAATTAATTACAATGACAACAAATAAAGCTCCTCGATAGAATGTGAAATAGGTTTTACAAATATGGGTTTTGTTTATTGAGTAATTTAAAGTCCTCCGAAGAATGTCCTCGATAATTTAGTAAGTAATTATGTCCTCAATAACTTTTTCTTCAATAATTTCATAATAATCAACAAATAGTGGATGGTTAGTAAAATATTAATCATGAAAAAAAAACAAATGTTATCTCTTAAATAAAGTGATATTAAAAAGGAAATTCATATAAACCATTAATAAAAGGAAAAAAAAAAGGGTTGGGGGGAGGGGAAGGCATGTGTAAAGTAATAAGCAAATCGAACAAGCATGGGATTCGAACTCGAGACCTCAGAGCAATAGATGCGCTTTCAGGGCATGCAGGTGTAACCAAGTGGACGGGGTATTCAACCGTGGTATGAAGGGCGTTCCTTTGGTACATATGCTAATTGTCTGCGCCATCTGAAAACTATAGTATACGTTCTGGCTTCTATTTAAGTGGAACCTGTTACCAAAAAACTAACAAACTTACAATGTTTCCAAACTCATATGCTAAAAACTTATAATGATATTTGATTACTTATAAATTATATATAATTCGTATTTATTTAACATATTAATTTGTTTTTATTACTAACATAAATTTTGTTTAACCTATACTTGATTACTAACATAAACTTATAAATTTTGACTACCATAAACCTATAATTGATTACTAACATAAACTTATATATATTGATTGCTAACATATTAATTTATTTAACCTATAATTGATTATTAACATATAAATACCTACAATGATCTTGCTAATGTATAATGTATTTTGTATTTATTTATTTATTATTAATTTGTAGTAGTACTTTATTTAGGTTTGTATTACTATTAAAATTTTTCCCGTTACTAAATTAATTGTAAACTTATAGTCTTTTTTGGATACTGTTTCATTATCTTGTTCATATAATCTGCTATACTTTCAACGACCATTATCATATAATGGAATTCCAGAACTGGAAAGCTTGCTGAACACAAACCAGAATCTTACATTCTTCAACATTAACAAATACAAATGCAAGGAAATTATGTTTCATAGATTTTCCCCCATCAATACAAAATTAAGAAGGTCTGTATATGATAATTTTTCCTTCACAAAAAAAAAGAAACTCCTTATGAAAACTCAAAGACAACATAATAATGGGTCATTTAAAAAAACTTCTTATCTGGGTCATTCAAAGAAAATTATGTTGAATCAAATTGGTGCATTTCATTAACAAAATAAAAGAAAAACAAAAAAAAAATATCTTTGAGCTCCAACGTTAATGGCTGCTCAGCCATTAATATTAAAAATGGAAGAAGGTAAAAGAAGCAAAGGAATGGCGCCAAACCAAAATCTTCCTCTGCCCAAAAAATGTGGCGCAATTCTTCCCTCCCAAAGTATGCATATTGGCGCCATTAATGAAAAGTTTTCCCTCCCAATTTTCCCTCTTTTTTTTGGCTAACTATGATGTGGCAATTTCCTATTGGAAGTGTATGTTGGGACCACATACACTGAGTGTATGTTGGGACCACATACACTGAGTGTATGTGTATCACCTCTCGTGAACATTGAATCATCTAGTTACTTTAATTTCAGTTCAAAAAAAGTTGTTTATCATTAATTTATAAAAGTGCAGATAAGTGTTTCTCACGTGAAGTATGTGAATGTCATGATGAGGATCGATTTCACTCCTTTTCAGGTGAAAGTTAAATTCAATCCGATCTGGTCCAAACTAAATAAAAATCTAAACCAGACAGATAAAAATTCATATTCTTGAGACGGGATCGATTCACACCTTTTCAATCTAGTTTAGTTTAGACCGATTTTTAAACAACGACATTTGCTTGGTATTGATCCAGTAAGAGCCTGTTATTTTCACTTCAGCTCTATTTTTTTTTTAAGTTCACTACAATTCTGTTTGTTCTTTTTCATAATCTTCCACTAAATAATTTCCGTTTATTCCAATTCAGATAAGCCCTCAAAAGTTTAGGGCCTAAAATATCTTAAATTGACTAATGAAAGTGACAAATACGACATCGTATAGATTCTCTTCAAAGCCTCAAACTAACCATTACACCAAGACGACGCCTTACACAATACACACCTCCTCCTTCTTCCCAAAACAACACACAAAACAATTTTGTCGAGAAAATTTCCCGATTTTTCCAAAACACACATAATCAAAGGTATCATCATCTTCCTCCCTTATTTTCTCTTAATATTGTTCATCTTGTTCTCATTAAAATCACTGTTTTTCATTGTATTTTCGTGGTTTATTCTCCGGTTTTTTGATGTCGCCGTTATCGCAAACTTTCAGCAAATTTGCTGAA
This sequence comes from Patellifolia procumbens, assembly GCA_947645195.1. Taxonomy (NCBI): domain Eukaryota; kingdom Viridiplantae; phylum Streptophyta; class Magnoliopsida; order Caryophyllales; family Amaranthaceae; genus Patellifolia; species Patellifolia procumbens. The sequence goes on from CANSGD010000383.1 coordinate 1,443,232, forward strand.
AATTGGAATAAATTAACCTTATTAATGTGATAAATTTTAGCTGTAATCTTACGACCTTGTTATTTGTACCTCTCTGGGTTGGTTCAGCTCTTTGTAAATAGTAAATTACAGTTGTTGCTTTTGTTGATTAGGGTTTTATACTTTTATTGTTCAATTTCATAGTTGGAACCTGCTGAAGCTAATTACTTCAATCTTTTTAGTTGTTGTTAGAGTGGTTTGATTTGTTGGGTTATGATCTGGGTTGTTTGTAGTCCTTTTAGCCGAAACATCTATTCGAAATTTTGGCTGCTAAATTCGGTCCGTGTGTATCGTTTGTTTATTTGTTGGATTGAATTTTGAAAGATGGGGAGTGGTTGTAATTGTTTATGGGTTTTTTAATATTATGTGTGTTGCAGGAGAATTGATAATGGCAGGGAGGAATCGTGTACCCCGTGATGCATTTCATGATAGGCGTGGGTACCCCCCAGGAGGACACATTGTTCGGGGACCTATGCCGAGGCCTCCACCTCCTCACCCGGCAATTTTGGAGGAAGAAATTGAAATACAGCGTGGTGAGATGCGGAAGCTTTTAGAGGATAATAGAAGGCTTGCGGAGGATCGGGTGGCTTTGCAGCGTGAGTTGGGTGCTGCAAGAGATGAAATTCATCGAATGAATCTTGTAATCTCTGACATTCGTGGGGAACATGAGGTTCATTCAAGGGAGCTTATTGACAAAGGTTTGAAGCTGGAAGCTGACCTTCGTGCGGCTGAATCTTTTAAGAAGGATGCTGCACAATTGCGTGGGGAAGTTCAGAAGTTGGAGAAGATACGACAAGAATTAACTGGACAAGTTCAGTCCTTCTCTAAAGATTTGGTTAAGTTACAATCTGAGAATCAGCAAATTCCACATCTGAAAGCTGATGTTGATGGATTGCAGCAGGAACTGATGCGAGCAAGGTTTGTGGATTAGGTTCCTGACTTGCGTACTTCATAAATAACTGTCTCTTGCCTCTATTGGCTTTAATTCCATTTTTTTTTCAACTTTACAGAGCAGCCATCGACTATGAAAAGAAGGCTAAAGTTGCACTCATGGAACAGAAGCAAGTAATGGAAAATAATATGATTTCGATGGCACGTGAAGTTGAAAAGTTGCGGGCAGAACTTACAAGCAGTAATGGCAGATCATGGGCTGGTAACTATTGATTTTTTTTTCTTTTACTGCGGTCCGTAGCTGTTATGGTTTTTTGTGTAAAAACCCCCTTGTCCTTGTTTGGTTTCAATGTCCATTTTCCAATTTTGTGTATTAATTTATGATCTATTGGAGCCCGGGGAAAAAGGAATTTTTTTTCCTGCCCCGTGAGTTGTCAAAATTAGCCAGTCTAGTATAGCTGTGTAGGTATAACTACGTTAAAGTTAGGCATCCACACCTTTTGTCCAAAAACAATAACTTAACTAAAGAAAAAAAAAAGCCCCCAAGGTAGCAATTTCAAAGATAAGCTTGGATTTGACCTGATAAAATTAAATAATTTTGGTAGTATGGGAGAGGCAGTTATAGCTCAAGTGGATGATAGTATGGACTATGGTACACAAGCTAGTTGCTCTGCTATACACGCGGTTATTTCGTTTGCTGCTTCTGGATGGATGGTACACAAGCTAGTTATCTGGCCATTTGGTGGTGTACTTTGAAAAAGACACAGTGCATTATTAGGATTAAGCTTTATTATGCCTGAGTATTCAAGTTTTACTCCAAGCTTTAAGTGCACGCGTTGCGTGCCATAGCATATAGATGTTAATGGAGGGAAAGGAGAACGAAGATTATGGAAAGGATCCATAGGGCTATAGGCTATATTAGGTGTTTTTTTGTTTTCAAAAATAAAAATTGTTAATTACAGAGAGGAGTTGTGCCATTCAATTAGGATTTTTTTAAAACATAATATTGATTTTTGGTGTCCCCCTCCTCTTCCCTTATAGAATAGATATAAACAATGTTTATGATTTTAATTATTATTAGGTAACAACTGGGCAATGCTTGATCATTAGTTACTCTCTCCGTCCCATAATAAACTTCTCATTTCTTTAAGGAAGTTGGTGGTGGTGGGTTCTATGTAATCTTTTTAATAATAATTGTTGCCTTTTAAGACTGGTTTTTGTTTCTAGTAACATAAATTGTAAACCCATGTATAAATGTATGTTATTTAATTATATACATCTACTCATTTGGAGAAATGGGAAGCTTATGTGGGACAACACTTAGGAGAGATGAGATGTTTGTTACGGGACATAGAGAATAATGTATATAAAAAGTAATATGATTCTTTTCAAAGAGAATAAAACTATCAAAAACCCATTATTAAGAGGAAACATTTGTGATAAAGAGTTAATTCCAATTGTGCACTTATTACCTAAAGATAAAAGAGTTCAAATTAAGAAACTTTATACTCTTTTTAATGTTCTTATCTATTACGAATTAACAATCATTTACGCTTATAGTTTTACTTATTCAACGTTTTCAATATAAAGGCATAGTGAATATAGGAGGTCTCATTAATAGGTTTGGAAGGGAAACTCAAAATTATTGGCTTCAATATACTACCTCCGTTCCATATATATTGCAACATTCCCAACGCACTACATTAGACGCTAATATTTCTAATTTTATTTAAGTAAAAATTATAAAAAGTTGATATTAATTACGCATATATCGAGACGAATCTAACTAGATCCCTTATGGCTATATTTATCCTTATGTATAAATAAAAAAAGAAGGTCAAAGGGTAGTGTATGAATAATGCAAAATGTCAAAGGTTGCAATACATATGGAACGGAGGTAATATATAGTGTAGATAGGTGGGGACTCTTGGAGTTATATGAGGCATGATTGACCTTCACCCTTCTTTAAATAAGTTTTAACCTTTTGGCGTCCCCTTAGTATAATTCTTCATTACCGATAAAGAATGATGGTAAGCCCAAACACATAGTGGAAAGAAGATTGGAGAGAATTGTATACTATGCTTACTTTTTTGAAGGAGGACCATCAAATGTACAAGTTTGGTGAAGCGTTAAAAGCAACTTTTTTGGATAACGTAGTGGTAGGCTTAAGCACTATCTGATGGCTACTGTCATTTTTGGAGGGCACCTTACCCCCTCTTACTCAAAGTTGATTGGATTAGCTCACCTAATTTTAGTGTTTGAACTCGATACCTTTGGTTAAACTTGATCAATGCTGCATTTGCTAATTATTAAGCTGCTATACTTGCCGGTTGGACCTTTTGTAGATTTTTATAGGTTGCATGAGCAATATAAGATCTATATGACTTACATTATGAGTGTATGAAGCAATGAAACTTAATTACTTAAGTTATCCATCTTTCCCTATTCCAAGGAGGAATTTTTATTATCTCCATGTTATTTTTTTCTATTGCTTATTTCCTTTTCCTTTTGTCCTCTGTATTCTTTGAGTACTTAGTGTGCTGTTTGTTCTCTTCTTTCTTTTTCACAGGTAGTCCCGACCTTTTGTTTTTCTTTTCTTTATACTATCTTCCCCTTCTACCCCTCCCTTCTTTTCTCCTTTTTCCTTGCCTTCATCTTTTCCATACTTCTGCCCAGGATACATCAGATTATCAAAGATCTCAATTCTCAACGTTAAGCTTAGTGTCAAACTTCTTGATTCAGGAACCGTGTAGCTGGTTCTATTTAGCCTATGAACGTAGTAGTAGTTGGTTGATCTTTCTTTGTTGGAGGAACCAAAGTATTCCATGAACTTTTCTTGAGCCAAATTTTGGATAAAGTTTTTTGAAAACTAGAATAGAAAATGGGTATAAAATGCCTTGAAAACCTGGTTTGTTCACAAAACATGTCACAGAATTGAATATTTGAGTTAGTTTTATGATTTTTAAAACATTTTAGTACCTAAAATGATGTTTGTTTGCCATTGTCTACGTATGTATCTTAACGGGCTTTGTGTGAGTAATTTCAATATTTTTTTAATTAAGCCGCCATCTTAACTGGCCTTTCTCGTGGGATGAATAGACTAGACTTAACAGACTTCTGCATCCATCATTAGCTTTACTAGTGTGCTTTTTGTCTACTTGTGAATGGAAAAATGAAGGAAAATAAGCTTTTGAACTACTTTGTCCACAAAATTAACTGTGTATTTGGTGGTTGGTATAACAGTGAAGTAAAAATTGATTGAATGGTTAGTAGGGGGTCTACATTGCATGAGTTATAAAGAGAAACTTCGGATTGGCCATGTACCTGGTCCATACGACCGGATATGGATCTGGTACAAAATACGGGTTGCTTATGTCAATTGGCACTCAGATTCATTTAGATTTCGAAAGAGACAAACCATCAAAGTTTGGGAGGAGATAGATTACCTAATCCACTCCTTGCAAAATTGATTTTAAGATTTGAGATCTTGGGTTTGAGTAGTAAACTTTAATTCTATCAGTTGGAGGGGATATTTCATTGTTCTCTCTTGAGATGTTGGGCCTTTGCTCGGGAGGTAAAGTCTATCCCTCCGGCAAAGGTATCGGAGAGATATGAAAGAGACATATTGGAGAGGTCTACATCACATGGGTTTTAGTTGTTCGATGGGGAAATTTTGCATTTAGGTGCAAGATGTTTAGTTTGTATTGACAAAACTATGTACAAGGGGCATTTGCTATTGACATCATCCAAACCTCCGCAAAACAACACTCTTGTTCCTCTATCCTCTGTCGTAGTCTTTTTGTGCTATCTGTATGTCATTTAGCTTGGGTGTCTTGGGCCAAGTTCAAGGCCAAACCATGTTAGAGCTTGGCTAGTCCACCTCGCTAGAGCTTCACTTCCAATATTACATATCTCAAGTTTTAAAATTTTCACTTCCAATCTTACATATCTCAAGTTTTAAAATTCATCTTAGTTACAAATTTGACGGAGTTGGCTGGCAGTAGTTAAAATAATGATAGCTTTTGTGGGTGGGACATTTTGAAGGGAAGGCAGACATGGAATAGCATTTACTCCCTATAGGGGGGGCACTGTTACAGAAATGAAAAGAAGGTGACGTCAAATAGAAATTGGTAGGGGAGTGTTAGTGGTTATACTTCTATTCGGACTTGGGGGTGAGTGTTACTTAAATCCTTAGTTCCCTCCACTGAGTTTCCAAAGGAGCCATTTCTGCAATTCCTGTTTTTGAGATACTGCTGTTTTCCTCTTTTAATTTCATTTCCATATTTGTCCTGCCAATTGAAGAATGACAAATTTAAGTTCTGTTTTTCAATAATTTGATCAGGGGCCATTCTTTATCAATATTTTTCCTTGTATTCCGTCGCCTTAGTGAATAATCATTGTGTGTCTTATTGTTTCTAAATATCTGTATTGGGCAATAGTTGGTGAATGTTTTTATCTTTTGTATCAACCTGTATGTTTTGAATATTTGAACCACAATGGATGTTTGGCTGTTTGTCTTCTGATTGTTAGTGCTGGTTTGGTTTACATGGGAATTAAATTCTTACCGGAATTTTATTTCATGGAATCAGCGGACTTTGAAATTCCCTTGAATTTTGATTGACCAAGGGAGGGCTTGGTAATTTATCTCCCACGATGCTCCGATTCCAATGAATTTCCACTTCCACCATTTTGAATTTTGTGTTTCAAGTTTCAACCAAACAACTACCCCTCTTACCAATTCCTATGAATTCCCACTTCCCCCATTTTTTTTTGGTTTTCAACCAAACAACCACTTAGTTTTATCAACTTCCATCAGAGATGTTGATGAGGTTTCCAGTGGCCATCAACTGTTATGAATTTGTAAAGTAAAAGTCTAATATAGATAACTAGTTTTCAATTTGTTTTCACTTTCACGGAGTATTTGATGCAATTTCCCTGGCTTATTAATTGTAAGGTGCAAACTATGGGATGAAACTTAGCAGTCCTGAGGCTGGTTATCCTTCTCATTATGGAGATCCTTATGGTTCTCATATGGTAAGAATCCTATTTTTGTGGGTCATAGTCGTTTCAGGTCATGTTTCTTGTTTAGTAATGCTAGCGTGTCTCTCAGGGTGCTGCTGAGAAGGCTCCCCTCTATGGATCGGGATCTGCTACCTGGGGTGGAATTGAGAAGTCGCGTGGTGCACGAAGATGAAGAATTTTATTGGTTATGAATCAGCGCAGCCTTACCTCTTATGCTTTGCTTCTGCCCAATGTATGAAATTGTTACAATTGGTAGATTTATAACTGTTTGTTTGTCCGTTTAATAGTCGTAGATGGGTCCAAGTTGTTGAGGTGAAATGGACGTGTTTCTGCTACTCTTGCTTTGTCAATGTAGACAGTTGTGTTTTATTATAATATAGCTTTGGTTTTCTGGTGCTAAATCTGCTTATCTCGTCAGACATTGCTGGACATATGTTCTGTATTCTTAATTAGCTATCTAAAACTCTGCTAAGTGTTTTTCTAGACAATGATAACTTTTTCAATTTGTTCATTTCCTATTTACTTTGCAAGTAAGCTACACATGTTTAGCTCTTATAATTGATGTTTACTAATTGCTTCTTGCTGTTAAAATGTGACACTTTCTGCTGCAGCATATAACTTTTTCAATTTGTTCATTTCCTATTTACTTTGCAAGTAAGCTACACATGTTTAGCTCTTATAATTGATGTTTACTAATTGCTTCTTGCTGTTAAAATGTGACACTTTCTGCTGCAGCATGTACTCTATTGTAAATTACCTTTGTCTCCCTTACTTGATGCTTGGCAGCCTATGAGCAGTTGGTTCATTATTATCAAGAAAAATTGGGGGGGGACTACTCTCAGCTTTATATACAGGCTCATATTTGAGCTTGTTCAGTCTGTCTGGAGATCTTGTGCTCTGATTTCCGTTAATTTCAGGCAAGATAAATGGTGTTGGTTCCAAATATTTTTTTCCCTAAACCTCTGGACATGTTTGTTGGCTCACTGAAACAATAGCTGTTTGAGACCAACTAGGGATTTTCTCCTTGAGAGGTTACAGCTGTACAGCCTGAAATATGTTTGTTGCAGATGCCCTTTTTACTGTGCATCCAAAGTTTGCTATGCAAAGTTATGAGTGATTTCTGTATATTACTACTGAAAGCTCATACATATTATGCTCATGGTTTTGGTATTGTTTTGATACGTGAGGTGAAATAGTCACGGAGAAATTTGGTTGCAATAGCTTTGTATTTTCTACAGGAAATTTCTTGCAATACACAATCAATTTGGCTCCATGGCTTCAGTTGGCTGGCGGCATTGTAGCAGTTGTAGTCTTTGGCCTATTAGTTCATCTTTTATCTGTTGGTGTGTTTTAGACCTCTTCTGGGTTAATTGGATATCTTATTGCGCTTAAGGGCAGTTGCCAGTTGGGTTTAGAAAGCTATTCTCATTAATTTCTCATGCTATTTACCATCTTTTGGGCATGTTTGTCCATTTTGATATTCTTTCTCTTGATTACATATCACCACATTCCTAAATCTTATTCTCTATATCAAATTTATTTCTGTCTCAAACTACCAAATTCTTGGCTACCTGACAACTAGTATCTCTGAACTCTTTTGCTGAACAACAGACATGGTGATTGCCTTACTAGTTTAAGTACCGCATTTTGTTACTCCTGATGACTCTTGATTTCTGTTATCGGACTATTGACTTTCCTTTCTGTCTGTTTCTCTTTCCATTTTTTAATCCAACAAGCGGCTCCGTAGTGATCATGTGTAAGTTCTACAAGCTCCTCTGATAGAATGGTGGATGATGGATATATAGTCTTTCTGGATGTCAATTAGGTATCATTTGCCTTAAGATTAATTTAGGATCGTGCAATCTGGGTTGATTGTGTATATTTAACTTATGAATCTTGGGTTTTTGCTGAACCATGCTATTCATGCTGATTTACTAGTGGAAGTCTCAGCTTTAGTTCAGCTAGTTTTACTGGATACCTTTCATGGGCATTGCATTGTAGTTTGTTATGCTAGTATCTCCAGGAGTTTTTGGAGAGAGAAATGTAGATACTTTTGGACAAGCAGGGGGTTTTCATGTTTGCAAAGGTTATTGGTATCAAGAATCATCATTTTCTTTTGAAGTCCCTCAGTTCTTTTTGTCAAAGATGTTTCGTGCACGGAGCTTGTAAGAGAATTAGGTGAGTGGTTGTCAAAGGGAAAAGGTGATATACTTGTTGGGTTTTGAGATTTTTGATGCTATGAATCAAGGTCTATACCCACGGGCCTTAATGCATGCCAGAGATTCGACATTATGACATGATGAAGATCTGAAGGTGTGCTCATTGATATCTCATGTCATAGTCTTCTCAAGCTTTTGTACACACTCTCTCTCTCTCCCTCCCTCTCTCTCTCTCTGACCTTTATAGTCTTCTGCTGTCATGGTTGAGTGGTTAGATATACCGGCTATCTCCTTGTGTGTATTTCCAATTATGGATCCAGAGAAATTGAAGCCAGGATGATGGGCAAGCAGCAGCAACTGGTGTGAGCTTCATGGGCAGGTATTCTTGTCTTGTAACATATTTTTAAATCGACTGAGTATCGTGTAGAACTTCATAAGGCTATCACCTTTTTTTGCATATCTTGCCGTTTGAGAGTAGCTTCGGTTATATGCAGCCTTGTAGTCTATTAATACTACTGGAATCCAGCATATGTAATCCTCATTTAACTTTGTAGTTTGAAACTTCTGGGAATGAAGTTAAACTTAAGTTTCTTCCAAAGCTTTGAATCTTTGAGTATGTCACTGGTTGACAAACTTGCGCTAGTAAATCTGGTTCTGTTCGAGTTTGGTTGTATGGGTCATGCTGCTTCAGCTGACACTAAGTTTTGTTATGATTGTGAAACCTAGTTGCTGAGTGATCCTGCTAGCTGAAGCATACAGTTCGAGGAAGCAGCCTTGTAAAAGGGGTGATAGATTGTTGATATAATGGAGAGCTTATAATATATGCTATTGAAGGTATTCTTGTGAGCTTGTGGACATCTTTAATTAGTCGGTAAACGTTGCCTTCCATGGATAATTCTCATTATCTATTTCTGCGACTGCTGCCTACTTAAGGGAAGACTAAACAGATTGAGATGTTGACTTTGATATCATGTGATACCACCGAAGTAGCTGACGTACATGTGGGCTACCTATTAATAGCCTTTTAGGGAGCTAAGGCAGGCTTCCTTGTTAAGTATGAAGCTTGTAAGTTTTGGAAAAAATGCTTTACGTTGTTTGGTGACGAATTTCAGAAAGGAACTTAGTCGTCTTACATCCTATCCCTCTTTAGACTATGCTTCCACAATTACCCCTTCTGAATTGGCAGAAAGTCCATCCGAATTCTCAGATAGGGGCCAATTTGCATTACTTTTTCACCATAGGTATCCGCTATGACATTTTCTATGTCACTTTAGAGAAGACTAGAACCTAGACTTCTCCTAGATGACTTCCTTGCTACTTCCATAAAGCCGTACTAGTCTGTAGTTCTCTATTTCTTGTAGATGTATCTTTGTATTTACACATTGAGGATTTCCCTAGAAAATAGAATCTAATGAGATGGAACGTTCCACGTGTTCATCACACAATAATGTGTCTACCTTGGCACAATAAGCCCTTCTCTTGGCAGGACTTGAGTTGCCTATGAGAACACGGACTAAGACTTCAACTAACTGAACACGTCTAGAATTTGCGTATGGCAGCGGCTGATATTCACCTAGTAGCATGTGAAGGCGGAATTGGTTTCTTGATGCATCTCTATCACCAACAGCTGGGAATGCATGAAGCCTAAGGCAACATAAGGTTTCATGTATAGGTGGTTATCGTGTTCTGTTTGTCGGGCAGTATAGTCGCTCCAGTCTTCTATATGGATAAAGATGCTGCTTTTCTGTGCTGTACGTCTTTTGTGATTCTGCTGTCTGACTTGTCTCTAATTATTTTTTCTTCTTTTTTTTCCCTACAGCGTGGCGTTAAGTTCCAATTTGAGCGGCATATGTACTTCAATCAAATATCCGAAATAGGTATTTCCTCTATATCAGATGTAGTCTTTTTGTTAATAAGATTGAGGTTGGGGAGCAGGGGAGAGGTGGAGGCCCAATTGCCTCTCTAGATGGAAAGGGATTTAAAATAGCTTCATAAAGGTTGTTTAGCAAACCACTGCCAGCTCATCTAGAATTTGTTTTTACAGAGCAGCTTAGGGCCTGTTCTTATGGACTGGATGAATGTCTTCTATTGGACTAGTTCAGTTGAGATCATTCAGCTCCAGCCGATTCAGGGATTTCAGTTCCTTTCATTTCAGTTCAACTCAACTCAGGTCAGCTTCGTTCAGTCCAAAAGTACAGGGCCTTAGTAGCGCCGAAATTGTTATTGCACACCTCTTTATCATCCATAGCAAAGCGTGCATCGATTAAATTTTCATGAAGTTGAAGGCAACTTGATGTTTTATCACTTTATGCGTATGATTATGTTTTGTTTGTTATGAAGTGTAGTAGCTTAAATTTCTTCATGGATAAATCATGCTGTTTTTCTGTGCTATTTATTATTTTGTGGCTGCCTTTTGGATTTAAAATTTTAAATGATTATTATCGGCCTTTTTCCTCTTAGATAGAGTGTGCATTACATTCCTGTCTGAGCAGCATGTTTACTTTAGTCATTTAGGAATTTTGTTTTATTCAAGATTTTTTATTAAAAAATAAGGTTAATGTTACGGAGAAGTGGAGATGATGAGGCACTAGGTCCAGATTTCCTCAGAATCTCGAGTTATGAAGGGATCTGGAAAAGCTTGTGAGGGTTGTGCGAGTGTTAGAGAACCACTAACTGGAGCTTCCGTTTTGCGTCTTCTCTTCACTCATTGTTGAGGGAGACTCTTATGTAGCCAATGAGTCCAATGGGATGAATGTACTTTTTTTCTGGCTTCTATTCCAAACGGGATCGGGATATCTCTTTCCTTTGTGAAAGCTTGTGATGATGCTTTTTACTCTTTTGGTAGCTGAGTGGCTTCATACTATAAATGAAACACAACCTTTATATCTCCTCCCTTTGGTCAGTTGAACAGACACTGCATTTCATTTTGTTGTAAAAGCTCTATATAAACGTTTAATCTATGCTTCCTACAGTTCAGTTCACTGGCACAGGAAACTTGAATTTGATTATGAGAAGTTACTCCCTGGATCTATACTTTTTCACATGTCCATTACTAGTTGCCCCCCAAGCGTTTTATCATATCTGTTCCAAGTAACTACTCTTTGTCCCTCTCCATCACATCATTGCACTTTTACTTCCTAATCATATCACTTCCTCTTGTTCTTTTCTCTCTCAATTTACTAAAAATATGTCATTTACAATTAACCTCTGTTTTAAATATTTGTACCACTCCCAAATGTAGAAAATTTGTGAACGGGAGGGAGTAGTACTGTAGTAGTGATCTTGGCACAGTTGAGTAGTGTTTGTACACTTAATTTTGCCGTCAAATGGTTACTTTTCCTTTGTGGTTGGCTTTGATTTAAAGGGCATACTGGGGCGCTGATAAAATTGTACTGGCATAGTGGCATAGCTAGGTGCAGCGAGATACAAGAGGGCCCTGAGGCGATATGAGGAGTGCACCTTCGTCCTAGTGCAAGGCGGTGCACTTATCACGCCTTTCCAGGGAGGGGGATGTCTGAGCAAAAATACGCAAATGTGACCAAAAGTTCCTCGAATTAACACTTACCTGGCTTTAAGACTCAAATTCGACACAGATCCTCCATGTAATTGCTTGAAAATTGACATTGCTTACTATGGGCCCTAAATCAGAAAATTCTAATTTGATTAAATCCTCATTCGCGTATTAATCACAATTGGTGGTCGCCGGCCACGTAAACTATGCATAGATTTCCAGGCTGTCTTTACCCGTGAATGTCGGCGGTATTCACATCTCTGGTGGCCGTCGTAGGGAGGCTCTTCAGATTTACCAAGAACTCTTGCTTCTCTCCTGCTTTCTTTGCTGTTCTATTTATGATCTATACATGTCCGGCTGTCTTTCTCTCTCTCAGGGATGGTTTAACAAAATCATGTGTTTGAGTTTGTAGCTTATTAAAGTCAAGTCCGTTCTTTTGCTTTCACCCTTACTATTCTTCAGCTGTCACTTTCTTTTCCTAACATAACAATTTGTTTATCATTTGTATTTTCTTTATCTTCTACGGTTCTACCTCCTTGCCTTAACTTTGCCACTTGATTTTGGAAATTTTAATTTATACTTGATAACGGAATTTTTTTATTAATATGCTATCATCACGTCTCGCCTACAAGATGCGCGCACCTTCGCCTTGAACCTTGAGCTTAGGCTCTAAGGACCATTAACGCTGCAGTGCACCTCGCACCGTTCAAAACTAAGCTATTAAGGTATGCTTAATTATGGACTGCAGTCATCTCTGCTTAGAAAGGTTTCTTAGTTCTCCATTTATGATCTTTATTCTTTTGGTAACAATTATCTAACAGGTCTATTCCTTCTATTTTCCAAGGGACCATGATCCTCAACATATCAGGATTTTTCAGATCATTTACAAATAATATTTGTAGCGTTGATGTATCTTTTGTTGAATACCTCTTCAGTATATGATGCAAGACTGAGATCATGAGATGTGTCAATCTGTTCACTGCTTCACTTGTTTCATCAACACACCTAAGACGTGTTTATGCCAATTATCTATGAAGTACGTCATGTGGTGAAAATTGGTGGGAGAATCTTGGATCTCCTTCCCTGAATTGGAGTTTGCGTATCGGGAAAGTTACTGCAGCTTGCTAGCTCTTCTAGGCTACCATCTTCTTTCACATTTACAGGATAAGATACCAGATGAACACCTTCCATGTCTACAACTTCTTCTCCACTGTAGATCTCCCACATCTGCTCCCCAATGGAACGTAGTCTGTCCACACATTCCAGGCGTTGTGGCTCGTCGAACACTTTTTCTATTCTTCCTGTGTGCTCGTACCATAGAGACATCCGATACGCGTTAATTTCTGCATTCATTTTTTGTTCCTCACCATCTATCCTGGTTTGATAGCATCCTATTGCAATCTCTGTGTCTCTTGCCCCATCCATGGATCTCTGGTTTATGTTTGCAGATCCTATTAACATGTATAAATCATCCACTGGCAGAGAGATTATGGCAACACCGAAAAGTAAGATGTCAGTAGGTTTGAGCAATGTAGTAATCCTGGATTAAATGGAAGTATAGTAATTCATTAACCTTCTGTGCAAGTGTACGTACCTATCATTAGCTTGGAGTGGACATAGATCATGAATCTTCTGTTTGTTTGGGCACTCCAGTATGATGTTGAATGATGAGGAGAAAATGGAGGAACAAACTCTCCTTCTCTCTTGTTCTCCCTGTTAGCAAGGCAGAAAAAGTTTAAGTAATCTCTAGGATGTGCTTTCTCTCCTGTTTCCTTTATTGCTTGCCCTATTAATTTATACATTGCTGTCATGGTCTCCCATGTCCAGTGTAATATATCCTGTACACTGTCACTCTCTGGTATTCCTTCTGGCCACATTGGTATGATGACATAGACCGAGAATCTCTCTCGGGCCCTGATTTTATTTGCCACCTTAAGTGCAATCTCAATCGGGATTAGATTTTTGCATCCACTGTTCTGATCTTTCTCCCAGATGCTGCACCCGCCAATGAAATATTGATTCTCTATGTATATGAATCTGTCTGCTTTCCTGATTGCCTCTACGTAAGCTTCATGGATACTCTGCTCAGTGCTAACCTTGTTTGCCAATGGACTTGCAGAGAAATGATCAATGGATCGAAAAACCTGCACTTTCCAGTTCCTGTCAGAAACGCTTGGAGTAGAAGACTTATTGAGGTTTTCAACAGCGCTGGCTGGGATTAGTAGAGAAGGGTCACATTGCTTAATCCATCTTTGCTCAAAGTTAGTGAGCACATCCCAGGCTGCTTCACCTGTTATACAAGCATGTGCATCATGCCATGGCTCTCTCGGTCCACCTTTATGAAGGCTAGCACCTGTTATGTTTGTTTGATAGAAATCATGGGCATGGTACTCTGTGTTCAGTGTTCGAAATAAGGAGTGTTGTTCAGTATCATATCGACCATCACAGAGATCTACGCCACCAATGAAGCTGATGATTTCCCTATTTCTTGGGCAGTTTTCGACTCTGGAATCTACTGTTATTGTCTTTTGGTGGTGGCTGAAGAACGTGGGAAATTTATTGTGCAATCTTGGGCACAATCGGCATACTACTCTTGTATTTTTGAAGTATGCCATGGCATCTTCATCATGAGTCTTCATCAAGCCTTTGTTCTTGATAAGTGGTATGGATGTTTCATCATTCCAGAGCATAATTCTCACTGCTACACCTTCCTCAGCTTTCTGTTTGAGCAATTCACCTAATGGCACTCCTCTTGCTCGTGGGATTTCTGTCTGAGAATCTCGGACCTGTCAGTACAGCGTGTGAGAAACACAAGAAAAAGGGGTGTATGTTGGGAGTATAAAAAATAGTAGGACTTTAATATCTGTGCTACTGATACTGCAAAAAATTGAATAGTTAGGAGCTGTCTTTGGTGAAAGTCCAATTACCAGCACCATCTTGGGATTCAATGACCACCCTGCAATATAAATTAGATGTTTTGCCTCCTCGAGGGCCTTATATACATCCTCCCAAAGATTTCGTGGCACTGCTTGGACTGGCAGTGGGGGTTGGAAAGAAGGTTGATGGTGCGCATCGTGATAAAGAGTTACGTTGCAATTTGATCTTTGTGGAAACGTTGCATTTCTTAGACCCTTGAAGTCATCATTATTAATTAATTTTCCCCAGCTGGGCTCCAGATTTGCTGGCTTGAACCATAAAATGAATTGGAGCCCTAATTTTGGTTTTGGCTTCCCATCTTCAGTGAGCAATGGAAAGAAGCCGTTTATTAGACTAGCATGACTGACGAGTTGGTGTGCGTCAAATTGTATCTTCCCTAACATGGAACACTTGGTTTTCACGGTGATTGTGATGATTGAGTCTATTGGATGAGCACAGAGGATTTGGAAGGTCTGGTTCCAAATTCTATCCCGTTCACTTTCTGTCTTTGCCATTTTGTGTGGGCCGATCTTGATCGTTACGTATGCTGGCCTTCCGCTTGCTGATAAACACTGTAGACAGGACGAAATATGTTAGTCTTCACCCCATCAATTTTTCTCATATACAGGTGTGTGCTCTAATTATTTATCGCTTATTCTGCCTTACTAGTCTGGTGACTCTTTGTGACTGTTTATGGAAGCATGTGCTGTGTTCTTGGCAATGTTTTGGTCCTGAAACTTTTTTTTCTGGTTTGAGTTCATTGCCTGTGTTTTTCATACAATTGTAATATGTTTGAAAGTGCCTTTGTTTCTAGTGTGCATTTATATTGATTTTGTGCTCCTAGGACCCAACGAAAGTTCCTCTAGCCAAGTGTAGTCCTAAATTAGGGACCTGTCTGGGGCTCTTGAGCCTCTTGTCAACCCCCTTAACTGCCAAAATGAAGATAGGACATAAAAAAAAGCTGTCTACGCGAAACTTAATCACTATACATAATCAAGTAGCAGAAAGGACCTATCTGACCTTCGGATGTTATTCGTAGGTTTCTGTTCCGTCGTTATGCTTACTATTTTCAGACTCTAAGCTATAAGCCTATAACGCTTGATTATGATTCACTCTTGCTTTCTAGGATGGTTTGAGCAACTATTAGATAAGGTTTTGCCCTAACGCTGTTTCACCTGGATAATATTTAGTGCTAAACTAATTATACAATCTTGTCAAAATTGCGCAATGTGTTTTTCGTTACTACTTACACTGAGGGGAAAGGATGGTGCAAACGGCGTTGCATGGAAGATGGTAACCTCCAATGTCCCGTGGAGAAACTTCTTTGCTTCCATCTATCTTGTAAGTAAGCCTCGTCTGTTTGATCGATTTTCTCCGTGTGTAAGGTGAGTGAGAGATTGAGGGGCAAGGAGTTTGTTTGGCTGGTATGCATTGATTTGCTTTATAAAGGTTAATGAAATTTGATTGTTGAAGTGTAAGGCAGTTTTTTGGAGTCTGAAACTTGAAATGCAATTTTAACCATGGCAGTTGAAGAAAGTTTTAAAACTATGTAACTCTAGTCTTAGAGGCAACCTTCTTGCCTAATCACTGGTTTTCCCTTTAAGCTGAAGTTTGTTGAATTTTCAGAATGTACTACAAGCTGATGTCTATGCAAAATCTTAGGAAAGTTCGGATTATTTTGGAAGCCAAGTAAAAGTTGCGATTGTTTATGTCAAATTTTCGGACTTCCTAATATTAAGGTTACCTTTTTGTTCATGTAATAAGTTGCCGATTATCTCTTCTCTTCCTGTAATGGAGTATCAAGGAACATGATTTTTGATTTTTTGAGATATCTGTTTTGTATGTACATACTGGAACATTGCATATTCTGCTGATTTTCTAGGCTGAAGTTGTAGTTTACACTCTTGCTCCTAATCCATCAGCATAATTTTCTGTTTTAATGATGTGTTTGTGTCATGTGGTTATCCTGTTTGTAAAAATTAGGTTGATTTTGTTGATATTTGGTTAGATCAAGTTGAGCTAAAGTAACTTATTTGGTATTGGTAGGTCAAATTCTTTTGGGTTGTAGGATATGCTTTGTTATTTACTCGTTGTTCATTATCTATTATATTTCAATGGAGTAAAATGCTAATGAGCTAATTTCTGAAACAAACGCAGCTATTCTCAAAGATGTACAAGAGTTCAAGTCAATTTGCGATTCAAGCCTGATTCTCAAGATATGGAAAATGTCTGAGGATTTTCTATACTCATTCGACCGGCCAATTATTAGAATGAGATGAATTAGGTTTTTTTTGGGTATTAAAAAAAGTACCTCATAAGGCTCTCTAAACTTCTTTTGCGGGTAAAATTTCAAAATTCAAGTACATAGCTCCCTTTAAAGCAGCAACCTGAGGTTTGGATCGAATTTCTCAACAAATTGTTATGATATGGTTGAGACACACTCAACTCGTGCATTGTACGGGTTAAAACTAAAACAAAAAAGTTATTTTGTTTTAAAATTGTACTCCTGTGCTATATTTTACGGTCTTAGCTTTGGTGAGCCATGAACACCTGTACCTCTAGAATTCCACTCTACCAGGCCTAGCCTGGCCATAGGTTCGAATCCTGCCGCCAACACTATTACAAATTGCACAACACTAGCTTGCTCAATGTCACCAATACCATTACGTTCTATATACCACTAGTTTTATTCATGAGTGACATTTTATCTGCGGCTGTTATTGATAACCGGGCAAAACTTTACGCTCCATAGCATCAGAAATTCCCATACTTGAATTATTACTTTATGCTCATGAGCGCGAGCTTGATCAAGGCAAGAGAAAATACTTGTAAGTAAAAAGATACTAATTGAACAAAAAACAATTTGTTTCCATTGTTTTGGTCCACCAAAAACCATTTTTATAAGAAAAAACTAGATAGAAAATTAGTTTTTCTGTGTATAGATCCTTACCTGAAAAGATAAATAGAAAAGGAAGGAGGAAATTAAAAATTAGGTAAAATTTGCGCTTTCTCCACGTAAAACTATATTTTATCCCCGAGTCTTAGCAAAGAAAAGTAGAAGAATTACTTGTCCGAAAAAACGTTTTCCGTCCCATCAAATACTCTTAAACAATGCTGAAGTTTTCATTCGATTGATTATGTAAAGACACTAAAAAAACAACACCAAAATAGTAGAAAGGTTGTGAAAATCTAGATAGTTAGCTCTTTTAGAAAGACATGCAACATGATAGTATCTTAGTTTGTGATACTAGTTGATAGATAATAATCATTCCAGTTTACAATCACCAACAGCCAAACACATCAAATCGGCTTTGAAACACAAAAAGGTTTATGTTAATGTTTTTATATCAGTGGTAGTTAGTAAGTAGGATTTAGTGCAATTGTATTGGCCCTGCTGAAACATGTGGTCTCTTATGGATCCACCGCGAGATCAGCAATGGAGATCAATTATTTGAGTGCCCATTTCACATTTCATGCTCTTTCTCAGACTCCCTTTATCTTCCCTGCTTTACAGTATCTTTTTGGCGAGGGAAGACGAAGGACCCCATTGAATTGACATTCCTCTCTCGTTATCTAGGGCATGCTTTCTTCGGTATAAAACTGACTGAACTGAAATGAAATGAATAGTGATATGTGAAAGAAAAAGTATTGTTTAAAGCTGAACGAACTAAACTGAAAATAAGCCGGGGACAACAAACCTCTTAGCTACTTTTGCTGGTCAGGTCAAACTCATTCGGACTTGAGAGTAGTAAGGGGAACCTCGCTTCAAAGAGTCTCTAGTAGAGTTTGGTCCATTAACCTTGAAATTATAAGACGAAGTATTTATCACAAAAACCTTACTTGGTTGCTTTACAACTTTGCTATGAACATTAGGAGATCATAAATATCTTTCCTCGATTTAAGTACTCCCTCCGTAACGGATTACTTGCAACGATTAGACATTTTCTAGTTTCACTTTATGTCAAATCGTTGCAAATAATACGTTACGGAGGGAGTACTTAGAATAATGATAATGAATGAAACTTCTAATAATTTGACACACTAGTATGTAAACTTCACCTGCATAGACTTATCATAACTTATTTTAAGAGAATACTTATTCAGATTAATTCAAATTTTAGTACGAATTGAAAGCAATCAGTGGTTAGGATTGTATCATTTGGATTATCGGATTTGATCCAAACTTAAAAAAAGGTCATAATTCATAAGTTATAACGTGAGAACCAACGGAAAGGTTTAGCAAAGTGGGGACTGTTCTAAATTTGAAATCTAAGGACAATGTGGTAACCTTATTGACTTTGGCATCAAAATCAAAAAAATGACACCCTATGCAACCAAAACTGATCATATATACTCAACCATTTCTTCGGCGATGGAGAAATTATTAATAATATAATCTAGAAAATTGTAAGACCTCCAAAAAAATGTGTTAGAAATGAACATTGGAAAAGAGAGGTACAAAATTATCTTCATTTTGTATGCTCTTCGTCATTTTATACCTTGTACTTGCATTTCACTATGTGATTTTATGTTGTCTTTAATTAAATAGTATTTTATCATTGATCCGACCACGTATACATCAAAATGATGCATTGAAGGTACATGCTAGCATTCATTTGTATGTTGCAAGTGTGGCGCATGTCGTATAAGCATTAGTATTATACCGTGTTGTCATTTATAAAACTACCGGGTGCACATTTTCAATCTAAACATACAATAAATTTGAGATCTTGCACCATTAGATTCAAAGTCCAATATTTTAATAAACATGTCAAAACATTAATTTTAAAGGCGATGCTAAATCAACACCACAAAAAAATTGATAATAAATTTTTCATTGCTTTCATATCAATAGTTGGTCATTGATTTTCTGCGAGATATCAGGTTGCTACCACGTTAGTGTGGTCCATGGGCCTCTAGTACGGAATATACTAGTATATTATAGTATTATATGCAAAGGAATTAAATTTGGTTTAAATTATCCAAGTGTATGATCCTTTGATCAGGCAAACTCCATACTCCAAAAGAATTCTTTATTTCTGAAAAGTCCAACAAGTCACGTGGCAATTCCATGTGAGTGCCTTGAACGGCTTTATATCCTCTTGAGTCCTACCAACGTCACCAATGTCATATTTTTTCTTAAATCGTCCGAATGAGTGTTGTATTAAATCGAAACTTCATTCTGATAAATCTGATTTAATTTAGTAGAAAAGACTTCTTAAAAGTGAAAAGGATCCATCTTTTAAATGTTCCGAGTAAATTTGATTCCATGAGATATATACTTTATTATTAGATCAAGTTATATTTAATACTACCAAGGTCGGAAATGCTTGTCAAATACCTTAATTGGTAAAATTAATGTGAAAATGAAGTTGAAATTATATCAATTCACATAACAGGTAAGGGTGTGCAAAATTCGGCAGACCTGATTTTAGACCGGTCCGGACCTGAATTTGGACCGGACCAGACCGGACCGAAAATTCAGGTCTGGTCTCCGATCCGCAAAATATTGAGATTCCGGGTTTCAGGTCCGGTCCGGTCCAAAACCTGAAAAAATCGGGTCAGACCTGAAGACCTGAAATACTCTATTTCTTTATTTTTAAAATTTTTATAATGAACTTATGGTTGCCACATTGCATTAATAAATTTAAGATAGATTTTCGTTTAGAGGAATTATACATATATATCTAAAAATATCATATAAAAATTCGTTAAATATAAAAACTTTGCTACAAAGCTGTAAGAAGATAGTTGGTCGTTTTGTGTCTACATTAGAGTTTATAACATTAAATAGATATGAGTAATATGATCATTTTCATGAAACATGTCGAAAATTTCGGGAAAGAAAATAATGGATTTTTAAGAAATTTTTTATAGAAAATCACAAAATATGTCCAAATAGGTCCAGACCTGGACCGGACCTGATTTTTCAGGTCTGAACCTGGACCGGACCTGATTTTTCAGGTTTGAACCTGGACCGGACTTGAATTTTCCGGTCTGATCCCCGATCCACCAAAATCGAAAATTTCGGTCCACAAATCCAACTGGTTCCGATCTGGTCCGGTCCGATCCGATTCTGAACCTGTGCACACCCCTAATAACAGGCCCTTGTCAATCTCTTATAAAAAAAAGTTAAGGATTGATGGGGAATTGAATGAGTTCCCTACAGGAGAGCGAGTTACGATGGTGCAATTTTATGTCGGCCAAAAAGTTTTCCCCACCATCCCGCCACAAAATTACAAACTACTTCCTTTGTCAATGATATCATTTATACTCATAGTTCAAAGGCAATAACCTTTGAAACCTAAACTTTGATGAGTCTCTAATCATGGACTCAAACTTTGACATTATGACTAGAAAGTATCCCAACTTTCTGTATTAAGGAGTCAAATGTCATACATTTACATCCTTTAAGATTAAATTTTGTATAATTTATAATTTATAATTATTTAATATTGAGGTGTATGTAGGAAATTTTACGAAAATAACCTATGTTATATGTATGTAAAGGAGACAACTTTGTGATGTCGGATGTCTTTGACAAGTTTGTGTCAACGGTTATAAATATTTCAAAATATAGATATTTGATGTATTAAATTCAAATTAGATGTAGACATGAGTACAATCGAACTTATTTAAACCTTTGGTAGCCAAAAAAATAATGTAGAAATTCTTTCGTTCCATTGTATTTTTTTAAAAATTGTGATAACAAAAAAAGAGTTGTGTAATTGGACCAACAACATTAATCTAAACTCAAATTGTACCACATCATAATTCATAACTACAGTGTAAACTAATTAAACCAATCTTAACTCCAGGAACGCCTTAAAGCACATAAACATCTCTTGATTGAAATTAAGTAGCAAACAATTATTAATGAGCTCGTCATTGAGGCAATTCTAAAACTACAAGACTATCGTATTCCGAGGACTTTCAGAAAGTGGTCCTATAATGTACTACCTCCATTTTTTATTAATCATAACACTCAACTATTCACGTTTGGCAAGTACAATATCTTGTGTGTAACTAAGACTCTAGCTAACAATTGGAAAAAGCTGAAGTTTAAAAAAAATATTGAGACGAATTTAAAGCCAAATTGTTCCGAAATTGCAAGTAAAAGAATAGATGGACATATTTTAACAAAATTATAACATTATATCTTTATAGTCAAATTATATTTTTTATATATAAAAGGGAAAATGATAAGTGCAACCCCTAAGGCGGTACCACATTTAAAAGAAATTAAGTAAAATTTGAAAATTATTAACGCCGATTTACAAGTAATTTTGACATAAATTCCCATCTCATTTTCATTTTAAAAATTGTATTAATACTCATAGACTGCAACCGTAAGGGCTTTATACATCAAGATCCATTAAAAAAAAGGAAAATGATAAATAGGGCTGAATATAAGAACCTAAATAACGAAATTTAAGTAAATTTCAAACATTAATAAAACCGATTCACGCACGATTGTGGCATAAATTTTCAACTTAATACTATTGTAGGTAATGTATTAGTGCTTATATATACAATCCTTACAACTATATACTTCCTCCGTTTTTTAATACTCGCACCATTGAACCAATTTACGCAATCCAATGCACAATTTAGATGTTAAATATCTTTAATTATACACAATAAAAAATTATGCAAATTAGATTTTAATAATATATACATTGAGAAGAATATAACAAGATCCCACATGACTATATTTTTTCTTACATATAAGTCACAATATTGATTTAAATTGACATGTGTGAATAGTGTGAAAGATAGAAATGATGCGAATAATAAAAAACGGAGGAAGTATATCATTATCATTAAAGGAAATATTATCCTTCATAGCATAGAAAAAGTAAGTCACCAATCCCCATAAAGAATAATAAAGATCCCTTTACACCAATGAAATGAAATAAAGTGTATATACTCACCCCTCCTCCCATTCCTCCCATTTCCCCCAACAAATTAAATTCATACCTTCCCATTTGGACATCTCCTTCAAGTCTTGAACCAACCATGACATCCTCCTCACCCTACACACCCATCTCCACCACCCCACCACCACCACCATCAACCTCCCCTCTCTCCGCCAACCTCGACTTCATCTCCCGCGCCAAACACCGTCTCTACGGCACTCTCTCTTCTCGTCGTCCATGGCGTCAAATCTTCAACCACCACTCTCTCTCTTTCCCTCACAACCTCTCAGACACAATCTCACGTCTCAAAACAAATCTCTCTTACTTCCGCATGAACTTCGCCATGATTATACTCTTAATCCTCTTCTTATCTCTCCTATGGCACCCTATCTCTCTTATTGTCTTTCTTGTCATGATGGTTGCTTGGCTCTTTCTTTACTTCCTTCGTGATGAACCGCTCGTTTTGTTTGGCCGTTCTGTTGATGATAGGGTTGTTTTGACTGTTCTTTCGGTTTTGACTGTTGGGTTGTTGTTGTTTACTGGTGCCACTGGGAATATATTGATTGCGGTCGCTGTTGGGGTGGTTGTTGTGGTTGTTTATTCGGTTTTTCGTCGGTCGGAGGATTTGTTTGTTGATGAAGATGATGCTGAAGCTGGTGGTTTGATTGCTGGTCGGACCGGTATTTATCATCACCATCAGTCAACTCCTTCTTCTTGATCAATATTAGTCTTGTTTTTGCTGTTTTGACTTTTTTTTTGGAAAAATGTTAAAAATGTTTGGATGGCATTTTTTGACATTTTGTGATGTGTTGATGGTAGTTTGGATTTGTTTGTACCTATTGATTGTTATTTTTCATTTGTGAATTGTGATCATTATCTTGGGAAATTGATTTCTTGTTCTTGAATTCAAGAGATGATGTTTGTGTAGTCACTAGTTAAGTAATTGTTGCTTAAGTTCTTCAAATTTATTCTGATTAGATCCTTTTAATTAAGTTCTATTCATATCATAATTGTACGAAATTTAAAATGTTTTTGTTGTTGTGAAGTGTGAATTATGTGTTTGAAAATTTTATGATGATGTTTGCGTTTTACGTCGATTGTTGTTTGATTTATACATTTGGGAGTTTGTTGTCTACTAAACGGTTTATAGTGGTAGCTATTTTTCATCATTTAATTTAATTTTCAGTTGGATTTTCTAGAGATTATTTTCAAATATTAAATTAATAGTGCGTTTTCTCACTTTGTTTTGTAGTTTGTAAAGGATGTGAACCTTATTTCATTATTGGTATCCTAATGTGTTACAATTCACCAAAAAAAAATCTATATTATAAAGTTTAATGATATGCAAATGGTAGCGACCTTCATGCATTGATTATTAGTGTAGGATTGCAAAAATTGCTAGCAATCAATAAATGGACAATTCTTTAGTGTCAATTGAATTTAGCTACGGGGTTGTATTGTTGAACATAGTTTAGCATAATTCCTAATACTTTTCCCATGTACTTAGCATATTGTAGAAAGTCCAACTTTTTTTATTTTTTTTTTATTCTTCATGATTAGTAAGACAAATCTACTTACCTCCAAGAATTTGGGGATCTAATATGTACTAACAAAAAGTATAAGAATTTTGATTAGTACCTCTGTAACATATATAATGCAACGGTTTGACATAAAGTGTGAATAAAAGATGTGTAATTGTTGTATTTTTTATGTTACAGAGGTACTACATTAAATGTTATAGAATTGACGTCATCGTATATTTTTCAATATGCCATATGAGAAGCAAGAAAATCAAAGAAGTTTCAAATATTGTGTGAAACAGAGAGGAAGCAGCTAAAAGAATTGTCAAACTTCAAAGTTTAGAACACAATTGGATAATTGGTAGCCAATAATATGATCGTTAACTTAGTTCACAACTTCTAACTATTCCCATATATACTACACTTTGTAGTTTACGTTACACACCCAACTCACCATGACACCTTCATCCCCTAACACTACTAGTCCAACCACCACCACACCACCACCGGAAAACCTCAGCTGCATCCCCTGCGGCAAACAATGCCTAGACAAAATCCGGTCAGCTCGCCGTCCGTGGCGTCTCCTCTATCTCAACCAGCTCTCATGTCCCCATAGTTTCTCTGACATCGTCACTCGTATCAAAACCAATCTTTCTTATTTCTACATGAACTTCATCATCTTCAGTCTCTTAGCCCTCTCTGTTTCTTTGTACCAGCACCCCATCACCATCCTCGATTGTCTTCTTCTCACCCGGGATGAACCGTTCGTTTTCTGCGGTCGGGTCATCGATGGCCGGGTTACCTTTGTGGTTCTTTCGGTTTTAACACTCTTATTTTTCTTTCTGACTGGTCCAATAACCGGGTATATTAGTTTTACGGTTGGCTTGGTGATCACTGTGGTGTTCGTCGTAGTTTTTTCGGTTTTTCGCCGGGTTGATGACTTGTATTTGGATGAGGAAGAGGCTGCTGCCGGTGGTTTACTAGCTGATTGGACCGGCGTTGAAGTTTGATCATTGTAAATGTTAGTCAGTCAACCAATGTGGAGGGAAAGAAACAGTCTTAAAAAAAGAACAATCAAAATCGAGAGTAGTACTGTACAATTTAAGTTTGCTTGTTTACGCCCTTAAAGTTCTTTCTCAAAATACGTGCAAAATGATTTGTTGCATTTAATTCATTTACAGAACTAGTGTTATAAGTTATTGTAGAATTAATGTGTATATATATTTTTCAATATGTCAATAGTCAAAATTGTATTTTGAAAAGCAAGAAATTATAAATATCGTGAAATAGAGAGGAAGCAAAGAATTGTCTACATATGGAGACTTTTCATGATTGAACAAGTTGGTAATGCTCAAACTTCCAAAGTTTTGAACACAACTAGTATTGAGGCCCATGCGATGCCCGGGGTTAAACTGCGGCAAGATTGAACCTCACTTTGAACGTCTTATGTTGTTCGACTGAACTCTTTAGCTTTGCGAATACTTTAGTACTTTAAGACAACTAAATTTTATGTAGAAAGATGTTACCAAAAAATTATAAATTAGTAGTTTTATTCATGAATGCAATTAAAAAATTATAACTTATTTATTGTTTTTTCATTGAAAACTCATAATATCATTATTAATTATTATAAATGAAGCAATAAGAGTGTAATGACGCAATGGTTAGAGCATTTAGCTTGCATACATGAGGCCGCATGTTCAAACCTTCTCATGAACAATTTGCACTTTTTTATGAGAATAACTTAGATATAATGTTATTGGATAGAAGGGAGAGTGACATATGGCGGATTGCAATCGATGCTTACGCTTTTTAATATATATATAGATTGGGTTATTATTCGTAGCCAATAAAATGATCGTTAACTATTATCTTCTTTAGTTCACAACTTCTAACTATTTTCCATACTACACTTTGTAGTTTACATTACATAACCAACCCACTATGACAGCTTTGTCCCCCAACACTCATACCACCACCACACCACCACCGGAAAACCTCGGCTGCATCCCCCGCGACAAACAATGGCTAGACAAAATCCTGTCAGCTCGCCGTCCATGTCGTCTCCTCAATCACAACCACCTCTCATGTCCCCATAGTTTCGTCACACGTATCAAAATTAATCTTTGTTATTTAATTTCTACATGAACTTAATATCTCCAGCCTCGTAATCCTCGTTCTCTCTATCTTCCTGCACCCCATCATTTTAATTGATTGTTTTCTTCTCACCCGGGAAAGAGATGAACCGCTCGTTCTTTACGGTCGGCTCATCGATGGCCGGGTTGCTTTTGTGGTTCTTTCGGTTTTAATACCCTTAATTTTCTTTGTGACTGGTCCATATCCAATAACCAGGTATCGAATATCGGTTGCCTTGGTGATCATTGCGGTGTACATCTTAGTTTTTTCGGTTTTTCGCAGGGTTGATGATTTGTATTTGAATGAGGAAGAGGTTGCTGCAGGTGGTTTACTAGCTGATCGGAGTGGCATTGAATTTTGATCGTTGTATATGTTAGTTTGAGTCAGTCAACTCCCTCTAGCAATGTGTTTGATATTTTTTTAGTAAAGGAAAGGAAAAGAAAAAATAATTGTAGTTTACAGCGTTTGGTATTTTTAGGGGATTTGAGAGGAATCACGTGTTTGTTTAGTCTTTAGCAAAGGAAAGGAATGGAAAGAAAGAGGAAAAAAGGGTAAAAAGCCTATTAGCTTTCTTTCCTTCCAAATTCCTCCGATTTTGGGAGGAAAGGAAAGGAAGGAATTGGAGGTATTCTTTTCCATCTATTTCCTCTCAATTCCAATCAAATCCCTCTTATTTAATTTTACCAAACATAGGAAAATGTCTTTTTTCCTTTCTCTTCCTTTCTTTTTCATCCAAATCCCTTCTACCAAACACATTGTAATAGTGGAAATGTGGAGGGAAAGAAATGGTAACAAAAAGAAAAAATCAAAACTGAGAATACTACTCCCTTCCATATACAAGTCTCTTTTCTATTTTGGGAATCAAACTTTGAAAAATTTTGACCAAATATTCTTGTTAGTACTCCCTCCGTTTTTTTTAATATGTACATTTTTTTTATTTTGTGGTGTTTTTTAAATTGGTACACTTTTACTTTTCCCCATAACTTGATAGTTGGTGTCAATTGAATTTAGCTACGGGGTTGTATTGTTGAACATAGTTTAGCATAATTCCTAATACTTTTCCCATGTACTTAGCATATTGTAGAAAGTCCAACTTTTTTTATTTTTTTTTTATTCTTCATGATTAGTAAGACAAATCTACTTACCTCCAAGAATTTGGGGATCTAATATGTACTAACAAAAAGTATAAGAATTTTGATTAGTACCTCTGTAACATATATAATGCAACGGTTTGACATAAAGTGTGAATAAAAGATGTGTAATTGTTGTATTTTTTATGTTACAGAGGTACTACATTAAATGTTATAGAATTGACGTCATCGTATATTTTTCAATATGCCATATGAGAAGCAAGAAAATCAAAGAAGTTTCAAATATTGTGTGAAACAGAGAGGAAGCAGCTAAAAGAATTGTCAAACTTCAAAGTTTAGAACACAATTGGATAATTGGTAGCCAATAATATGATCGTTAACTTAGTTCACAACTTCTAACTATTCCCATATATACTACACTTTGTAGTTTACGTTACACACCCAACTCACCATGACACCTTCATCCCCTAACACTACTAGTCCAACCACCACCACACCACCACCGGAAAACCTCAGCTGCATCCCCTGCGGCAAACAATGCCTAGACAAAATCCGGTCAGCTCGCCGTCCGTGGCGTCTCCTCTATCTCAACCAGCTCTCATGTCCCCATAGTTTCTCTGACATCGTCACTCGTATCAAAACCAATCTTTCTTATTTCTACATGAACTTCATCATCTTCAGTCTCTTAGCCCTCTCTGTTTCTTTGTACCAGCACCCCATCACCATCCTCGATTGTCTTCTTCTCACCCGGGATGAACCGTTCGTTTTCTGCGGTCGGGTCATCGATGGCCGGGTTACCTTTGTGGTTCTTTCGGTTTTAACACTCTTATTTTTCTTTCTGACTGGTCCAATAACCGGGTATATTAGTTTTACGGTTGGCTTGGTGATCACTGTGGTGTTCGTCGTAGTTTTTTCGGTTTTTCGCCGGGTTGATGACTTGTATTTGGATGAGGAAGAGGCTGCTGCCGGTGGTTTACTAGCTGATTGGACCGGCGTTGAAGTTTGATCATTGTAAATGTTAGTCAGTCAACCAATGTGGAGGGAAAGAAACAGTCTTAAAAAAAGAACAATCAAAATCGAGAGTAGTACTGTACAATTTAAGTTTGCTTGTTTACGCCCTTAAAGTTCTTTCTCAAAATACGTGCAAAATGATTTGTTGCATTTAATTCATTTACAGAACTAGTGTTATAAGTTATTGTAGAATTAATGTGTATATATATTTTTCAATATGTCAATAGTCAAAATTGTATTTTGAAAAGCAAGAAATTATAAATATCGTGAAATAGAGAGGAAGCAAAGAATTGTCTACATATGGAGACTTTTCATGATTGAACAAGTTGGTAATGCTCAAACTTCCAAAGTTTTGAACACAACTAGTATTGAGGCCCATGCGATGCCCGGGGTTAAACTGCGGCAAGATTGAACCTCACTTTGAACGTCTTATGTTGTTCGACTGAACTCTTTAGCTTTGCGAATACTTTAGTACTTTAAGACAACTAAATTTTATGTAGAAAGATGTTACCAAAAAATTATAAATTAGTAGTTTTATTCATGAATGCAATTAAAAAATTATAACTTATTTATTGTTTTTTCATTGAAAACTCATAATATCATTATTAATTATTATAAATGAAGCAATAAGAGTGTAATGACGCAATGGTTAGAGCATTTAGCTTGCATACATGAGGCCGCATGTTCAAACCTTCTCATGAACAATTTGCACTTTTTTATGAGAATAACTTAGATATAATGTTATTGGATAGAAGGGAGAGTGACATATGGCGGATTGCAATCGATGCTTACGCTTTTTAATATATATATAGATTGGGTTATTATTCGTAGCCAATAAAATGATCGTTAACTATTATCTTCTTTAGTTCACAACTTCTAACTATTTTCCATACTACACTTTGTAGTTTACATTACATAACCAACCCACTATGACAGCTTTGTCCCCCAACACTCATACCACCACCACACCACCACCGGAAAACCTCGGCTGCATCCCCCGCGACAAACAATGGCTAGACAAAATCCTGTCAGCTCGCCGTCCATGTCGTCTCCTCAATCACAACCACCTCTCATGTCCCCATAGTTTCGTCACACGTATCAAAATTAATCTTTGTTATTTAATTTCTACATGAACTTAATATCTCCAGCCTCGTAATCCTCGTTCTCTCTATCTTCCTGCACCCCATCATTTTAATTGATTGTTTTCTTCTCACCCGGGAAAGAGATGAACCGCTCGTTCTTTACGGTCGGCTCATCGATGGCCGGGTTGCTTTTGTGGTTCTTTCGGTTTTAATACCCTTAATTTTCTTTGTGACTGGTCCATATCCAATAACCAGGTATCGAATATCGGTTGCCTTGGTGATCATTGCGGTGTACATCTTAGTTTTTTCGGTTTTTCGCAGGGTTGATGATTTGTATTTGAATGAGGAAGAGGTTGCTGCAGGTGGTTTACTAGCTGATCGGAGTGGCATTGAATTTTGATCGTTGTATATGTTAGTTTGAGTCAGTCAACTCCCTCTAGCAATGTGTTTGATATTTTTTTAGTAAAGGAAAGGAAAAGAAAAAATAATTGTAGTTTACAGCGTTTGGTATTTTTAGGGGATTTGAGAGGAATCACGTGTTTGTTTAGTCTTTAGCAAAGGAAAGGAATGGAAAGAAAGAGGAAAAAAGGGTAAAAAGCCTATTAGCTTTCTTTCCTTCCAAATTCCTCCGATTTTGGGAGGAAAGGAAAGGAAGGAATTGGAGGTATTCTTTTCCATCTATTTCCTCTCAATTCCAATCAAATCCCTCTTATTTAATTTTACCAAACATAGGAAAATGTCTTTTTTCCTTTCTCTTCCTTTCTTTTTCATCCAAATCCCTTCTACCAAACACATTGTAATAGTGGAAATGTGGAGGGAAAGAAATGGTAACAAAAAGAAAAAATCAAAACTGAGAATACTACTCCCTTCCATATACAAGTCTCTTTTCTATTTTGGGAATCAAACTTTGAAAAATTTTGACCAAATATTCTTGTTAGTACTCCCTCCGTTTTTTTTAATATGTACATTTTTTTTATTTTGTGGTGTTTTTTAAATTGGTACACTTTTACTTTTCCCCATAACTTGATAGTTGGTGTCAATTGAATTTAGCTACGGGGTTGTATTGTTGAACATAGTTTAGCATAATTCCTAATACTTTTCCCATGTACTTAGCATATTGTAGAAAGTCCAACTTTTTTTATTTTTTTTTTATTCTTCATGATTAGTAAGACAAATCTACTTACCTCCAAGAATTTGGGGATCTAATATGTACTAACAAAAAGTATAAGAATTTTGATTAGTACCTCTGTAACATATATAATGCAACGGTTTGACATAAAGTGTGAATAAAAGATGTGTAATTGTTGTATTTTTTATGTTACAGAGGTACTACATTAAATGTTATAGAATTGACGTCATCGTATATTTTTCAATATGCCATATGAGAAGCAAGAAAATCAAAGAAGTTTCAAATATTGTGTGAAACAGAGAGGAAGCAGCTAAAAGAATTGTCAAACTTCAAAGTTTAGAACACAATTGGATAATTGGTAGCCAATAATATGATCGTTAACTTAGTTCACAACTTCTAACTATTCCCATATATACTACACTTTGTAGTTTACGTTACACACCCAACTCACCATGACACCTTCATCCCCTAACACTACTAGTCCAACCACCACCACACCACCACCGGAAAACCTCAGCTGCATCCCCTGCGGCAAACAATGCCTAGACAAAATCCGGTCAGCTCGCCGTCCGTGGCGTCTCCTCTATCTCAACCAGCTCTCATGTCCCCATAGTTTCTCTGACATCGTCACTCGTATCAAAACCAATCTTTCTTATTTCTACATGAACTTCATCATCTTCAGTCTCTTAGCCCTCTCTGTTTCTTTGTACCAGCACCCCATCACCATCCTCGATTGTCTTCTTCTCACCCGGGATGAACCGTTCGTTTTCTGCGGTCGGGTCATCGATGGCCGGGTTACCTTTGTGGTTCTTTCGGTTTTAACACTCTTATTTTTCTTTCTGACTGGTCCAATAACCGGGTATATTAGTTTTACGGTTGGCTTGGTGATCACTGTGGTGTTCGTCGTAGTTTTTTCGGTTTTTCGCCGGGTTGATGACTTGTATTTGGATGAGGAAGAGGCTGCTGCCGGTGGTTTACTAGCTGATTGGACCGGCGTTGAAGTTTGATCATTGTAAATGTTAGTCAGTCAACCAATGTGGAGGGAAAGAAACAGTCTTAAAAAAAGAACAATCAAAATCGAGAGTAGTACTGTACAATTTAAGTTTGCTTGTTTACGCCCTTAAAGTTCTTTCTCAAAATACGTGCAAAATGATTTGTTGCATTTAATTCATTTACAGAACTAGTGTTATAAGTTATTGTAGAATTAATGTGTATATATATTTTTCAATATGTCAATAGTCAAAATTGTATTTTGAAAAGCAAGAAATTATAAATATCGTGAAATAGAGAGGAAGCAAAGAATTGTCTACATATGGAGACTTTTCATGATTGAACAAGTTGGTAATGCTCAAACTTCCAAAGTTTTGAACACAACTAGTATTGAGGCCCATGCGATGCCCCGGGGTTAAACTGCGGCAAGATTGAACCTCACTTTGAACGTCTTATGTTGTTCGACTGAACTCTTTAGCTTTGCGAATACTTTAGTACTTTAAGACAACTAAATTTTATGTAGAAAGATGTTACCAAAAAATTATAAATTAGTAGTTTTATTCATGAATGCAATTAAAAAATTATAACTTATTTATTGTTTTTTCATTGAAAACTCATAATATCATTATTAATTATTATAAATGAAGCAATAAGAGTGTAATGACGCAATGGTTAGAGCATTTAGCTTGCATACATGAGGCCGCATGTTCAAACCTTCTCATGAACAATTTGCACTTTTTTATGAGAATAACTTAGATATAATGTTATTGGATAGAAGGGAGAGTGACATATGGCGGATTGCAATCGATGCTTACGCTTTTTAATATATATATAGATTGGGTTATTATTCGTAGCCAATAAAATGATCGTTAACTATTATCTTCTTTAGTTCACAACTTCTAACTATTTTCCATACTACACTTTGTAGTTTACATTACATAACCAACCCACTATGACAGCTTTGTCCCCCAACACTCATACCACCACCACACCACCACCGGAAAACCTCGGCTGCATCCCCCGCGACAAACAATGGCTAGACAAAATCCTGTCAGCTCGCCGTCCATGTCGTCTCCTCAATCACAACCACCTCTCATGTCCCCATAGTTTCGTCACACGTATCAAAATTAATCTTTGTTATTTAATTTCTACATGAACTTAATATCTCCAGCCTCGTAATCCTCGTTCTCTCTATCTTCCTGCACCCCATCATTTTAATTGATTGTTTTCTTCTCACCCGGGAAAGAGATGAACCGCTCGTTCTTTACGGTCGGCTCATCGATGGCCGGGTTGCTTTTGTGGTTCTTTCGGTTTTAATACCCTTAATTTTCTTTGTGACTGGTCCATATCCAATAACCAGGTATCGAATATCGGTTGCCTTGGTGATCATTGCGGTGTACATCTTAGTTTTTTCGGTTTTTCGCAGGGTTGATGATTTGTATTTGAATGAGGAAGAGGTTGCTGCAGGTGGTTTACTAGCTGATCGGAGTGGCATTGAATTTTGATCGTTGTATATGTTAGTTTGAGTCAGTCAACTCCCTCTAGCAATGTGTTTGATATTTTTTTAGTAAAGGAAAGGAAAAGAAAAAATAATTGTAGTTTACAGCGTTTGGTATTTTTAGGGGATTTGAGAGGAATCACGTGTTTGTTTAGTCTTTAGCAAAGGAAAGGAATGGAAAGAAAGAGGAAAAAAGGGTAAAAAGCCTATTAGCTTTCTTTCCTTCCAAATTCCTCCGATTTTGGGAGGAAAGGAAAGGAAGGAATTGGAGGTATTCTTTTCCATCTATTTCCTCTCAATTCCAATCAAATCCCTCTTATTTAATTTTACCAAACATAGGAAAATGTCTTTTTCCTTTCTCTTCCTTTCTTTTTCATCCAAATCCCTTCTACCAAACACATTGTAATAGTGGAAATGTGGAGGGAAAGAAATGGTAACAAAAAGAAAAAATCAAAACTGAGAATACTACTCCCTTCCATATACAAGTCTCTTTTCTATTTTGGGAATCAAACTTTGAAAAATTTTGACCAAATATTCTTGTTAGTACTCCCTCCGTTTTTTTTAATATGTACATTTTTTTTATTTTGTGGTGTTTTTTAAATTGGTACACTTTTACTTTTCCCCATAACTTGATAGTTGGTCTACCTAATTATTACACTTCTCTCATATTTTTTCTTTCTACCTTTTTCACTTTTTCCCTTACTTTTAGTATCCTTCTCTCTTACTTTTGCACATTTTCCTTGGTACGCGCGCAAAAACAAATGTACATATTAAAAAAACAGAGGAAGTATATACAAAAAAACATACCCAAGTGGGATCTTGTTAGATTCGCTATAATATGTACTTTCATAATATCAACTTTTTACATTTTTACTATTACGAAATTGAAGATATAGAACGTCAAAAATGCGCCTTAAAGAACGTGCAAAAAATATAAGACTTATATTTTGGGACAGAGGGAGTACAATTTTTTTGTATTTCCAGACTGTAAATTGTATTTTTCATTATGTATCATCTTTTTTTGGGTAAGAAGAAGTGGCCCGGACCCCGCTCAGGTCCCATTGGGCCAGGCATTTGAGAGTAGAGGGGAAGGGTAAGAGAAATTCCCACCCTTAAAGTGCCCCTAGTGGGGATTGAACCCCCAACCTTAAGGTTGGAAGGGTACTCTCTTTTCCACAAGAGCAAGTACTACTTGGTCATTATGTATCATCTTAGGTTTCAAAAAATGTAGGGAGATATTCTAGCCTTTTTTTTAAAAGAATACACATTGTTTCTTAAGATTCAAAAAAAAAAAAACAATAGTTGTAGTAAATTGTAGGTGAACATTTGCATTAAAATTTTGATAATTGCTGGTAAGCCCCAATCTCAATTTAAATTCTATATGTTTTTTTTTTGAAAAATTAATAAGAATAATTTCAACTATTGTCCATCTTACATAATTAATCCCACCTTTAGTAATTCCCAAAATAATCACAACTATCTAGTATATCTTCCCTTATTAAACCTATGTGAAATGCTAACCTGATAAACAGGTTAATAATGCCACGTGGCGCATTATAATCGATCAAGTTATTATTTTATTTCAAATCACCAAAATTATATCAAAAAGAAGAAAAAACTAAAGTTTACACCGCCACAACCACGCCAGCCCTGTAATACTCCCCATGATTGCTTTAAAGGATTTTGTTGTACTACACACACCAACAAGGTGCATCTTCTTTTCAGGGAACTCACATTGCTAAGATATTACTCAGTTAAGCGTGTATGGCTGGGAGTACTCTTGCGATGGGTGAACCTCGTGGGAAGTTTCTCAGGGTGCGCATGAGTGAGGACAAAATGTGTCGAAAGGACTTGTGTTGGTTTGTGGGGCCCGTTATTGGTCCGAGATGTTATTTGGTGACTCCCATCGGCCCGTAAGGGTTGGGGTGTTACAAATGGTATCAGAGTAACCCTACGACCGCGTCTTGGGGCGACCCTAAGGCCGTGAGGACGAATATTAGGAGTCCTCAAGCGCCTAGTGGGGGGAGGATTCTAGGGCTGCATTGTCATTATAAGGAGCGAGCCAGAGGTCGTTAGGCCAAATATTTGGAGTCTCCACACGATCAGTTTCCAGGCCGGGGGACCTACAGGCTATGGCCGAATATGTGGGGTCCCTAGGCGCAACGAGGGCGTTGCTGTTCTCAATTGAGGGTGTGTAATATTCCCCATGATTGCTTTAAAGGATTTAGTTGTACTACTCATACCAACAATGTGCATCTTCTTTTCAAGGAACTCATATTGCTAAGATATTTC
This sequence comes from Patellifolia procumbens, assembly GCA_947645195.1. NCBI lineage: Eukaryota > Viridiplantae > Streptophyta > Magnoliopsida > Caryophyllales > Amaranthaceae > Patellifolia > Patellifolia procumbens. The sequence continues at coordinate 1,478,417 of CANSGD010000383.1, forward strand.
TCAGTTAAACGTGCTTGGCTGGGAGTACTTTTGGGATGGGTGACCTCCTAGGAAGTTTCTTAGGGTGCACATGAGTGAGGATAAAATGCGCTGAAAGGACTTGTGTTGGTTTGTGGGGCCCGTTATTGATCCGAGATGCTTATTTGGTGACTTCCGTCGACCCGCAGGGGTTGGGGTGTTACAAGCCCCACTGCAACAACCACTCAAAAACCACGCAAAACTAGCCAATCTTCCTCCCCCGCCGCCAATGTCCCTCTCTTCACCCTGAAAACCTCCCCACCCCCGCCACCCCCGCAAAAACCCTCCTAACCACTCCAAAAGAAACCATAATTTCCGAAGACCCCCTATAACCCTTGAAAACAACTGATAGGGGTTGATTTTTGGATTTAAGAAGGTTATTCGGGAATTCGGGTAGATTTTCAGGGGTTTGGACAGATCGACAAGAGAAAGAGAGGAAGAAGGAGAATGAAGAGAGAAGTGTCTTTGGATGATTTCGAAGAGAGAGAAGATCGTGGTGGTGGATAAAAGAGGTCAAGGAGAGTGCGGTGGAGGTGGATTGTTTATGGCGGCGGCTGTTGAGGAGTAAGGAGGGGTGCGGTAGGGTGATTTGGAAGTTGTGGGAAAACAGGGGGAGGGGGTGGGGTGGGTTGGTTGAAAGCAGCGCATGAGGCAGGAAGGGGTGGGATGGGGTGGGGTAGAAGGAGATGGAATTTTTAAAAAAAAGTTTAGGCCAATCAAATTATGACACGTGGCCATTTAAACCAGTTTAGTAAGTTGCAAGTCAAGAGGGACTGTTTTTGGAAGAGTGGACGATAGTTGGGATTATTTTGGAAATTACTAAAGGTGGGATTAATTAGAGAAGATGGACATTAGTTGGATTATTCTCTTTAACTTTTCCTTTTTTGTAAGAAGAAGTGTCACGATACCCTGCTCGGGGTCTAATAAGTCAAACACTTTGAGAGAGGGGGATAATAAGCGAAATTCTACTCTCAAAGTGCCCCTAGTGGGGATTGAACCCCCGACCTCAAGGTTGGAAGGTTCTCTCCTTTATACTAGACCAAGTCTTGCTTGGTAATTTAAACTTCATATGTTAGTGTTGATTAGTTGTGGTTTGTTCAATGAAGTTTATTTCTTCACAAAGGAGTTGCCAACGCAAGCAAGCTTAACTGCTCCAAGTTTTATATTGAGGGATATAATCTTTTGGTCATCAATGCAATCAACCATAAAATTAACCCATCGTGACATATCACGAATATCATTGAAGACACCACCATCCTGCTCTATCCGCTTCAGGATTTCTAGATTCGTCATTTTTACAGAGAGCGGCAAACTAGATTGAAAGTGTAGATCATCTAGTGGTAGTCTCTTCATATTACTGATTTGACTCATTCTTCTTTGTCCTCTATACTCTATAATGATGATTTAGGCATTCTCCTCGAGAGGAGGGTCCCCTAATCACCCCCCCACTTTTTTTACCTTATAGAAAAAAAACGTTAACGTCATGCAAAACTTTCCGCAGTTTTGTACACTACCTAATTAGGGCATATGCAAATTTCATTAACTTGGTAAAGAAATCGATGAAATAAGTAAATTGATCTAGTTGAGGCATAAAAATCTTTCGATTAGTAATGTTTCACTCTAGAGAGGCCCGCTTCTCTTCCCAATCCAAGACTTGGTTCAAACTTTCACAAACAGGCTTGGGAGATTGTTTCCGATTGAATATTTTGTCTAATTTGTAATGTTCATTTCGGATTATCCAATCCGAATCCGAAATTTCGAACCGGGAAACTTTGAAAACAATTTAATTTCATGAAAAGAAATCGGATAATCGGATGTCGTTTTCGGATCTGATTTTCGAATAATGATCCGGATATCCAAAAATATGCGATTTTTTCCCCACATTTCAAATTTCTGGATATTCGAAAATACTAAAATTATGATTCAAATTCGAGCCGAGAGAATGTTTTTTGGATCGCAAATCAGATCATTATGAGCACCCCTACGAACAACCCAACTAGGAATCTGAACAATTGTATTATCTTATCTTTATTTACAATAAAATATGCTTAGGGTATATATATATATATTTTCTCTTATCCTTTGAAAAGGAAAGAAAACTAGTTGAAGAAATCACCTAACACCCAAGTGGATCAATACAAGCAGACATGAAGATACGTAATAGAAGAAAAAGGCGCACAAGAAGCACATGTAGTTGTTACGATGCGGCCGCACGCCTTCACCCTATGTCCTACCGAAGACATCTTCTCGTAACCCTTCACGGGGGGCAAGACAAACACCACTGATAATGATAAGCTCCCAACACTTCCAAGGCTCAATTCATGAGGAGAATGTTGTAAACCCCACTCAATGATACACCACCACCCGGGAAAAAATCAACCAAAGCAGGAGACCAACCGCGACAAGAGAAAGGAAATCAGATGCCTGCGAAAGGCCTCTCACCAAGAAACACTGATAGCAATCTCAATCCAGATAATCTATTATGTTCATATGCGCAAATAATTCTTTTTTAACTTTGCTCTTAACAAGTTTAACATCCTTAGGACCCATTTAGTTAGCTAATTCCAGGTAGTATTATATGATTAACATGTAAACTGTTATTGTTAACCATCTAACCGCTATCTATTTGTCCTTTTTCTTACAAAAGTCATCATGAGTAGGGCTGAGCAGAACTTGGGCTAGACCGCACCAAAACATTTTGGAGCAGTTTGGGTTGGTTTATGGGCTCAAAAAATGGGTTGGTTTGCGGTTTGGGGTTGGGTTATTATATTTTTAAGTCAAACTGCACCACAAACCGCCAAAGTGCCTTTAATATTCGAATTAACAATAATTTGTACCTTTAGTAGTAACATTTGTAGCAACTTTGTGATTTTTTAGTATTTTCTAGTTTTTTTTAATTTATTTTTAATTATTAAATAGTAAATGTGTAGCTGGTAAAATAAAGCAACAATTGTAAATAGAAAAAATTTATTAAGATAAAATATGGATAAACCGCAAACCGCATTGCACCAAACCGTTTTATGTGGTGCGGTTTGGGTTGTTCTGGCCAAAAATGCGGTTTGGATTGATTTGAAAAAATATCAAACCGTTTTTATATGAGTTAATTTAAATTATGTGTCAAACCGCACCAATCCAACTCATACTGAGCCCTAACCATGAGTCCAAAGTTCACTTTGGGCATAGGAGTCGGGGCTAGTAAAACCAAACCAAGAACATGTTGGAAGCCATTAGTTTGATATCAAGGTTAGACCCACTAAAATTGGAGAGGATGGGACAACCTTCATACGAACCTTACTACCTCCACCACCATAACCACCCTCAAACCCACCACCACCAAGAACCAGATTACTACTACCACTCCATTGAAACTACAAACCCCAATTACAGCTACTCTCTTGATCCCATTTCCAATTCCACTAAACCCAACATTAGAACCACTATTCCAATTCATGTACCCAGAGAACTGCGCCATATCAATACCCTTTTCGTCTCTGGACTCCCTGATGACGTCATGCCTCGTGAAATTCACAATCTGTTCCGACGTCGTTCTGGGTTTGATTCTTGTCAGCTCAAGTTCACTGGTCGTGGTAATCAAGTGGGTTCTTCTTCTTTCTTCATTTGCATTTCTATAATTGTTGGGTTTTTTTTAAAAAAAGTTTGATTCTTGCTCATAATATAGAGAAATGCTTCATCAATATCAGATATATGCATATATCCATCGCCTCACTTTTTTGGCGGTACATTCCATGAAAATGGCAATATATTTATTGATAAAAGTAGTATATAACAATCGATATTTTCACAGCTATATAACTATATAGTTTGTAATTGGCATAAAATTTTTCATTAACAAATATACTACCATATATATTAGAATATACTACCATACATATGAAATATACTGTCATTTTCATGGAATGTACTGCCAAAAAAGTGAGACAATGGATATATGCATCTATCCGATATTGATTAGGCAACCCTCCATAATATAGGGGTTTGTTTTTTGCTGTTTTGTTGATTTGAAGAATGATTGTAGGTTTAAGAGTTGTGTTTTTATGTTACTCGGACTATTCATTTTATCTCAAGTACCCGTGTTGGAACTAGAACATGGGTAGAGGTACTTTGTCAACTTTGACACTTCATTTTGTGGCAAAATCAAGGTTCGTTAAATGGACGATTTGGACACTTGGACGCGTACCGGAGTTTGGATAACATAAACTAAATGAAAAGACTGGACTGCTAGCTGTAATTTTGGAAAAATGGTTGTGTTTAAACACCTGATTTTGCAGAAGCTGATAGTGTTTGTACTTCAAGCTTACTTGTGGTAGAAGAAAGTGAAATGGAGATTTAGGGTTGTTGGTGAAGTACAGTTTGTAAATGTGTTCTTTCTAGCGTAGTTGGTAAAGTTTAGAAGACGTTACAACAATATGCAAAGGTGTACTTTCTAGCATAGTTGGTGAAGTTTTGAGGGCGATATTGAAGATTCGGGAACAAATTCTGCTTTGATCACTACTCTTTGTGGATCTCTACACGCTAAGAAGAAATCACATGAAGTGCATAACAAAATCTCCAAATTTTTATTGATGCTATAAACGATCCTGAAAACTGGAAGTGACCTGTTTTTGTTTACATCCTTTCTTGGGAAGTAATCACTTGATGATAAGGAACTATCAACAATAACTTATATATGATTGTGTGTGGTTGAATTCGTGAGTGTGTACTGCAGTCACATTGTATGTGAGGTACTGAGGTTACCCTATATTGCTTCTCTTAATAAGCTAATGTCTTTCTTCCTGCAGGTTGTTGCTTTTGTGACCTTTTTCAATCATCAATCAGCTGCGATGGCGTTACAAGACTTAGACGTAAGCATATTTATCCCTTATTACTACATCTCTTGCTCTTCTCGATCTAAACTCTAGTGAAATGAGAAGACTTTTCTATAATTTTCAAATTGGTGTACAATAATTGCAACCAGACACATAAATAATGCTTATATGCTACTTGGATGCCCTTGTATTACTATATGGCCATATGCTGAATGAGGGGAAAAGCGAGGGTTAACAGGAATCTCCTCAGGGTTCAAATGAATTGGTGGTGGTTACTAACACAAAGGAAGAAAGAAGTGAGAGGAGGGTATTCTTTTTCTTAAGAGCAGATGCGAATCTATTTACTCCATTTGGGTGTAATCTGTTGTTCTCGATAGTTTCCACAAGAGATAATTATCCCCTTATTCCTAGCATGGCTCCGTGTGTCACGATCCGACTGCTTTGACCTCGGATCATGTGGCACGCCCTTGTGCACTAGCCATCTTGCGGAAATGGGACTCTTGAGACTCGTTGAGGCACGAGCGCTCCATATCTGAAGGGCACTCTTGCCTATTGGCGATAAGAACGCGAGAAGAAGGTCGATTGAGGCGCTCGTATGCACAAGGCTCGACGAGCAGGGCCGATGGATTTACCTGTTTTGAGTTTGGGTGGCGTTTTATATATAATATGCGGCGGCACAAACTCTAAGTTGGCCAAGAACAACAACAATATCATAAAACAAACAACAACGTATAGAAGGTCTCAAGTTTCATGCATTCACTCTTTACCCCCTAAACAACCTTAAGTCCCCTAAAGAGGCTACGTGTGAGATTGTACATATTCCCGGTGAACAATGGATTTATAGTAACTCAATAATGAAAGTTAAAGCCTATGAAAAAGATCTAAAGCATTAACAAAAGACTAGAAAACATAAAATAAGGCAACTATAAGTAAAGACGGGTTGGATTATAACTCAGTGGCTACCTGAAAAAACTTTAATCAAATTCTTGGGCAACTAGTGGATCCTTGTATTGCTGCTTCTCTAGAGAATGAAAATGTTTGTGCTTACACATACATGCCACTTTCCTTTCTTTGTAGAATTGTTACAATTTTACATCAGGTTCTGCTTACACATCATCTAGCAGGCTGTAATCATATGTGGATCTTGCATTTCCTACAAGACTCGAATTTCTGATTGACTTGACCGTTCTTCTTTTATGAGCAAACTTCAGCGCCCATGCTTGTGTTTTGATCTTTATAAAGGTAATTACAAGTTGGAATTATATACTAAGAAAGCAAGTAAGCTAACTATTCAAGCATCTTTAGGTGTGTAACTTGAAGGGACAGGTAAAGGGGTTATGAGGGTCTGGATTTAGTGGAATCGGTGCTGCAAGTTGATCATGGTTTTTTACAATTATAGTTGAAATGTATCTTGCAGAAAAACCACTGCTGACATTTCATGCATGAAACCGTGATGCTATACACTTTAGTTTCACTGTGCAGGGTGTCAAGTTTGATCCACAAGCTGGATCTGTTTTACATATTGAATTGGCAAGATCAAATTCTAGGCGGAAACGTAAACCAGGTGCGATATGCATGACATGAACTTCTTAAAAGACGGGAATTGTGTGATATCAAGATGTCATAGTTCATGATTTGCCATATGCAGGTAGTGGACCTTATGTTGTGATTGATAAGAGGAAAAGAACCACTAATGATGCTGAGGATACATCTAGTGATGATGGTAATTTCTATCGCAACTGATGATATGAGTTTTGATAACAATCATGTTGTTCCTCCAGCAACCATTTCATTGGAATCTGCCTCTTTGCCTCTATTATTGTTGTTGATTACCTCAATCCCTAGTGTTCTCTAAAATAAAATTGGCTATAGAGGTTCTTACAGAATATGAGATTGAATTTTAACATGCAGGGAACTAATGTTTCACATGCAGGTGATAATGAATCTGATGATCAAACTCAGAGTGAAGATCCTGACTCTTCCATCAATAAAATTAATTTGGCCACGGCTAAAAGGTTTGTAACTTGGAAGTTAAAAATCGTACTTGTTAATATAAATCTGATTTCTGTCAAAAAAGGCTATACTTTGCCATCCTTCATAACCCAGGAACCTTTAAAAGCTGTGTGTGTGCACGTTTTGCACATGTGCACAAATGTATTAAAAAGCATGTCGTGTGTAAGCGTGCACATGCAGGATGCATGTATTTGTTGTCATGAAGTGAAATTCTGATACCTTGTATGGCGGTGTATATTGTACAGCAATGAGAAGAAAGCACAACTCAATCGCAATGCTCCGAGAGAAAATGTTGGTGATTGATCCTTTTGCCTTGTTCTTTGTTAACTTTTAAGTTTTTAATTATGAGCTGAAAACTGTTGTGTTACTCGGACACGAATTAAATGTCTACTTGGATACGAGTGTCCAAGTATCTGACTCGGCCATTTCTTAGAAAAAAGTCAAGTTTTTAGTTTAGGAAGAAGTATCCAAGTGTCATGTCATGTCGGACACGACACTATTCGACACTCGATTTTTGAGGCAAATGAGGGTGTCAAAGTAACAGCGGGAAACTGTTCTTTGAAGATTGAAGCTATAAAAACCTAAATTTGCAAGATTACAGGAAGTGTTTGATCAGACAGTTAGTAAAGAGTCTGATGATCTTTGTCTGTTATTAGCTAACAAGATTCCAAATGCGGGCTTAACACTTACTTTATAATGTTTGTGTCAAGTTAATGTGTGTAAATGCTGGATGAGAGCTTAGATGTTGCTCTGTATGGAGGCTGGCATGAACTATTTTTGGGGAAACTATGTTCTTGTAGCTCTTGAATCTAAACAGGAATATGAATTTGAAGCAAATAAGCTCAATAATACGGTGTAATTTCCTCGGCCATGGTGAAAAAGTACTTCTTAGGATGCAAGTATACTACCCATATACACAAAAGTTCCTTCATCTCTTGGAAGAACCAATGTACTAAAATATTCCACAGTTACTATACTTTGCTTGGGGTAGTATCAGAGATGAGTGACTCCTTGGGAAGTGTATGAGAGTGCATATAAGTGAACAAAGTTCGCCCTAATGGCATTTCGGTTGGGCAATTGATCAGTCTTGCTTGAATTTTATGGTAGCTACTTATACCCTTTTAGAAGGTAGGGATGTGGAGCGGTTGTTTTGTGAGAGTAGAAAGGAATAATGCGAAAAAATTCTAATTTACCCTTCTTTGCTTATGAGTATGGATTTTTCGGTAAGCATAGTCATAGTGGTATTGTGGTTTGTAATTTTGTATCAGTGATCATTACTACCTAGAAAGTTGAGGGTTCTCTTTTATTTTGCTTGTAATTCTTGTAAGTTAGGTGAGTGGTAGTCGAAGTAGGAAACTTTGAGAAGATAGTTGATGCGTTCTAATTCTTATCCGTGGTCACTCGAGAGCAAGCTTTTGGCACTCCAACTTGGAGCTCAAAGTAGTTAATTTAGTTATTTTTATTTATTTTGATAAATCAATAAGGTGTTGACACATTTTTTCTCTTAATAGGCTTTTCCGTGTACATACATAGCGTAAGTGTCCTTAATTTAGGTGTTATCTATAATTCTTATCAGGCGCGTGTTAGCTTGAATTAGGGCCGAAAATATCTTCCTCTATTTCAGTTCCTTGCTACCAAGGTCTTCATTAGTTGCCAAAGAGTTGTAATTAGGAAAGTGGTTTGTACTTGCCTACAAAAAGCTTGACTTAGGCGAGGCAAGGTGTAAGGATTATAGGAAAGATTTTCCCTTCCTAACTTATGCTATTTAAAGGCTTGGTCATCCTTAATAAATTTCAGAGTTTTAAGAGTTCTTTCGACATTGTTGTTCTTGTTGAGCTTATGCTATAGTTTGTTTAGTGATTAAATACTTTGTGCCGTAAGTCGTGACTTGTATGCATTATGTTCAAAAACCGAGACCTTTAAGTGATCTTACCCTGGTTACTATTGTAATACCCTTATCACTATGAAAATATATCTGCCAGTAGCAGTTTCTGAGGTGGCTTTGTCTTTTCACCTTACAAATACTCTCTCTGTCCCATATCGTATTGCACATTTAACTCTATGGACTCTCTCGAATAAGTTGCATACTTGGATTAAAATAAATATTTTCCCTCTCCAATCCCACTTGCCTATACGTTTCTCCCCCTCTATCACTATTCTTAATATCTGTACGGAAGACAGTATAAGTTCAATAAACACAACTATTAATAAGTTCATATAAGCTTCGATAAGCTTCAATTAATCATTAACTGTCTGATCTTGTTGCTTGAACTTTTGTGTTTAATCTATAGTTCCTTCTAGTTCCTCAAATGTGTGGTGCAATTTAGTTTTAGTTTTTATGGGGTCAATGTTTATCTTCTCTTTTTATATTTTCTGCAGGAGCAGAAGGAAAAGGCCTCTGGAGGTGATCTAAAGCCGTGTTCCACCTTGTTTATAGCTAACTTAGGGCCTAATTGTAGTGAGGACGAACTGAGACAAGCTCTTTCTCAGTAAGTGACACCTTGATTTTTTTTATGTTTAACTGTGGTCTTTGCATCCCTTTCTTCAGTAATCAACACACCTGTTACTCTTGTCCTTGTTCTTTCTGCATTGCTTCTGATATTCAATGCAAAAATGCTTATCTTGTTTGATCTAGATATTCTGGATTTAATGGGCTGAAGCTGCGTGCTAGAGGTGGCATGCCAGTTGCATTTGCAGATTATGAGGTATATAATTCTCTCTGTACTACTAAAATTGTTGGCCATGGATTTTTATTCCTCCTGTATTTCTCGTTATTACTAAAACATTTCTCGAAGCATTTGCTTGGTAATAGGAAGTAGTCAATTACTAATGGGGTAATAAAGGGTTACAGGAACGTAAGTTTGAATGGAGGATGAAAAGAAGAGAATATAGTTGATATTTATAGGATAGGGAAACTGGATGATTTACCTGATAAAGCTCTCCCATCATCTTGATTTTTCATTATAAATCTGATTAGGCCGTCAATCTTAATTCATCTGCATTATATGTATGCCTGTGCATTGGCCTTTGTTGGCAATACTTGAGGTATAACTTTTAGTTGTAGGTTGGCGATTGGATCAATGGCTGAAATGCTGCGTATCTAGATTGACTGGCTGTCTAGCTCTCTATGGCAGCCACTTTTTTTATAAAAAAAATCTTGTGCTAAAATTGAAATTTCTAATGGGTAGTCACATACTTCTCTGCGCTGAACATAGCCCCAAGAATACTTTCTCTTGCTTTGGTTACAAGTCTTGTGACATGGCTATATAAGGGTGCGTTCTTGTAATAGACTGAATTTGAAGGACAGGTTAATGGATTTAATAAAAATGGAAATTTTAAGATAGATGAAATAGAAAGGCAGTAAATGGAGTAGTACAAGAAGACAGCTTTCTAGTGGCTGCACACACCCACTAATTTACACAACACAACACCTAATTTTCATCTTCATTCATCAACATAATCTTTCCCCTCCCTAATTTTTCTTATTTATAGAACTAGCTAACTACTTGCTTGCTCTCCAAGCCAATCCTAGTACCTCCTAATGAAATACCTATACTACCATTCCCACATAAGGTTGATTCATTACAATTCTCTTCATCTTAAAAAAGTTTCAGGAAATATTAGTTCAGATAAGTTCCAATATGTTATAAGTTCCAATAAGTTTAGATAAGTTTAGATAAGTTCAGTTCATACAAGCTGATCAAAATTTGGGTGAAGAGAATGCCCCTTGAGTTATTCAGAGCCATAGCACTGTTGGACATCTGGAGAATACTTTTGCACAGATTCCACTTCCATAGTTCTGAGGAAAAATGTCGTTTTAAGGCATCGAGATGTGAGATTCAGAGAGCAAGCTATTTGTTGCTCAACTTCGATTCTTGCTTTCCTATCAGTTTTAACATAAACTTCACGGAATTAGGATTCTTCGGTAAATACTTGTTGCTCAGAGTCTGGGAACAGATTCTACATAGTAAAATTGCCTGAATTTTTCCGGCAGTACTCCTGTTCAACAATTTCCTCGGCTTGTTAAACAATATGCAGTTCAGGGATTTTCTAGCGCTCGAGGTGCAAAAAATAATTATTTGCCACGTTTTCCCTATTGTATACAGGAAATAGAACAAGCTACTCAAGCACTGGAAGCACTTCAGGACAGCATGTTGCCATCATCAGACAGGGGTGGCATGCACATCGAGTAAGCTTCCATATTTTGCCTTGTATCTCTTACTTCTTATTAGCTGCCTACTACGTCATTTTGCAAGCTGATGGATTACCCTTTAAATTATTGTTTTTTTCTTTTGGTGCCATGGCATTGCAGATATGCTAGGTCTAAAATGAGGAAGCCATAGATCAAGATATTCATGTAATCGTTGCACGAGTATAATAGCACCTTTACCATCAGGCCCGTCCCTGGGCCAGGGCAGGCGGGGCGGCCGCCCTAGGCCCACGGAATGAAAGACCCAGATACAAAGTTTCTATCAGTAAAATAGTTAATAATAAGTTGATATGCATTCATTGTCAATTAAAATTACAGTAGCCTAATGGTAGATGTTTGGAATATCTACGCAGGAAGTCCGTGTTCAATTCTTACTGAGTGCTAAATGCTAATCTCTCTTCATTTCTTTCTTTTAATTGAAGTTGTAGCCTTTATTTTATTTATCGGTTGATATCTTTGTTTTCCTTTTCTACAAGCTTTATTTTCCAATTCTTTTCCATCTAGTTGAAGTTGAAACCTTAATTTTTTAAAGCTTTGTTTTCCTTTTTCCTCTTTAAGTTTTAAGCTTAATTAATTTTTTTTTGTTTTTTTAAAGATACAAGGAGAGTCTATGTCTCTCAAAGATAATTCCATTTTTTTCTTAGGTTAAACCTTTATTATTTTTTCCACCAACAAAGTGTCAATTCCTAATTTTGTTTGACACATATATAACTTTGCTTTTCTTATCAAACTTGTTTATATCCAAGGAGTAAAAACTTAGTAAAAGATTGATAATGAATTAAGATATAATATTGATTATATGACGATCATTAAACATAATACTCGGTAGATGAAACACAAATGTAGAGGAGATATAGTCTTTTATAAATGATACAAAAACTATTAATAACTCATATTACTTTATATTGTAATTGTATGAAATTGGAATTTGTATGATCGTAAAATAACTTATAATCGGAAAAATAAAAGCAATATTTTTAAAATTCATATGGTTAAAGAGGCCTTTAATTGCTTTTTGGCCCTGGGCCCTTAAAATGTCAGAAACGGCCTTGTTTACCATCTGCTTGCTTGTAAGCAACGACATGCACTTTTTTCGTGTTTGACTAGTTGCTAGTTTATGTGCAGCATATGTATACAATCGTTTCAGAGGTTGTGCATGGTAGTCAAAGTACTCGAAAATATCGATTGCAAATGAGCTTTGAAGTGTTAATAGCAAGGAGTCCCATGATCTTTTTAAAATTGTTAGTTGGACCATGAATGACTTTGGACAAGATCTGGTGTCTCCAAGAAAAGCAGTAAATAAGGCGCACTTCTTCACATGTTGAAAATCCTGACAGAAACAGGAAGCCCTTAAATTCTAAGCAACCTATATTTGAATTTACTATGACACTTTGATTTAAATCATACAGTAGATGATAAAATTTAAGTTTGTCAATGAGACTATTTTCGGACCTGAAACTTGTTAAATGAAATTCTTCTAGGTAGCCAACAGAAAATCCATTTATTCGAAGCTCATTCAATCCCTATTAAGAACACGGATATGCCCTGGAATATCTTGAAACATAGATACTAAAAGAATTGGATAACACATTTACCCCTATTTCTAACTTAAAACTGTCGGTCTATTATTCTGGATTGAATTTATCAGTTCAATGTGAACAAATTCAATTTGGTTCATTGTTATTTTTCTCGTATAGTTTTCCTTAAAATAATTTCAGTTTGTTAAATTCAATGCGAAATAACAAGGCCTAACTTTTAAAACCGGAAAGATCACAAGTCTAACAGGACCTACCTCTTAATATAACACGATGAAACTTTGTACAAATTTCTATTGCTAATAGGCGGCTCTGCCATTCGTAGGCTATAATTTTTTTCGGTAGCAATAGTCTTTGCTCACATAGTATAAGAGGTAGAAGGATTGCTTCATTCTCACTCAGGAGCTAGAACGAACACTCCTATTACCTCCGTGCCCGCTCACACTTTGCTGACTTATCGCTGTTGCATTGGGCAGTCTTCAATGTTAGACTGTTACTTGTGTGTTGAAAGGGGACTGTTGAAGAGTCCTTTCCTAAATGTATGTTCTATGGGCGCGGACATAGCAGGTAACTTCATTTTATGGTTCTTCATTCTCTGCCCGAAGACCCGTATAGATGCTCATTTAGTAAGTGGATCGCAACGGCCTTGAAAGATGATTCAGAATGTACTTTGCAATATTTGAACCACAAATTCTCCATATAATCAAAAGATTTGCAGAAGTGGCATTTCTTAACTTGGTTGTATGATACATAAATGTATATGATATTAACAACTGCTACCTTTCACAACCCCAAAATGGATTACAAGCTCTTAATGATCTGACGACGTCCTACCCTTTTCCCTTCCCCACCTCCTTATACTATACAAGAACAAATTTATATAGCAATACAGGACCCCAAAAAATTAACCCCTAAGCAAAAGCAATTCTATCTTCAATGGTCTGACGAAGTTCTGCCCTTTTCCCTTTCCCACAACGCTGCCTTTAGTGACTCAAGAGATAGACTACCCGTGTATACTTCTGTTTCCTCGTTGCGTAATGGACCACTATATGATTCGCGCTCCCGCTCCAGAATCCGCATTCTTCCACTGCAGTTCCCTACATCGTGCCTAGGCGTAGACAGAGCGCTAGAATCCATGAACATATCACCCTCTAGTACGCGGAGAACCTAATTTCCGCAAAAAAAATTGAAAGCAAGATAATTTCAAACACAATGTTAGCAATGTGATGCAATATATCGACCTGTGTATGTGTAATCAACTCTCAGTTTAAAAGGCAGTATATTTGTATACCTGTGACATCCGAGGCCTAGAGTGAGGATCCCGTCTTATACACAAGGATGCAGCATGCATCAGGCAAAGAACCTCCGAGTCTAAATACCGGTTACCAAGACGAGGGTCGATTAGCTCCTCAATAGCACCCGCTTCTAAGAGAGGTCGTGCCTGCTCAAGAAATAAGACCAAAAAACCGAGTTGAGTGAGCATAGTAAACCTTTGTCACTTGAACTCATACTCATGTCAGACATGGGTACGTGTCCAAGAGTCCATACCCATACCCATGTTGGACTATCAAGGAGACGGCACGAGTACTTAAAGTAAATTGAAGAGTCCGAGTAACACAGAAATAATAGGTCAAGCATTTACAACAACAAACATAAAAATGAAGCAACAAAGTCAACAATGAAACGATATTAAGGAGCAAACAGGTACCCATTCAGTTAGGCATTGCTGGCCTTTCGGTCGAGAGAGATCAACAGCCTTTCTTCCTGTAAGCAGCTCTACAAGTACAACACCAAAGGAATAGACATCGGCCTTTTCTGTGATTTGCCCACTTTGTGCATACTCGGGAGCCAAATACCTACAATAATAGATAAGGAATTGTTCAAGATTACATTAATTTACATGTAACATATTGTGAATAATTAATAGAACCGACACATCAGACATACCCAAATGTGCCTATTACTCTTGTTTCGACCCCAAGATCTCCATCAGGTTGCCACCTCGCTAGGCCAAAATCTCCGACCTTATCAAACGAAATAAGTAGCATCAGAGAAAGGAAAACACATGCTCCAAGGCAATATGCGCTGGAAGATGGGTGTTTTCAATCGGACTTCGGCTATTTACCGAACTGTTCTCTCAGAACAAAGGGGGGTAATTTTTAATTTAGTCTGCTGCTATACATAAGTCAGGTTAATTAGGAATAATGCATCTACAAAATGGGTCACAAATTCACAACAGTGAAATACAAATCCCCCCCTTACCTCATTATGGGACTTCAATTAAGACAATAATTAATATCATTAATCTAATGCCTCTAAAGAAGCTCCAGTCTTCCAGCAGGGTAGGAGCCTAGGAGAGGTCAGCTGTATGTGACCTATCCTTAAAGTAACGAAGAGATATTCCCAAATTGCCCCTTAATTCAATTGAACACCACAATAAATGCTTGCTATGTCATGGAGTAATAAATAAGAGACAGTTTCCTGAATCACCAAAAGTCAAAAGGGTAATTTTCTTAAAACCATTGGAAATGACAGATGAGTAAAATTATGTCTGTATATTTTACTACTCAATGTTGGACCGCACAAGTTGTAAATAAATTTGACTAGATAAAATTTCCATTAACAGATCTACTATTTAACAACAATGAGCAACATTATATTTGGTACTATTAGCCTTCCTTCAACGGAAATACTTTGTCTACCCAGTAAGTAATCTAACCTTAGAGATACGACGTAAGTAAATAGTGGAACAAGCATTACCCAATTAATAAAGATAGCCTTTTCAATCCTTTTTTCATTTTTGGGAAGCAAGAAACATTTCTCTTTCTTTCAACATAGATCAAGGTGACAAGAGAAACACAAAGTAGAAATTCACCACATCTAGCTCAGCCCAGCCCTTACCAAATGACCTCTTTTAGAAAACTCATTAATTTGGGCATTGTCATTGTCTGTTATATGTTACTCAGTGAAGAAAAGAGATCGTTGAATAAGCTCGAGCAATGCATGAAAGTAAAAGTGGAGTTTCCACCATAATATAAAGACCAAAGGATTACATAACTAAGACTTCAAAATTATATACCAATGGTTCGTAATCATGGGTGAGCAGAATGTTGTTTGGACGCATGTCACGATGAACAATGCAACCCACTCTGCACTCTTCATGCAGATAGCGCAGCCCTCGAGCAGCTCCAACAGCAATCTTTTGCCGAGCAAACCATTCCAACGGTGGCTGATTCCGTCCTGAAGTCACATGATAAGTTCCAAGATTCAGCCGAGAAAAAAAAAACAGATCCCGGCAAAAGCCTCGTAGATTTGTTGGGAGTTAGAATATTAAAATAAAATAAAACAACATCTGTAACAGAGCTGACATCCCCACATAAACAAATACAAGAAAAAGGGTATCTTATAACAAAATCTTAAGATGCAGGAAATTCAGTATGCTTATCGCAAGTGCCAGGCATATCAAGTCAAATAAAATGCGGTGAATGGTGACATCAATCAATACTTAAATACCACTAATCACAATCTTGCAAATAGTGCACATAAGAAGCCAGTAATTAACGAGTCAAAAGCCAAGGAAACGAAAGAATGGAGACATTACCATACAAATGCGCGTCCAGGGATCCATTGCAAATGTACTCATAGACCAGCAGCCTCCTCTTGTCCTCAATACAATAGCCAATAAGCATAACAACATTCCGATGCTGAGCACAGCTCAACACCTCAACTTCAGAACAAAACTCAACATCACCCTGCGAACTCGCTAACTTATGCTGCTTCACAGCAATAGCCTGACCATCAGGTAGTAATCCTCGATGAACTGACCCATAACCTCCCTCTGCCAAGAAATTTGAATGTGAAAATCCACCTGTAGCAAGCTCAAGTTCAGCATAGCTAAACCACTTTGGAGGTTTCCCAAAAACAGGTGCCTTATGTTGGCATATTGAACATAGTGGAGGAGGTCCAAGAGGAGGACTTCTTGATAAAGACATAGCTTCTCTCACATTTCCACTAAACTCTAAATCAGGCCTAAATCTTCTAGACCCGATACCAGAGTCCCTGTCAATTTGAGAATACTTCTGCAAAGACTTTGAAGAGGGCCTCTTCTCAAGCTTATGAGAAGACCGTAAATGTGAAATTACATACTCGCCCATCCAAGGCCGAATTCCGGAGCTTGTTGAACAAGGAGACAAGTCCTCATCATCTGAGTCTGAGTCCGATCCAACAAGATCCCTACTTTCTTTTATAAGGGCCATATCACCCTTCTTAAACTTTTCACTCATTTCAGACGGGGCGAAAGGCGATGTTCCAAGATCAGAGCTTGATACAGATGACGTTCCTGCCTCAGTGGCAGTAAATAATTCAGGACTACTGCTTGGAGTCACAAGAGGCCCTCTAACTTCATCAGGTCGGGCACCTGTGGGACCAGTTAGCAAAACCTCCTTTGAAGGTGAACCGACCAAATTTAGTCGAAGTACTTTAGCCTGAGAGCGTTTCATGACCACGATGTTGCAGTGAAGCTCGTCCATGCAGCGCTTTTCTTCTTGCTTAAGATGCCTGCGTCGCAAAAGGCAAAATTAGCAGACGAACACTTTAAATTTACAGTAAACTAAAGGGGAAGAACAAAGGAAAAGGCACACTCATGACAAGAAAATTACTTGTCAAATACAATCCAATTTGCCTGAACCTTCTTTGCTTCTGCAGCTACAGCTCCAGGAGGAGAAGCAGAAACAATTTTTATCTTCACATTAACCTGCAAAATGAAGGGAATACCGATAAGCTAAGCTCAAAAGCCAAACATATTCTTCCAGGCGACTGACTAGCTTACCCTATTTGGATCATAAACATCATGTAGCTGAAGAATCATCTGAGAGCAAGAATCTGTCAACTCGATTTTCTGCTCCGAACTCGTACCAGCCAACAGCTTTTTTTGACCACTAGCACAATCTCCAGCAAATCTTGGGAAAACCCACAATCTCCTACCTACAAATTGTTTCAAAATTCATCAAAAATGTAATACTTAGTATTCTTGTAATTTAATATCATGCCGTAATCCACCTCCGCGGCCGCATTGCAATTTCATAAAAACTTTTAAAAAAAAGTGCCAGTTGCAAACACCACATAAACCCAGAAAATCCACAAAAGTCTATAAACAGCCTCAAAATGAAACAAAAACTACTCAAGTATGAACCAAATCAAATCATCACTCATCAGTGCATGAATAGGATAAGTCAAGTACAGTAATCAACTAAAAGCATTAGAAAAACAGCAGAGAATATACAATAAAGTGCCCTCAAAAGTAAGCTAAATAACCAATGTGGGGCTGTTCCAAGTGATAAGTAGCTTGGTACCACACTTAAGGAGGGTCTCGAGTTCAAGCCCTACCGTATGCATAAATCCTCGTTGGGAGACTCACCCACCACAGCAAAGTGAGCATTCGGGGGTCGGATAAACCGGATGGACAACAAATAAAGAAAAAGTGAGTCAAAGAAATCTCACCTGAACTAGGTAGAGGAACAACCACAATCATGGTAATGCAATCCCCAGGTTGAACAACATGACTCAAAGCCCAAACAAGTGCTGTTTTTGGGATTTCCTTAGATGCTTTAACAGCCACTAAAACCTTCTCAACACCTTCAGAACCTGATGAAGAACCCTTTTCTCTTTTCTGCTGTTGCACACTCATCTTTCTCTCTCTTACACCACAAACTTCAACTAAACAACAATCACTACCCTTTTTTTTTCTTCTTCTCAATTATCACACAAGTTGAACCCACTAATTATGGCTCTCCTAAAACACCATACAACATGCAATACCCAGATGGGAACCCACCATTTCTGATCTTTAACAAAACCTCCAAATCAGTTGACTATTCTCTAACAGTAACATATAATTAAATCTCCATTGACAAGACACATTTTAACCAACTTCAGAAACCACCCTCTTTCTATAATCATGAAAGAAAAAATTTCCAGAAATGGTAAGCAAACAAAAACCCTTTCACCAAATTGCTAAAATAATTGATATGTTTGTTGTTACTTGTTACTTAATGATGTTTTTTTTTTCGGGTATCCACCGTCGATAACAGTGACTATTCCTCGACCATCATGAAAGTCTGTAAAACATTGAAAACCACATAACCCCCTGTAGATATCAATACTTGCATAGAAAATGACATATGCTTAGAGCCCAACGCCCCTTTTTACTCCCCTTTCTCTCTCTCCTGAAATCAATGGAGTCAATCAAAGTATATTGTACTCCATTACAATCCTATAACTCAAATCATTGAAATGACTTAACACATAAAAAGCCACTGAATTTTTCTTCTGTTCAATTTACCCAGTTAAAGAAAGTTGAATGTACACTCAAATGTTATCAATCCCTTCCAAACTAACACCAATCAATCAGTCAAACATTTCTCTGTATCATCAAATCTGTCAGAAACTGCCAAAAAAAGTTAAATTTAAATCTGGGAAATTGGTAAAATGGCAGAAATATTAAAGAGAGAAACTTTAAAATAAGAACAGAGAGCTCAATGAGAAGTCATTCATGGAGTATTAAAAAAGGGAAAGAAAGAGAGAAAAGCGGGAAAACGAAAGGGAGTGGAGAAGATGGAAAAAGGGGTATTAAAAAAAAGAGTAAAGATTGAGACTTTAATTAAGGAAATTTGAAATTCAAAAATGGGAATATTTTTTTTTTATTTTAAGGTGTTTTTTCTGGAGAAATAAATGGGAAATGGTTGGATTTTAAGAGGACAAAAAATGGGAGGAAATCGAAGAAAGGGAAGATATAAAGACCAGCAGAGAGAGGAGAGAGAAAGATGATGAAGAAGAAGGTTTAAGAAGAAAACAAAAAATGGAAATGATTAATTTTAGGGATTTACAAGTTGCAGAAGAAGAAGAAGAAGCTGAAAAAGATCAATGGAAGGAAATTAGAACTGGGTTTTTTATATTTTAATTTACTTATTGCTTTGTTTTTTTGTTGGAGAAAGAGTGAAAACGGTAGAGAAATTACTGTGGAGCGGTGTGGAAGTGGTGGGAGTCGAGGAGACCTGGGATTGTGTTTATGTCATCAGTTTTTTTGCCTTTAATTTAGGTGTCCTTTCTTCTAGGGTGATTCTAGGAAGGATTTATGGGTATGTTAGTAATTGTCTTTAACTTGTTTTTGTTTTATCTGAATTTATTTGAATTTATTTGAATTTATCTGAACTTATTGCTAAAATTTAGCAAAAGTTACGAGGAAAATATCACATTTGTCGGGGCTACATAATTTAGCAATGATCTCACCTTTGGTACTCATTTGCTGAAAATGGGTCGTTACCTGTTGATGACCTACAATCCAAGATAAACTATCTTAGTTATGTGCTTAATAACTAATTAAACACATTTAAATCTAAACTAGTATTAGTCCCCGACAATGCACGAGATTTTTACTTAGTGATAACTAATGTAAGTTAGCATACTAAATATCAAAAAAAAAAAAGAGTTATCATTACTTTTCCCATTAGACAACTTAACCCTTTGTTTTCATTGATGTATTATCATTATTTTTGATAAAAACATCAATAATAATGTGGTGGCATAGTGGTTAGAGCTCTTCGTTTCAATAATAATATATATAGATACTTAATTCAAATTTTAATAAATTATTAATTAACTTTAAAAGAAAAGAAAAAACAACCTTCCATTTCCTCTTTACCTGTCAGCAACCACTCCCTCCCCCACCCCTGCTAGCCAGGGCAACCACCACTCCCACCCTTTCACTCAAGTACGTGTTGTTTTTTCTTCTTTGCACTACTGATTTTAACTGAATTGAACTTATTTTTGCTGAAATTGGCTTATTTTTGCTCAATTGGAAATAAACTTATTTTTATTGAAAAATATTTTTAAGGTGAAGTGAATAGGGTTCTAGTTTTGTTCTATTTTATCCGACTTCATTCGATCCAGAAAAATGAGACCTTTGAAAGCCGGTGAATTTTTTCCCTAATAAAAAAGAGGCTACCTTTTGCAGTACATAAATTTTGAAATTTATAGTTTAGGTCTTAATTTATTCAGCTTATTAACTCTTTATTGTATAAAATAAGTTCATAAGGTGAATATAAGTACTAATAAAGTTTGACTCTCACACAAATTTAGTTTGAATAAGTGCATATAAGTATTGATAAGTACTAGTATTAAATTAAAATAAGTTCAATAAATTAAAATAAGTTAAAATACGCATTAATAAGTTAAAGTGAACAACCCTTTTCGTTTTGTGAAACCAAGGGCTATCCACCACTTGTAGTAGTAAGTCTAGTAACTATTCCCTTTTCTCGGGCGCTCCACTTTAGGGTAAAGGGTTGGCTGATAAACGAACTGTTTTTGTTTTCTAACATCAAAATTCGAATCATCGACTAATTAGTTTAGTCGGAGAAAATTAAGCGACTATTATACTAAGATCAACTTAATCGTAGCAGACCATCTACAATTGCACACTCGCAAATTTATTACTTTGTCTCCTCCGCACTTCGATTTTTATAGTAGAGCCCCGAACGTGGAGGGGGTAGTTGTTTAAATGAATGGCAATATCAATATTTTAAGGAATTAAATACTAGATCATACTTGTACATTAATGATTTGAATCATAGCAAAACGCCGTCACAAAGAAAGCGTAAAATTCAACATCCCCTTTTTAAGATTGAACAATTCCAATCTTAATAATAAATGTCCATCCTTCACATAAGACATGGCCTTTCTTAGTTTCTTTCCACTGTATTTTATTTCCTCACAACTTTCCATGTGTAATGAAACTTTATAACTCCATCTTTTCTTTGAAATTCTGAACCCACCTTTAATTTCAACTCGAACTACACCTTTTAGACCACTTCTAGTTCTCGTTGCACACCCTTGATTCCGTTAACAAATTGATTGGTTGTCAATTGCTCAAAAGCTACTCATTCCACTGATTTGGTTTTGATCACATTTTTCATTTAAAATAGGATTGTGATTTTGAGATATGACAATATGATATTAGATGTAATAATATTAATTTGTAAAAAAGTATTGATATAGGCGTGGTAACTTTTAAAAAGTGATGTTAAATTTATATTAAGGGTATGTTCTCTTTAAATTGTTAGTCCAGTTCAGCTTCATTCAATATTTTAAAATTTTCGTTGATATTATTACTATTATTAATATAGTTTATTTTCTAAGTATTATTATTAATTACTCTTGCCAAAAATTATTTTGCTAAATATACTTTTACTCACTATAATTACTATTATTATTGCTAATTACTTATATATAATTCTACTTTCTACTTATTATTATTATCATTACAATAATTTTATATTAGACATTATTATTCCTATAGTTATAATAAGTATAAATATATATTATCATTAATTATTAACTATTTTTATTATATTATATTAATTTTTTATTATGATTACCTATAATTCTCAATCAATCATTATAATTTTTATTAGTAGTTATTTATTATTATAACTTAACATTATGATTATTGAAAAATATTTATTCTTACTATTACTTAATATTATCACTATTGAATAATATTTATTGTTATATTACTTATGAGTCTATTATTGTCTATCTATTATTTATTAATAATTGTAATTAAATTAAATTAAAATTAGTTTTTTTTTTTTTGAGGGAATTAAATTTAATTTAGTTCAAAACAGTAAAACTCAGCTATGTTCAACTGTTTTCAGCTGAAAAAATAGGCCAATATAGTTACTTTTTAACGAACACAGGCCAAGAAGAGAAAGGGGTAGCAGTGGACGGTGAAGAGAAGAACCTAATAGATCAAGTTCCTGAGTATTAATCTTTATGGTGGCGACGAGAAGCAACTTTGTTTCCTGAGATGCGCGTCGTCGAGAGGTAGTTAAAGGAGGTGCCTTGATTTCCTTAACTAGCATAATAGAAATCAGGTGATTGACACAGAAGAGAGCTTGAGAAATGAGACTGTTGAAGGACAGCTAAGGAGACGTTGTTTGGGATTTACAAATCTTATGGATGCACTCTTTTTAGAGAGGAGGGCTCTTCCGTCTCGCTAAAAAAGTTACTCAAATTTATGGGAAGCAACTGTATAGGAGCAGAACTATTAATATTATGATTAACATATAAAATAAATTGAATCAATTGATAAGGAAGTATTAATTAGCCAATCTCGAGTTCAAGCCCTATAAAAGGTAGCAATATTTAATGGGAGAGCTTTCCTTTCCGTCATTAATTCATGGGCGGATCTAGGGGTACATTGGGGTACGCCTGTACCCCGACTCCAAAAAATGAAAAGCAAGCAAAAAACGGAAGGTTCAACCCATAGTATACGTATAGATAGCTCTTTTTAAGGTGAATATATGCCAAAAACACCTCAAAAACACATCTTTTGGAGCAAAACAACATCGACCCAGGAAGAATCAATTCAATTTAGGCTTATTGATAATCTATGATCAACTTCCTTTTATAGTACCCTAAAGAGAGATGTCCTGAACCACTAGACGATGGGGGCATACGTGCCCAACTGTCATCATACTATCAACATAGTATGAACAGTTTTTTGAAATTGTCAATTCAAAATATTTTTCCGTCTTACATGATTCCATAGAATTGTTTTGTCATTTCCATTTAATTTATGAATCCTTCGCTCGGAAATAGAATATAAAATTCTTAAGTAAATGTATATACAATAATTCATTCAAAATGAATCTAAGATTAATATAGAATATAGAACTCGAGATAATATGAAATTTTTTACCCCAAAAACATGAAGTTCTTTTCCAAAGGGAGGTGGAGGGAGTCACAAAAATCCTCTATGTCATATTCTCCATCTTTAAGAGACCTTTTTTTAAAAGTTAGTGATGATGATACAATGAGTCGTTTTTAGAATATGAAAACTCGTAAAATATAATTTACAAAAAATCCACTATTAGTTACATTGATTTTTGCAATATTAAAATGTTTATTTTTTAAAAAAATATCAGATGGTTGATTTATTTTGTAACCCTACCCCAACCTTCCAAACCTGAATCCGCCATTGGTCATGATATGTCAAAATTACGTGAAACTTTATCAGAGCATAAATAACCATGGAAAAAACCTCCAGAAATAAGTATCAAAAAGCTTTAATAAGCTAAATCTGATAACTTCAAAAACAGGCGAAGAAAACACATGCATTATGCAATAAAACGGAAGAAATAATAGTACTATTTACAATAAGGATCGTGGATGCCAATCAATATAGTAGGTGAAGAACCTAATATTTTGGACGAAATGGATGAATTGAGGTGGACTGAGCTGAACTGATTAATAGAGTTGAATTGAACTGAAATCATTAACTCAATAGACTCGAACTGTGTTAAACTGAAATTAATGGGCCCAATTCAATATGTAATTCCAACATCATCTCAAAAGAGT
This sequence comes from Patellifolia procumbens, assembly GCA_947645195.1. Taxonomy (NCBI): domain Eukaryota; kingdom Viridiplantae; phylum Streptophyta; class Magnoliopsida; order Caryophyllales; family Amaranthaceae; genus Patellifolia; species Patellifolia procumbens. The sequence goes on from CANSGD010000383.1 coordinate 1,502,434, forward strand.
AGGACCAAAGACGTGTCGAGATGATACCTAACATATGTGATTGGATCTCGTATACGACATTGTTCTTTGTTGTTATCGGAAAAAACTTTGTCTACCCACCTCTAATAGAGAGTAGTGGTAGTGGAGTCCAACTCGATATATTTTAATATTGTATTAGTGGTGGGTAAACTACACAGTAGGTAGATATAACAATGTCCATTGTATAGAAAATCTTATATATAGTATATACCATTAGGGCGGTATATACGAATCTAAAAAAAAAAATTTAAATAACTTTTAAACATTAATAAGATAGGTCAACGCATGCTTTTGACATAAAATTTTAACTCAATTTTATTTGAGATAATGTATTTAATGCTTATATACAACTTTTTAGGATTTATGTATATACAGAAATACAATAATGATGAAAAAGTTATGATATTGAGGTTTAGCCCTTCATAATCAGCGAATGTAATGGCACTCAAAACTCCGCTTAAAGTTTTTTTTTTTTTTGAGAAGAAAAGGTAGGCTTATTATTAAGAAGAGTTGACCCCAAGGTCTGATACAATCAAATCGGAGATCCATAGAGGACCGCCGTTAAGCCAAACCTCATCACGATAATTTGACGTGGCCCATTTAGCTAATCTCTGTGCCACCTCATTACATTCTCTAAAGCAAAAAGAAAAAGTAAAAATCAGCTAGAGCAGTTGCTAACTCATGAGTATCATCAATGATAAGTTGAACATCTCCTTTTCACACTGTATTGCCATTCAAAGCTTTGATAATCACTTGGGCATCACCTTCCACCTCTATGTTCATCCACTCTTTATCTCTCGCCAATTTCAGTGCTTCCCTGGCTGCAATCGCTTCTGCCATCTCCGCATTCCACTCATTCAACATAGTCAGAGCTCGAGCACAAATCACCTCTCCATTCTCATTTCTAGCCACCACTCCTATCCCCACACGACCCCATTCCGAGGAGATGGCTGCATCAAAGTTAAGCTTGATGCGCCCCTCTTGTGGCGGTTTCCATTTGGTTCGATTTCTGATATCATGGATCCTTGGCTTGACACAATGATAGCGGTATTCATGAAGGAAATCCCGCGCACGGTAATGGGCCATAGTTGGTTCACACCCACGTTGCTCGAAGATCAACTCATTCCTTGCTCGCCAAATCTGCCACACTCCAACAACAAATTCCTCATGCTTAGTAGTAGGATGCGTCTCAAAAATCCACGCTAACCACTCCTTGAATGTAGTAGCAGCTTCACACCTCCAATGCCCACCTTCACACTCCCAAAACTGCACCGACCACGCACAATCTCTAAGGACGTGGATAGCATCTTCCATGGCATCACATCGACTACAAGTGGCGTTTTCTACCACTCTTTTGATCTTCAAATTAACCTTGTGAGCTAGAATGTTCCAGCAAGCCCTCCAAAGGAAATTACTAACCTTTGGTGGGACTTTTAGAGACCACAAATGCCTCCAAATAGGATCATGACCATTAGAGCTAGAAGTATCATCATCATTACACATTGCTATGCGATACGCATCTCGAACCCGAAAAACGCCATCGAGACTGCCAACCCACATCAGTTTATCTTCAGTTTGTCTCATGCTTAGGGGCATGTTTTTTATTCTTTCTACATCGACTGGGAAGAAAAGAGCTTCAAGTACATCATCCCTCCATTTGCACCGCTCGTGGTCTATGAGGATATCCACTTTTTCATTCATATCATGCCCACAACTCGGTGTAATGAGCCTACTAGAACCACCCCCAGCTATCCATCTATCACGCCAAATGTTGATCGATTTACCATTCCCAACTCGCCATAACACTCCCTTCATTAGCAGCTCTCTAGCTCCAATTATGCTACGCCAGGCGTAGCTTGGTTGTGTACCCAGCGTACTTCCCACAAATCAGACCGTGGAAAGTAGCGTGCTTTGTACACTCGTGCTAGCAGTGTATCAGGGTCCGTATGCAATCTCCAAAGTTTTTTTGCTAACAAAGCTTCATTAAACGACGTAAAGTCCCGGAATCCAAGCCCTCCTTCACTTTTTGGTTGGCATATTGACGCCCAACTTTTCCAATGTATTCCTCTCTTTGACTCTGTACTCCCCCACCAAAAGTTACTTATGATACTCTCCATGTCATGGCAAAACGAAGTAGGCAGCTTGAAACAACTCATAGCATAGTTTGGGATTGCTTGTGCCACGGATTTGATTAGCACTTCTTTCCCGGCTCGTGATAAAAGTTTTTCTTTCCACCCTTGGAGCTTCTTCCATATGCGATCCTTAATACTTGCAAAGCTCACTTTTTTTGATCTTCCAAGTAGCATTGGTAGGCCTAGATACATGTCATGCCACTCCACTTCCCTCATAGAAAGGATATTTTTGATGGAGTTCCTTTGATTATCACCCAAATTCTTGCTAAACGAAATCTCGCATTTGTCGAAATTGACTATTTGCCCAGAAAGACCTTCATAACGTCGAAGGATATCTGCTATTACAATTGCATCTTGGTCGTTTGCTCGGGCAAAGACAATGCTATCATCCGCAAAGAAAAGGTGGGTAACCATAGGAGCTTCTCGAGCCACTTTAATTCCATGTATCTGCTTTGATTCACGAGCATGTCTCAACATAGATCCAAGACCTTCCGCGCACAAAAGGATCAAATATGGGGAGATAGGATCCCCTTGACGGAGTCCTCGCTGGGGAATAACCACATCTGTAGGTTTCCCATTCACTAGGAAGGAGTAAGAAACCGACGAAACACATTTCATAATGCGCTCCACCCAACACTCCGGGAAGCCCATCTTGCACATAACAGCTTGCAAGTAATCCCATTCAATTCTGTTGTAGGCCTTACTCATGTCTAACTTAATAGCCATATCACCCTTCTTCTTTGCGTTCCTGTGACTCATATAATGAAAGAGTTCAAAAGCTACAAGGATATTATCTGAGATAAGACGACCAGGCACAAAGGCGCTTTGGTAATCTCCAATCATCATTGGCAAGTAGCTTTTTAATCTGTTAGCCAGGATTTTAGAGATAATTTTATAGGAGACATTACACAGAGAAATAGGCCGAAGATCTTTCATATCAGTGGGGTTTTTTTCTCTTCGGGATCAACACAACATGGGTATAGTTCAAAGACTCAGGAAAAATACCATCATTTAGAAAGTTCAAAAAAATGGAAGAACCGCTTAAAGTTAGTTGATCATTTATCACCAAAAAAAAGTTAGTTGATTATTTATCTTTGATTGGTTAAAAAAGAGTAAAAGAAGGGTGTAATTATTTACTACTACAGTGATTGGTTAAAGAGAGTAATTCGTAAATCTTAAGTACGAAAGTGGGACCATTCACCGTTATTTGTTGGGAGAGAGGTGTGCCGTGCACCTTCGTAGTATCATCATTAGTGAGTCCTGAACACCTCACTCATGCAATGCGAAAGAGGGTGGTCCACCCGGCATGTTTGTTGTTTCCTTCGGCAACTTACGTCTAACCGAAGTACCACATTTATGGCCATCAAGAAATAGGTGGAACTTTTAGATTGTATTATCTTCAACTTAGGTCTAATTAAAGTATGATTTGATCAATTGAGGTAACTTAACATTTTTGGGCATCAAGAAAGGAGGGTGGTTTTTTGGGGTGGAGGAGGGGGAAGGGGTGATTTTCGGAGGTGGGGGAAAGGAAGGAGGGTGGTATTCAAGGGTGGGGTAAGGTTGCATAAGGTGGTTTGGGGGTTGGGAACGGTGGTAGGCACCGCAGGGGCTGGGGGTGGGGCTGGGGGAGGAGAAATTAGTTTTAATAGTTATCAAACATGTAGCAGATTTTAAACACATATTTTGAGTCGATATATCAGGTGGGGTTATTGTTGAATTATCAAAAGTGGAACCATCATGAGAAGACCGGACAAATATGAGATTTCTTGCATCAACTTTTTAAAAAATATAACACAAGTTATCCAAAAGGCTGCCTAATGCTCAAATAAATTTACAAGGCCCAAAAATTTTTAACGTAGCTGCCATCTCCTATTCTCCTCCAACATATCATCTTCCTCATTTTCAGTTAAACTGGTGCCAAAAGAAAAGAAATTAAACTGGTGCCAAAAGAAAGTAAACTGACGTAATGATAATGAAATCGTCGGTCTGGGAAGGAGAGAGTGGGTGGCTTGTTGGGCCAACCTAATATTGGGTTTGGGCCTAACTAATTTAATCATTATAATTATGCGGTCTCTTGTAAGACAAGTTAAAAATAAAATGTGTGCATATGCAAACCTAAAAAACAAAATAACTGATCAAATAACAAAATATGTGCACACACAAACCTTAAAACTAATTCTAATAATGAAATTGTGGGCTCAGGCGATGCTCTGATTATTTTTTATTGTCTTGCGAATTAATAAAGGCTAAAAAGCTCAGATAATAATATTTTGAACTAATTTCAATTATTGACAATCAATTTTGTAAATTTTTCTGAAAATGAATTTATATTGGTATAACATAACAAATATTTGAACAATTTAAAAAGGTAATAAAGGTGCAATAATAGAGGGAAGAATTAGATTTCAATTATAATATTCATTAGATCAGCAATAAATTGCTTGCGTCGGGAGTTTGTTTCCAGAGTATGCTCCCAACAATGTGGAAGGACTTTAGAGAAGGAGGAGAAAGTGAATATTGAAAAGAGGAATTAGAAGGATCTTATGGAGTGCTTCGAACCGTGAAGGAGATTAAGGTTGGAGAAGACTTAAAGTTGAGGGTTTCGGTTAAAATGAAAGAAAACTGACAAGAAATTTATTCCTTTATTTCAATTTATTATTAAGATAAAAGGATTGCTAATTGGAATATAACAACAAAAATAATGTAACTTGGTAGTAAAAATTTATTACATTTTAAATTATACACCTTCATGTGACTTTGATTCCGGAGTATACTCCCAACAAAATTAAAGGACTTCATAGGAGGAGGAGGAGGAGGAGGAGAAAGAAAATGGGGAGAAGATTGGAATAAGAGATTGAAACGAGGAACTAGGAGGATAATATATGTGCCATGGTCAATAGTGCTTCGAGATGTAAGGGGAAGGAAGGTTGGAAAAGACTTAAACTTGTGGATTAAATAAAAAAAAAAGAGAATCGACAAAGAACTTATTTCTTTTTTCCCCCAAAAGTTTATTAAGGTAAAAAGATTAGTAATGTGGAGTATGACAATAAAAAATGATTTATCACATCATTCCAAAACATAGGTTGTTGGTTCAAACGCTCTTACATTTATTTTTGTATATTAAAAAGAGAACATATTCCCTTTGAGGCGTATAGTGGCACCGTGTCAGTTTTTAACATAAAGCAATACGTGTCAGTTTTTAACATAGAGCAACACGTGTCATACTACAATGTGGGCTCATGCATATTAATAAAAAGGATTCTCTGCTCTTTAACTAAGGGCCTGTTTAGATTTATTGAAAACAACTGAACTGAACTGATTGGAGCTGAACTGTAACACCCCGTAATTTCACTAGAAATTTCGTGAGTTAATTATTTATTTATTACGTTATATTTATTTATATCCTTTGTTATTTATATATTCTTTATATATATGTATAATTATTTTGAGTGTTGTTGTGTATAATTATATATGTTTATATTTGAAAACTAAATTTATATATAACTTATTATTATTTTCTTAAGTATTGAATGTTTATATTTATTTGTTGTGATTAAATGTTATGATTAGTGTATTGTGATTATTTGAAATTTTTTATTTTTATAGAGGTAGTATTATTATTTATATTTTAGTAGTGTTGGTACTTAGTATTTGTTTTTAGTTTGAGCCTTGTTATTTTATTGTTTGGGCTAAACTAATAGAAGGTTCCAATTATCGCTTAAGTGGGCCGACCCACTTGGTTGTGTGGTTTAGGGTAGCCGGCCAAGGGTGTCTTGGAGGGGGGGATTTTGGTTTGAATTTTATAGCTTGCCTATTTTATTTTTGGGTAGAATCTCTTCCACCAATGAGAACCCTTTCTCCCTTATTCTTCCTCCTTATTTTGGTCACTATTTATTCTTACTCCTATTCTCTTATTTTGCTGTCCTAACACTTAAATTACAGCAATTAAACACCCCTCCTAATCCCCCTATCACACGCCTATTACAAAAAAAAGGGAAAAGGTTTTCCCGCTTGTTCTTCACAATTTCCTACTTCCTAGTGACCTAAAAATTATTATTCAAGCATTAATTCGAGAATCAAGTTCGGGTTTTATCTTCTCTTGGTATTTCTCTCAAGTGGCGATTTTCTAGGCCATTTCTTTACTCTTATTTTTCGGTTTTATTACTCCTTGGGTAGATCGAAGTAACTAACATCCCTTCTAGTACTTTAGTATTTAATTAAGGAAAAATTGCCTAGAATAATGCAACCTTTTGGCGATTTACAAATAATAATGCAACCTTTCGATTATTCTGGAATAATGCAACCTTAATACCCCATTTATTTTAAACAGGACAAATGACCGGTAACCTGAATTATCGGTAATTTTTATTTAAAACTTTAATTTCTAATTATTATATTAAATTAAAAAAAATAAACTAAAATCAACCCCCCCAAAACCCCCCACCCCAGCCCCACCCCTCCCCCGAAACCCACGGAACCTCTCCCCACCACAGCCCCACCTCGCCACACCCACGAAACGCCACCCCAGCCCCAACCTCCCCCACCCCAGCCCCAACCACCGGACGAAATCCCTTCCCCCGCCTTCACTTCCCCTCTCCTCGTGGTTGCGCACCGAACTTCTCCCTCTCCTCCTCGGTTGCGGCTGGGTTGCTTGGGCGGGGTTGGGTGGTTTTCATGGAGGGTCGCGTCTTCGAGGTGTTTCTGGGTGGTTTAGGGGGGTCGTGGTTGGGTGGTTTTCACGGGGGGTCGTCGTTTTCGAGGTGTTTCCGGGTAGGGGGTCGTGGTTGGGTGGGGTTCACGGGGGGTCGTCTTTTCTTGGTGGCTGGGGGTCGGAATTGAGGTGGCTGGCAGGGGCTGTGGGTGGTTGTAAGTGGCTGAGGTTGTGGCAGTGGGCTGGGGCTACGGTGGGGGGAGGGGGTGGGGGGGGGGGGTCGTGATTCTGTTAGGGGAGGGGGTGGGAATTTTTTTTTTTTTTTTTTATTTTTAAATTATTTTATAAATCAATTTATTAGGACCAATTATAAGCCGACACGTGTCTCATTAAACTTATTCTTCAGGTTAAAATTGATTTCATCCGGTTTTGACTTGTTTAAAATAAATGGGGTATAAAGGTTGCATTATTCCAGAATAATCTTTAAGTTGCATTATTATTTGCGAACGGGTGAAAGGTTGCATTATTCTAGGCAATTTTTCCTTTAATTAATTGTTTAAGTATGTTAGAATCATGTTAGGATGTGTTTTAAATGTTAGATCTACGATGTTAGTATTATTATTTTATTAGAATTCATGTCAGGTTTGTTTTATTGTTTTATTTCATGTTTAGAGTACTTAAAATTGTTGTTTATGATGTTAGAATGGTTAGTATTGAGTAGTATCATGTTAGGGTTGTTACTTTTTGTTTACTTCATTGATTAGTATGTTTAATTCATGATTTTATTTATTTTATTAATGCTGTAATTTATTTTAATTATGAAACTATTGATTTTGATGTTTTAGTTGAAGTGTATTTGATGATAGAATTGTTATGTTAACTTGGAATATGATTTAGCATGTTTTTAGTTGTTCTTTAAGCCTTTTTATTTATTTGAATATTGCTGGAATTTAATTTCGTGAAGTGAATGAATTTAATTGAGTAGTTCTTGACTTCTAAGCATGCCCTAATTCTTATAGTATGATGTATATGCTTTTGGGATTGTTCTTTGATGTTTTTAAAGGGTTTATCTTGAGTATTTAATTGCTGGAATTTTATTTGAGTTAAATGGATTTTGATTATTTATGTTTTGAGCATGTTCATAATTGGAATTTTATGAGCTAAGCGACTTGTAATTATTTTGTTCTTTAATTCTTTGAAGTATTAATTTTTAGCATGCCTAATTTGATGTTATGGTTATATTTAAATTTTCTATGAGTAATTGAGAGCATGTTTGATGTGAATTTAATTGAATTCGTAAATACCAAATACGAACGAAGAAGAGGGCAGTAGCCGCTCGCGACCCGCGAGCAGCGTCGCGCCTCGCGAGGCCCCATCGCGGCCCGCGAGCTGGGTCGCGGCCCGCGAGCTGGGTCGCGGCCCGCGAGCTGGGTCGCGGCCCGCGAGCTGGGTCGCGGCCCGCGACCCAGTGCTGCTCCTCCTATTTTCTTTTTGGCCTACTGCTTTGTCTTGTTGGGTATTGGCAACACTGTTGTGGTATTTTATTATTTTTATTACTGCAGTTTTGTTGCGTTAAATGTTGGAAGTATGGTTGAATGATTTAATTCTTGTAATGTGGTGCTGTATGTTATTGTGAAACCGCCTTTAGTACTTTTATAAATTTGAGTTATCGACGTCGTAATGCTCGGGGGAGAATAATACTGTCCTTAGCATTATTTCTCCAAGAGTTATGTACGGAGAAGATTTATAATTAAATTTATAATCAACCTCGTACCCAAACTCAGATAACGACTTTGATGGATTTATATTTAAATTGTGATTTGAAGGAGTTTTAATATATACTATTTTCTAAATCTTGATTTTGAAGAGCATTTGAATTAACTACTTTATTTATTTTGAAGAATTGATTTTGAAGTATTTATTTGAAGAATTATGATTTTATTTCTATTTGAAGTATTTGAAGTATTTGAAGTATATTTGAAGTATTTGATGATTTGAAGAATATTTGAAGAATGTTTGATGTTTGTTGAATATTTAAACTTTGAAGAACTTATTTGGTTTAATTATTTTACTTTGAGTTGAGTAGTCTAAGGGATTATTTTATCCCAAGGATACTGAGCATGCACTCCGAGAGGTGAGGGGGCACTGAGCAGGGTGCTACCCTACATTGGAGAAACTTAGGATATGTTGTCGTCCGAGAGGTCAGGAGGTACTGCGCGTATTATCCTGCATCGGGAGTTTGGCTATTCTTAGACACAGACAGTAGGGAACGTAACCCATAGGCCGTTTTGGAGGTTGCGATCTGACATACTCTTAGGAAGTGGGCAGCGGGTCACTAGCGTTCATCTCACTCATATTATTTTTATTTGACGATTTCTTTATTGATTTCACTTACTATTTTGAAGTCTCTTTCCTTTGACGATCTATTTATGGAAACATTATGCTTATCTTTCTTTGATGGTTATTAATGTTGCTCTTGTTTTTATTGTCTTCTACTTCGCATATCGTATGTTGTCTTTATGCTTTGTATGATTATTGTGTATGCCTGACTTTATTCTTCATACCTTTAAATTGTTAATTGAATCCTGATTGGACTGGGAGAGCTGTTAGTTACTCCCCACTGATTGTTGATTTTTGTTGTATATCTTTGCAAATGTGGAACTTTAGGATCGTTACTGTCTGGACTGGGGCTGTGAGACATGGTCCTGTGAGGAAGGACATGGTCCTAGTAGTTGTAGATGAGCACTATGATAGGAAGATTAAGACCACCTTTCTAGTGGGTCTTAAGTAGTTTTGTCATGGATGTTCTTATCTTTTGGATTATGTTCTAGTTTGGATTTATGGATTGATGCGTTATTTTGGGATTTTAGTATGTTTTGTGGAATGAGGGTATGGGACCTCATTTCCGTATTTATTTGAGGATTATATTTTGACTTGGGATTATCATTCTTTTTCGTTGTTTCTAGAATAACATTTCCGTCCTAGTGGTATTTCCGCTGCCACTGACTCTTTGTTTAATAGTTTATTTCATTTTATTTTAGTTTATCTTTATTTTATTTACTGTTAAAGGACGGGATGTTACATGAACTGAACTGAACTGATTGGAGCTGAACTGAACTGATTGGTGCTGAACTAAACTGAACTGGACTGAACTGAATTGAATTGAATTGAATTTAATAAATATATAAATAATATTTAAACAATAATAATATGAATATTAAATAATAATTATAATAATAAGTAATAATAATGAATAATTATTAATGAATAATAATGATTGTATTTTTGAATATCTTTAAATGATAATTATAAATAAATAATATTAATAATCATAAATTAATAATAATAATTATTAATGATTATAATAATGATGATTATATAACAATTATTTTAAAGTCTTTGTATTAATATATTAATATCTGATGATGATTATATAATAAAAATAATATCTAAAAATTAAATTAATATTACTATTTTAATAATTATATTTAATTATATATTAATATTTAGTAATAAAATAATGATTGGGTCGCACAGTGCAAAATTACATCATAAACCGTTTTGACGGGATTTGATTGGATTATGGGCTGAAAACGCGGGTTTATTTGTGCTTTTAACCTAAACCATGTTTCCCCCTAATGATAATAGTAATAATAATGAATAAAGCTATAATAAACAAAATAATATACATATAATAATAATAATACTTAATAATAATGATATAAAAATAAATAATAATAATAATAATAAGAGCAATTAGTAAAATAAATTAGACCTACATAATAATATTTAATAAAGTGGTTATAAAAGAATGGAGCTGAACTGAACTGAACTGATTGGAGCTGAACTGAACTGATTGGAGCTGAACTGAACTGAACTGAACTGAACTGATTGGAGCTGAACTGAACTGAACTGAACTGATTGGAGCTGAACTGAACTGAATTGAACTGATTAGAGCTGAACTGAATTGATTAGAGCTGAACTGAACTGAACTGAAATTAAGCTGAAATGAACAGGCCCTAAGATTATCCCCTAATAAATACCAGGTGGTTCTGACTATACAGATTGAGATGTTTGGCAATTAGAGTTTTGGGGCAAAAAGAGAGGCTTGGACCACTTTTAGAGTTTTTGACTTGTCAATACTCTAATGTGGGTGTTTGGTAAAAAGAGGTTTAATTGAGAGTTTTAGAATGAAAACTCTCAAAATGAAAAAGCTCCGATTTGGAGCTTTTCTTGAGAGGATTAGGTAAGAGAATATATGAATTATTTTTTTGCCCATAATTATAATACTAAAATGTCAATTAATATGTTCATAAATGTCATTGTACATAAATAAAAGGCAATCAATTTAAGGCAACCAACTAAGTTTTACCAAACATATTTATGTTAAAACTTAGTAAACTTTGATGTCAAATCTGCGAAAAAAAAGGTAAAACTCTATCCACTAAACTCTAAACTCTATTTGTCATACAAGGCCAATAAAAAGACCCCTCTACTCCTTAGATAAGATTATCCCCTAATAAATACATAATTACACACGAGGAACAGTTGTAATTCGAAAAGACTTCATCAGTTGAATGATATGGTCATTGATTCATCTACCTCTCTTAATTAATTCAAGATTAGGACTTGAGTAGAATGATTAGATGAGTAATGCCAAAATTTCATGCTGGATCATGCCCGATTGTCAGATGTCCAAACACGTCCAAAAGTTCCAGTTTGCGTACTTGTTGCGTTTAATAATACCGAGTAATTGTATACTTTAAATCAAATTTAGAGGTCATTTCTACTGTACTTTTCTATTGCCTTTTATTAATGATTTCCAATTTTTTAAAGTACGAATGTTCTTGGTGGCACCTAACCTCACCAAGTTTTTTATTTTTATTTAATTTTTTAATTTTTTTGAGGAGAAGTTTTAAATAATTAGGCACTGAATTTGAATTTATTTTATTATATATTATGAGCACACGTATTACTCAAGATTCAACAAGAAATACTAATAAAATTACATACGTGTATGCAATTGCTTTTATCTATATATACTAGTACTATCCCTCAAAAAAGGTCTTCCTTCCTCATCAATCAACAATAGTATAAGTAGGAATGGCAATGGATCGGACTCGGATCGGATTTACCAAACTCCAAGTCCGCTCCATTTCAATCGGACTATGATTTTTACACTCCTATTAGGATGTGGACTATATATTCTTGCATTCGGACTCGGACTTTTTTCTTCGGATTGTTTCGGACTCGGATCAGATTCGTATTAAATTACCATATTAAATAACCAAAACACATCTTTAATATAAATTTTTAATGTTTTACTTAATTTCTTATAATGTAAATCTATTATTTCTATTAAAAAGTACTTTCAATCTATTAGTTGACGAGGTAACAAGTAATAATCGGACTCTAGTCGGATTCGGATCGGATCTTACCTAAGGTCCAACTCCTATCGGATTTCATTCGGACTTTTATGTTTTCGGATTCGGATCGGATTTTTCCTTCGGATCGAGTCGGACTTGGGTAAGAAAAGAAAGTTTACTTATGACATCAAAGACGACAGGGAAATTGTGCATGAAAAGAAAGGGGAAAGAACACATTTATGGGCCGGGTAAGATGCGTGACGAGCAATATTGGATTGCTTGGTTGAACTAGTGCAATTCGACAATTTGCAACTAAAAAAGCTTAAAAGAAGTTTTATGGCAACAATCATGTTTATGTTAAGGTAGTTTTTCACAAAATAATATTTTTGGTATGAAGCAAAAGAAATTGCATTTTTTTTTGTATATATAGTGAAAAGAACGTAATTAGAAAGTGAAAGCCAAAAAAAAAGATTCTCAAACTGAGATATGTCCAAAAACACAACAAATTAAACCTAGAATCCAAGGAATATGTGTATAGTTAATTTAGGATAATGATCTCAACTAAATCAGAAAAAAAAACTTGGTTCGCTTTCTACTTGTTAGGCTTTTCACCTCAAATCTTAAAGGTTCGGAATGCAAATCTTTCCAAGTGAAGGTACTTGGAGGTGGGGATCCTCTTACCTTTCTCCCTATTTCCAAACGTGTTTTTCCAATAAAGGTCTGAACGAAAAAACCGTCAAAATTGATATCTGATTATGGTGATTCTCTTTACCATTTTAAAAACAAATACTTCATTGAACAATTGTCTCTTATTAATTAAATAAAAAAGCAAAAAAAATAAAGATTTCTGGTCCTTACCTAAAAAGATTTTAGTTAATTTTACAATCACAAAGAATTAATGATGAAATGTGAGTAGGGCAGTGGGCATGTGGATTTTGGAGTGATAAACTGTAGCATAGTAGCTAACTAGCTACTTAGCTAGTACAGAAAGTATACACTAGTGTATTAGTGGAAGGAAACATGGGGCAAAAACAGTGCAAGTCCAAATTATATTTTGTGGGCTACTTAGTATATACTGGACCCAAATAACTGATCACATGTTTTAGTTAAAGTACTCTGATCAACAACTTGTCATGCTTGCTATGCTCCAGTGCTCATTGGCTAACAACACACCAAAACCATTTACCAACTGTTTCAAGTGTACTACCATTATTACCATGTTATAGCATGGAGTGTTTGTAAACTCTTGTACGAGTGATATCTAAATCTTATATTCCGTTTATATTTATTACGTATGGTCGTTTTTCGTACATAAAAAACTGCTTTGTTATGTAAGACATCTTGCCTTAAAATCTTAAATACTTTTATTATGTTTTTAGTTAGGAAATATTAACGTTAACGGTCTACACTAGCAATCAACAAATATTAGCAACCTGTCCAACAACCAGCGAATTTCAACCCTCAATTCTCTAAAACACTTAACAAATTTCTTAAAGAGTGTTCGTAATTTCTCCCTATTGTTGAGCATGTCAAAAACATAATGATCCCAAATCCCAATTGTCACACACTCACACTGTCACACACAAGCTAACACATAATTCCAACACCTAACTATGGAGTTAGGATGTAATTATGATTACAAAAACAATAACACTATCCTTAAGTAAGGAGTAACAATGATGTAGGAAATAACATATTAGAAGCCTACCATATCCATTAATCCAATATAAGGAAACTCTGTTGCAAACAAGTACTAATCCATAAAATTACCAACATGGTTTGGAGCCTGAACATCATTACCAATACAGGCAATACTAACATGCTGAACTTGACAGAGGGGTGTTGGCCGTCCAACCTGCAACTAAATAGTTTTTTCTTCCTTCGTTACTCGTTAGTACCTACGCGGATGTATAAAACTTCTTCCACGTACGTAGTTAGCCTAAAATTTCAGATTTCTTCTCACTTTGCCAATGTTGCTTAATCATGCCCAAACCCGAAACCCACCACACATTTTCTGATAGAGTATAAAACTATTCCTGGGCCTTCTACCATTAGCTTAAACTTTTGATTGAGATGGTTCCTTAACATGGTATTAAGAGGTAGTGTGACCATAAGATCACGAGTTCGAATCTTATCCACCCCTCCTTTCCAAGTGGAATTTAATAACACCAAGTATCAGGGAGGCTTGTGCCGTGTCCACATTTCTAGCCCAGTGGGCTTTTGTGTGAGGGGGCGTGATAGAGTATAAAACTATTCTGGAGCCTTCAACCATCAGCTTAAATTTTTGGTTGAGATGGTTCATTAACATTTTCAGACCCATTTTCTTAGTTGTGTTAAACTTGATCGCATGAAGACTTAAAATTGTTGTAGATTTTATGACTTGATCTTTGGTCGTTAGAGCGACATCGATTGAAGTTACGAAGATTGAGGCTTTTGACGTCATAAATTGAAGGATAACAGGTTGTAAACAGTTCGCGGATCGAGGAGGATTCAAATTCAACAGCATGCTGACAAATGCCGAGAGCAAGGCGCTACTCGTGGCAGCCGCCACCACACGTCCACAGCCCGCAACCAGATGGACTCAACTTCGATTAGGGTTTCTCTTATTATCGGTATTATTATATGTATATGTTTTAAGAGGTGTCATTAAAGCTTTATAGTATTTCTCTAGAGAGTCTCGCCCCCACAGAACCAGACAAAGTCTTGGACCACAAAACCAGAGAGATATTAAGATTGTCAACGGAAAGATCCAAAGAGGGAGTCTTGTGAGATTCATTGAAGAGTGTTTTGAGTAAGCTTATATCTATTATAATTTGTAACGGTCTCAGTTTATAGCAAAAGAGTATCGCTATGGTTTTAACCCTATTTGTGCTTATGTGTGGTCAGACTCTCCTCTAGTGCAAACCTATATGTATAGACCCGATGGAGTTTATTAGGAACTGAATAATAACTATTTATATATCTATGTTAAATAAACAAGAGAATAAATAAAAAGAGTTGATGGCAATTATTTGTTAGCAAGGGTGGTCATTTGGATATTTGGACTTCGGCCCCACTCTACTTAACCATCTTGTTTGCTAACAAACCGTTTATTGTTTAGCTACACTTATAAATAAACGGCGATGAGAAACTTAAAATCCAACATAGTTCACTCCATAAAGATCCCAAGCAGGACCAGACTTAATATTGGACAAATTTATCTCTTTTAGCACCAAAGCATGCATGAAAGTTTGCAAAGACAGATATTTGACAATGTCATCTCATTCAAAAGAGGTTGAAGACATGTGAGGAGATGAACAAGTAGAAAGATGGGTTTCAGTGAAACTTAGCTGTTATTGTGGGATCTGGGATGTATTATGAGATATATGGATAAGTACTTGCATCAATGGAGGACGAAGACATATATTTGACATTCAATGGTCATTTTCGCAAAAACTATTTGACCTAACTTTCATGCAATCTAGTAACGTTTTGATGCATATGATGCGTACTGCATATAGGACCACTTGACCAAAGCGACTGCTCCTTCATACTCTGTATGGTTTCCCAACTTGGGAGATGATATGATGCTATCTACCCTCTCCTCTTTTAATTCCATAAAGATTGCATTGATTTTTCCTCGATTGAAGGAACTATTATGGTGTTATTCAAAGTTCGCTAAATATATACTTCCTTCGCTCCATAATTCTTGCAACACGTTCTTTCATGGTCTATAATGCAATGATCCAGCTATCGATACTTCGATTATATAATAGTAAAAATAATGAAAAATGATTTATAATCTACAAGTTGAAATGAATCTTAACAAATTCCTAGATACCTATTATTTTCTTATATTGTGAGGGTTCGTGGTCAAATTTATAAAGTTTGACCTTGAAAATACAAGTGTTGCAAGAATTATGTACTATCCCTATTTTTAGTTGTGACTTTTGACACTATTCCATTTTCTACTTTGACATCCTTGCATTGTTTACACATATAGTCAAGTTGGGTATTAGATTCTTCTCGACATGTAGTTTCAATACATCAACCTTTATGATTTTTACTTATAAATCACAATTATAGATCTTAACGCTAGAACTTCTGTGTCAACAAACATGCCAAGTCTTTTGAATACAACTTTAACAATAGAGGAAATATAGCGAATTCAGAGGAAATATAGGATTAAGGGATATGAGTAGATAGGGGTGTGAACCAAATATAGGATTAAGGGATATGAGTAGATAGGGGTGTGAACCACACCGGTCTAGACTGGAATTTGGATCGGAATAGGACCGGAATGGACCGGGCTGTAAAATTTAGGTTCGTCCTTTGGTCCTCAAAAAATAACGATTCCGGTTTCCAGCCCGTTCCAAAACCAGATTTTCTCTGTCTAGATCAGGATCCTAGGCTATAAATTTATACATATTGTTTTTGGGGTTAATAAATAGGCAGTTGAATTGCCCAATACAATTATTTTTTCATGTGGAATCAAAAGTATACTATAAGTAGATGAATATGTTTACAAATTAGAAAAATATTTTCATACAAAATGAATAATCATACAAGTTGGTACAAAATTTCTCCAGACTGTAATTTTCCGGTCTGGACAGAAAAAAATCCGTTCCGATTTGATCTGCAAAAAGGTTGCAATTCTGGTTCCGGTCCAAATAGAATCTGCCCCGGTTTTAGACCGGTGGACACCCTTATGAATAAGCAATTAAAAATAATTAAATAACACTTAACGTCACATTATTAAATCATCGAGTTTCAAATTATCAACTATTATATAAGTTTATTCGATAAGTGGTGTTAAATGGTGGTATATTTTTCTCATTTATAACAATTGCAAATTGATTCCATTATACTCATTTTGAAAACTTTCCCTTCTCAATTTTATATGAATTAGCAGTTGCGGTCGCCTCTCTCCTCTATTTTTTTTGGTTTTTCTTAAGAATTATCTAAACCCATATAAAAATACAACAGAAAAAGAAACAAAGGAAGTATTATATAATGTGAGATAGTGCTCCAATTGATATGAGACTTCTTGTACTTGGTTACATGTGAACTCATTGATGTGTAACATCGTCAGCCATATGGGCCTGAAAAGTTGTATCAATTTTCTTTATTAGACAGCTCAGGGTTCACCCTTGAGAGAAGGGTCCCATAAGATTTTCTTGTACCTCTTTAAAAAAATATGTGCCTGAAAAGTTATGGTTAGTAAAATTGTTTTCTAAAATAGTAAAGGAGTTTAATAAACTTTTAAAAGATTATAATTGAAAGGATCTAACACTCGGTTTAGATGCTCATAAATTGCACAATTGGCAGTATGATACGCCGAATAATGATAACATGAAATAATAAGAATAAGCCATAAAGAATACTCAAGAAATCAACAAGAAAACTCGAAATCTGGGAGAAAAAAACTTGTTATTGCACTAGAACTTTACAATAGTAAGAGATGACTTTTACAGAAGAATTTTGAATCTCTCTAGACTCCCAAACCTCTTTTTAAGGGTTTATAACTCTCTAGATTAGAATCTCTCTTCTCTAATTCTTAATGGAAAAAAAGCGACTAATACATATATTTATAGGGGGGAAAAGATAAACGTAAATGAACGTGGAATATCGATGAAGTTTTACACGAACATGGTCGGTTCTTAAGCAAACCTGACCGGATTTCCAGCCACCTGATCGGGTCTCAGGCAAATCTTATCAGGGGTGCAAGCATACACTGATTTCTGCAAATTTGAGATCTTACCCGATCGAGTCCCGGGCCACCTGATTGGGTCCAACTTCGACTCTTCAATTCTTCATTTTCTCTTCGTGCTTTTGCTTCTTCATCTCTTTTTACTCTATTTGTTCTGCCCACCGACCCCGACAATAACTACATAAGGTAGTGTTTCTTGTAAAGGATTGTATTGTTGCTTCCTTGGTTGAACAAACTTGAACTTTCTCATAGTAGGTTCTTATTAGCAAATAGCAACATAACTAGCTAGATTCTATTATCTTCAAAGATTGCATTGTTTTTCCTCAATTAAACGAATTATCATGATGTTGTACAAACTATTAGGGTAATTTGGTAATTAAACTCTTAGTCTTGTAAAAACGGTTTTTATCACTTTATATATATAATAGTGCCAGGCAACCTAAACAGGTTAGCCATTCATTCTCAATACTCGTACATGGTATCACGAGCCTAGGTTAAATTTTTTTCCTCTTCCGCTTCTCTTAACCTACCGTTTTTTACACAAACCCTAATTTTTGTATTAGTGTTTTCCCGCGAGCATTCATGTCTGCTGCCCCTCTTCCTAGTGTCTCCACCGGCGCTCCTATTTCCGGCAGGCCACCTACGCCAAGCAACAGCCCACGCGTCGATGTTGCCACATCAGAGCCAGCCCGCCTGCCCCGTTTTCTGGACGCCACAACGTCCATGTTTGCCGCGGCGCAGGGTCAATACGCGCCCCTCTTCAGCGGAGTCACTCCCCTTTTGGCGACGCAATTCAGTGCTGCTCCGTATGGTGTGATCGGTGATTAAAACGCCACCTCGTCTGGTGGTGCGTTTCTCACAGGGGACGATGTGTTCTCTCAAGAACATGGTTTTCCAACGCTGACAACGCGACAGCCCTCGCCTCTTGATGCCGCGGCTGTACCACAAGGTCCAATGACTCAGCGCACCACAAACCGTTATCCGCCTGGGTTCGGCCCTTCGCCAAGTGCCGTCTCTCCCATGTTCTTGCCTACGTTCCCGCAATATCCTATGCCTACCGCGGCTTCCCTCACTCATCACGATATCACACGTTACGTGTCCATCAAGTTAACAGCACCCGAAAATTATCTTATGTGGAAAACTCAAGAAACATGTTTTCTTTCAACGCATCAATTACTAGGTATCGTCGGAGGTACAATTCCCGTTCCTTCGTCTACTTATATTGATAATCTTGGTCAATCTCTGCCTAATCCGCATTTTTACGAGTATATGAGACTTGATCAACAAATCAAATTGTGGTTATATGCATCGATTTCTCGTGATGTTATGATGGATGTTCATGAATTATGTACTACTGTTGAGATTTGGAATAGGTTATAGTCCCGTTTCCTACATGCTAGTATGGCTAGGTCTATGGAACTCAAAGGCCGTTTAGGTCACATCAAGAAACCTGAACAACAGTCTATGGAATCATTTTTACGTGAGATTAAAGTTATTGTTGATTCTCTAGCTGCTATTCAGTGTCCTGTTTCTCAGTATGATCTTGTTCAGTATACCTTGGCTGCTTTGGACAATGATCATGATTACGACCCTCTTGTTACTACTTTGTTGCAATTTCAATCGTCATTGACATTTGATGATCTTCGCCCCAAATTATTACAACATGAGAAACGTCTTAAGGCTATACGTTCTTATGATGAGGCTCCCACTGCTCATCAAGCTTTGGTTGCTGTTCAGTCTGGTTCTTCGGGTTCTCAATCATCTCCTTCGGGTGGTTCGTACTCTAAAGGTTCAGGGGGTGGAAAGAACAAGAATAAGAATAATTGTAACAAAGGTGGTCGTGGGAATGGTGGTCGTGGCAATGGAGGACAGGGTGGTCTTGGCAATGCAGGCCGAAATAATGGTATGGGTAATTTTCATAATGTTTCATATGTTTATTATTCTTGTGCCAACTCTATTGCTAATGTTTTGTCTTCAGTAGGAAGTACTCCCTCAAACGGCAATTTAGCCAACACCCCTTCCTCCGATACTTGTGGTCTTTGTTGGTATCCAGGTCACCAAGCAGCCTATTGTCCTCAGCGTTTCAATCATAGCTTCGTGCCTTCTTCTCCTGATGGTGTTACACGTGCCCTAGCTGCACTGCCGGTTGGTGTGAAACAAATGACTCCGTTTGGTATCCAGATTCTGGAGCCGCCTCCCACATGACCTCACAGGAAGGTAAGCTATCTAATGCTATTCTTTACACTGGTTCGAGTTCTATTATTGTTGGTGATGGCACACGACTTCCCATTAATAAACTTGGTAATTTGACTTTGTCTTCCCCTAGTCGCCCCCTTCTTCTCATGAAGGTGTGTCATGTTCCCCAGTTAAAACATAATCTGATGTCTGTTCAAAAGTTGTGTCAGGATAATTCTTGCATAGTTTGTTTTGACGAGTCTTCTGTTTGTGTTAAGGACAACACCACGGGGGCGGTTCTGTTGCGGGGAATCAGTAGGAATGATGTCTACCCTCTTCAGCCTCACATTCTTGATTCAGAGTCGTCTTCCCGAGTTTGTTCAAAGTCTTCCAGAGTCTGCCCAGAGTCGTCTGTCCCTGCTCTCATTGCAACCAAGGAGTCTGGAGATGTTTGACATGCTCGCCTTGGTCATACCTCTGCTAGAGTTTTAGGAAATTTACGTTCACAAAACTTGATTTCATGTGATTCTAAGTTCCATGACGATTGTGATTTTTGCAAAGTAGGAAAGATACATCGATTGCTGTTTGAGTCTGTGACTCATCGTGCTCCCTATCCCTTATATTTGATACATAGTGACCTTTTGCAATCACTTGTTAAATCAAATCAATATTTTCAGTATTATGTGGTGTTTGTTGATGATTATTCATGTTTTCCTTGGCTTTATCCACTTAAACTGAAATATGATGTTAATTCGACTTTCATAGCATTTCAAAAACTTGTCGAGAATATGTTTAATTCCAAAATTAAGTTTTTCCAAAGTGATGGTGGACGTGAGTTTGATAACACGCCTTTACTACAACACTTCTGTGACTCGGGAATTTATTTTCGAAAATCTTGTGCTAAAACTCAAGCACATAATGGTGTTGCGGAAAGGAAACATCGTACTATTATCGAGATGGCACGTACTATGCTTATTCAATCTGAGTTGCCAACTCGATATTGGGTCGATGCGTGTTATACGGCTGTTTATACGATTAATCGTCTTCCGAGTTCTGCTTTACAGGGATCATCCCCATTTGCTAAACTTTTTCATCGTCCTCCTCCCTATGAGTTTTTGAAAAGTGTTGGTTGTGCCTGTTTTCCGTTGTTTTTAGATCCTAAAATACATAAATTACAGGCTAAGTCGATTAAATGTGTTTTCATTGGCTATGCGTCACAATATAAGGGTTATCGATGTCTTGATCCTCTTTCTGCGAAAGTTTATACGAATCATCATGTGCTGTTTCTTGAACGTAAATTTTCGTATCGTTCCCTTGTGTCTAGAAGGTCCATTGATTCGTCTTGCGATGTGTTTCTTGAACCCTTCACTTCTTCTAGTGGGTCCTTTGTACCTTCGGGTGTGTCTCCTCCCCCTAGTTTGCACCCCTCCTCTTAGCGCTCACCCGCGCCCGCAGCAGCGCCCCTCCCAGCTTCATCACTGATGCCAGCTCGCAAGCGTGTCCCGCGCCCGCAGCCGCTTTCACGAGTGCCGTATGCTACCCGCAGGCTGAGCATGCGCCCGCAGCCACTACGCATCCCCTCACTTGTGCTACTGCCCGCCCGCGGCCATCCCCTGCGCCCGCAGCAGGCCTGCTGTCCCCCCTTCCCCCAATGATGCTACGCATCATTCCCTTGTGTCACCACATGTGTCGGATGCATCTCTTGCATCCCATAGTCTCAAGTCTTCCCCGTCTCCCATCGTCAATCCCCCTCGTCGTCCTAGAAAGTTGTCTAAGTGTGTCGATCCTACTAATGTTCATACCATGACTACTTGTTTAAAAGACGGAATTATTTCAACTAGGAATTTAATGAATTTAAAAGCCGACGTTGTTGAGTCTGAACCGGCTAATTTTAAGCAAGCGTCTAAGTGTTCTCGCTGGCAAAAAGCCATGCATGATGAGTATGAAACATTAATTAAGAATGCTACATGGGAACTTGTGCCTCGCAACAACAATAGAAACGCTCTTGGTTGTAAATGGGTGTATAAGATTAAATATAATTCTAACGGCACTGTGGAGCGCTTTAAGGCCAGACTTGTTATTTTTGGTAATCATTAACAGGCAGGTATTGACTACTTTGAAACCTTTAGTCCTGTAATGAAGCCTACTATTGTTCGCTTAGTTTTAACTATTGCTGCTACTTTTAAATGTCCTATTCGTCAACTCGATGTTAAAAATGCTTTCCTTCATGGTTTACTCAATGAGAAAGTCTATATGCGTCAGCCTCCTGGATTTGAACATCCTTCTCAACCTCATCATGTGTGTCGGTTACGAAAATCCATTTATGGTTTGAAGCAAGCTCCTCGAGCTTGGTTCTCTCGTTTCAGCAACTTTCTCCTTTCTATTGGTTTCAAGTGCAGCAGTTGTGACACCTCCATGTTCACTCTAAAAAATAA
Source organism: Patellifolia procumbens (assembly GCA_947645195.1). Taxonomy (NCBI): domain Eukaryota; kingdom Viridiplantae; phylum Streptophyta; class Magnoliopsida; order Caryophyllales; family Amaranthaceae; genus Patellifolia; species Patellifolia procumbens. Next base: position 1,524,900 of record CANSGD010000383.1, read on the forward strand.
TGGTTATATTATCATTCTCCTGCTATATGTTGATGATATTGTGCTTACCGGTAGTAGTTCCTCTTTGCTTCAGAAATTTATCAGTGTTCTCTCTGCTCAGTTTGCTATGAAGGATTTGGGTGATTTGCATTATTTCTCAGGCATTCAGGTTTTGCGAACTCCTTAGGGTTTAATGTTGTCTCAAATAAAATATGTCGTTGATCTTCTTCATAAATCTCATCTTCATACTGTCAAACCCGTACGTACTCCTGTTGTCTCTCGTGTCATTCTCTCTCTTTTAGATGGTGAACTTATTGCTGATCCCACAGATTATCGTAGTATGGTTGGTGCATTATAATATTTGACTATGTATGTTGTTAATTCGGTTTCTCAATTTATGCATGCGCCTCGTACTACTCACCTTCATGCTGTGAAAAGAATTTTCAGGTATTTGCAGGGAACTTCTGATTATGGGCTGTTTCTTCAAAGTACTGGATCTCGAACTGTGACTTTTGCCTACTCTGATGCTGATTGGGCTGGGTGTCCTGACACTCGGCGTTCTACTACTGGTTATGCTGTCTTCCTTGGGAAGAATTTGATCTCCTGGCGCTCTAAGAAGCAACCTACTGTTTCGAAGTCTTCTACTGAAGCTGAGTATCGTGCCGTTGCCTACACTGCGGCCGAAACAATTTGGATTCGTCAATTGTTGGCTGATCTGGGGTATTTTCATCGACGACCTACCATTCTCTATTGTGACAATGTTTCTGCTATGTGTCTTACTGCCAATCCTGTTCATCATGATCGTAGTAATCACATTGATGTTGATTATCATTTTTTTCGTGAGATGGTTGCTAAAGGTGGACTTTAGGTCAAGCATGTTCCGACAAAGTTACAGGTTGCTGATATTTTTACTAAGGGTCTATCTTTTGAGTTGTTTTGTAAACATCGTTTCAATCGATCAGTGATTCCTCCCCGTAAAGATTGAGGGGGGTGTATTAGGGTAATTTGGTAATTAGACTCTTAGTATTGTAAAGACGGTTTTTATCTCTTTATATATATAATAGTGCCAGGCAACCTAAACAGGTTAGCCAATCATTCTCAATACTCGTACACAAACTTCGGTAAATATAATAGTTCGTTCTGGGGTTACGAATAAGTCTTTAAAAGCTATATATGGAATTTGGAAAAACCAAGATTTGGAAAACAAAGAAACCTCATGTCTCCACGATTCTCTGGCTTTATTAATTAGCACAAAAAAGATTGGAGTTTAGAAAATAGAAATATTTTAAATTATTGATCTTCAGAATCTATAAATTACGTGTTTTTTTGTGTAGTGAATACAACAAACTAGATTAATTCATAGCATAAAGTCTGTTACAATTCAAAATGTAATCGTTCCAGCCATAGTTAGGGGAGGTGGGATAATTCTAGTTACATTATTCATGGACGTGCATTTTCCATAAGACCCTTATTGTGTAGTTGATTACTACACAAGTTAGATCAATGAATTGTTTACATTCTCAAAATACAGTCTTTTCATTCATAGTGTTGTATTCACTAGTTTAATAATGACAAATAATATTTTTAGACTTTCAATTAAAGTGTATATAATTCGTTTTATCTAGTTTTATGCTTGTCTATAATCTTCTTTATTATATGACTTGTGGAGAAATGGTTAAGAGTTTGACCTAATCAAGTTATTAATTTGGGATCATATTTTACACTAGAAATAATATATATATTATTTTCTTGATTAAATCTAATAATGTGGGATATTTAATTTGAATAAGATAAATTCCCATGCTATAAGATATGAGTATTACTTGGTTGATTGTTGTAGGTTGAACGAGTTAAATGCACAAGCATAACAACCGCAACAACCTACACATACATTGCTCCAAGCCTCCAACTATACAGGTGCTTCCTAGAATCTAGGGAGTCCAGCTACAGACTGCGCAGGTGATTGGTAGATACTAGAGAGTCCAGTAACCGACTTCCCATGTGGTTCCTAGTTTCTTGGGAGTTTAACAACAACCTGCTGATTATGAGGAGCATGTAACAACCTGTGTACACATAACTCCAACCGCCTAGTTAGTTGCTAGATTTTAGGGAGACTAGCAACAACATGCTGATTATGAGGAGTTAGTGGGCTGAACATGCATATATCATGGAGATATGACATAAATATGGGATATTGTTTCCTACAATCACGCAACCCATAACTAACTTGAAGAGCAAGAATATGAGACTGTTTAAACCTCCTATAAATAGCGAGAAGGCTGCACATAGAACACTAAGACTTTCCAGCATATTTAAGTTCACAAATACTTAGAAAGTTTTCGTTCTATTTACTCCTCTTCATAAGCAAATATATTTGTATTCATTTTTAAGTGATGGGTGAGACAAATTAAGTGAGAAACTTGTGTATTCAAGAGAGAAAGAGAAAGAGAAGACTTTGAGTGAAGTCGAATGAGAAAGTCATCTGTTTCGGGGGAAGAAGGTGATTGGGAACAAGTTCCTAGAGGAACAGAGTGATGATTGTAATATGTTGTATTGATTTCTTTTATTTTTTTGGGAAGGTAATGTGCAGGACCCTGACCAGATCTGAACTAGCACAATTTCTTGACGTGGTATTTGAGGGCCCAACATTTGGGAGTAGGGGAAATGGTAAGGGAGTCCCCACCCCCAAATGCCCCTAGTGGGATTTGATCCCATGATCTTGAAGTCATGAGGCCAAATCCTTAACCACTATGCCACGCCTTGCTTCGTAGTAAGTTGTATTGAATTGTCAACGCAATTATAAATAAAAGAACGCAGAGTTGTTTCCTAACTAGAGAAGTTTGGAAAAATACCTTGTTAAGTAATATCTTGTGTTCCTACTCTTTATAACTTGAGTAGGTTTACTATAAGACGGTCTTAGGTTAAGCCTTAACATCAGACCAGCCCAAATAAGCCCAATTATGCGCGCGCCACACGCTTAGTAGTCGCAGACAAATTGATTTTTTAACTTTCGACCTAAAACCTTAACTTTTGCGTTTTTTTTAACTTTTTAACCTAAAACCTTAACTTTTGCATAATAATCCATAACTAATACCATATGTGGAATCAATATTAACAAAACGGCTAAAATTGTTAACTTTTAAACTTAATTTTTGAACCTATAACCATTAACTTTTAAATATTAACATAAGTTATTTGTTTAACAAATAGAATTGAATTATCAACTTTTAAACCTTGAAAGCTAACTTTTAAATCCAACATCAACTTGGAATTTAAGAATAGACATATATAATACATAATAAATCTTAACTATCCGAAAAAAATCTTAACTTATAAGCAAAAAGAATTAACTTTTTACCCTATAACATTAACTTTAATTAGAAATTGAAAACGGGTTATGATATTAACAAATGGGTCAAAAAGTTTAACTTTTGAACCTAAAACGTCAACTTTTGAAACTGACGCGTGTAACAGGGGAGGAAAGATGCCTAATTTCCATTTTCGCCATTAAAGTACAAAACAAACCTTCAGATTTCACTCTAGTTCTGCAAAATTCGACTCTTAGTATTACCCCTCGTTAACGACGGACTGAGACGTATGGTAGCCCGAGCATGGTTGTATTCATATCTGCCATTAAAGCATCAAATGATGATGAAACAAGTGACACCATCAAATACAATCCAACAACTACAATCGCTTCCATTATTAGAATCCTTCTTTAACAAATTAAATTGCAAGTTCTTCCCCACTTTCATTCAGTTTCACCATCACCATAACAACTCCTTCCTTCTTCCTCTTCCCACACAATTCATCACTCCAAAACCACATTTTCACAATTCCTACTTCTCTCTCCTTCATCATCCACCACCACACTCTCTCTTCACTCCACCAAATCCCTCTTTCCTCCCCTCAAATTACGCAACTGTCGTGTCTTTTTCGACGACGGATCTGCTGACGGCGGAGGTGGCGACTACGAGATGGACGAAGAAGAGGTTGAGGAGATGATGAAGAAGGTTTCTTGGTGAGCTTATCTTCACGGGAGAAGACCTTTGACAGCAAAGCAGTGGTGGCAATGGAGGATTGGAAGGAGCAGGAGAGAGATATTTGATGGAGATTGTTAAATGGGCCTATTGGAATGGTCTTACATTAAGCTTATTGTAAGACCGTCTTTTACAAGACTTTGTGTTATAACTTATTGTCTTTTGTTTATTTAAGAGATTTTTATATTCTAAAAAAATTGTCCAAAGCCCCATAATTACAATTCACCCCCTCTTGTAGTTCATCTAATGTTTCATACTAGACTAAAACATAGTAATGTGTGTCAAATGAATAAAAACAATCTTATTGCACACAAGACAATTAACATAGAATAAGGTTTATTTTCTTAAGTATATTGTACACCTTGATTTACATACAAATTTATACATACATCCAAAAAAATATGAGTTAACTAAATGAGTATGATCGAGTTACTAAAAAAATATAAGTTTACCAAATAAATATGAATTATTGAAATGAGTATACATTAGTCAAGTGAATATGAGGACGAGTTAATGAAATGAAATAATTCTCATGCAATAAAATTAAGTTTTCTTCCAATGAAATGAAGCCTAAAGAAAAAGCCATTATTGGTAATGATTCTCTGCAAACGAGCATTATTATTGTAGTTTTACATCACCGAACTTTAGAAATCTGAACATTAGCAAACATGAGATAGAATTATACAAAAATCATACATATACTGATATACACTGTAGACTACTAGGAATAATGAGAAGCAGGAAAATGGGGCCCTGGTCACTGAAAATTTGTGTCTTATGTGTTATATCACTTATATGTCTCAGAAACAATAATATGCAGCAAATAGAACCCAAATTTGTTCACTATAGAGTAATCTGTAGACTGTAGTAAGAACAATAAAAATTCATATGTGGGACACTAACTATCACCGAACTCCCTCCCTCCGCTCTTTATTTTACTATGGTGAAATCTTTATAACTTTGACTAGTAATTTGTGGTGATACCTGATAAAAAAAACAAAGAAGTTATTATTCTTCATCTTATTTAAAATAGATACAAACACGTAGTCTCTCTGTTCCTATTTGATGTTCCTATTTGAAATATAGGGGAAAACCAATACAAATTGTTGTGGATGAGAATTTTTTGAATATTATATTATATAAAGTGTATTTTGGTATTTTTTGCTTTTGAGAAAGTAAGAGAGATAAAGAAAAGTGGGTGATTAAGAAATAAATTATTCTAAAGTGGGCTCATGTGTAAGACAAAAAGTGAAAAGTGTTGTAAATATTTGGTTGTTGAAGGGTAAGATGGGGAAATAAATGTTCTTAAAATGGAAAAGATTCAAAATGGAAAGAACTTGTAGAAACGTCCCAAAAAGGAAAATGGGAACATCAAATGGAAACGGATGGAGTAATATTTTAGAAAACTCTTCGCAATTAGAATGAAAAAAGAAACTTATGTGAGAAGAGAGATAAAGAGATTTCATTGCTCAAAAAAGAAAGTGACATATCTAGTTTGAAACGCCTTTTAGAAAATGATGCACCTCTGGAAGGAACTATAAGATTTTATACTTGTTTGTAATATGCGGTTTTTAAACAATTTTTGTTGATACATAATAAAAAATATTATTAGACAACATGCATATTAGAGACCGTTATAAATCAAATGAAGCAAATACTCAAAAATTATACTTCCTTTCATTCTTTAATAAGTGACACACTTAGTGTTTACTACTATTTGTGTAGATTTTAATTAGTTTTGGTGAAATATCTTTTAGATAACACAATCATGTGAGATCTTGTTAAATTCATCTCAACTTGCATTTTTTTAATATCAACTTTTATAATTTTACTTATTGATAATTATAGATATAAATATTTAAAATAATATATTGACAAACGTGAAAATGTGAAGTGTAAGAACATATCACGATTAAGTTAGCAAGTGAGTTCTTTTTTTTTTTCCCAATTGTTATGCTAGAAGGCAATTTCCTGAATATAAAGTCAAATTGTAGTCTTGTAGGGCCTTTTTCTAAGAGATAGTAGAAAATAAAGGACAGTAAGAGATAGTACTACATAAAATTTGTCATATCTTTTGGGATGAGCACATTTTATGAGGTAACTACACCATGCACATTGACTGTCATATGTCAGCCTTCAGGTTTGAGTCGCCTGAGGCGGCTAAACGGAACACTTAAAGATCAAAACAGTATGAGCTAACAATAGGGTGTGAATAACTAGTAGTGCCTAAATTATTGCTTGACCAAACACAATCACATTAAATTGAAATCATTAAGGAGAAAATATTGAGACCAACATCTATTTTGAGTTGAAGTGAATTTATATTGATCAGTCCAAAGAGCAAATCTTATCTAGATTTAATTTAAATTTCAATTTTTCAGGTTGAATTTATAAAGTTTGATCTCTTTTAATTTAAATACGAAAATATTATTTTGCGGGCGGTGGTAGATCTAGAATAATATCTAGTGAGGGAAGAACTAATTAAGTCTTTGGGTGGGGTCAAGTTATATCGGAATAATTTCAATGTCCATTTTGACAATCTCTTTATTTTTTGAAAATATATTTTAAAATAAAAGATTAATGACCAAAGACATGGGGCAAAAGGAGTGTTATATTTTTGTATCTAGTGGTCGTTTGCTTTATAAGGAAAAGTCAAAGTTTCATGAAATTTCAATTGATATAGAAAATAAGTTCCTTAATCAAATTCATAGGAATAAGTCCCTTGATCAAATCCATAGGAATTTGGTTAAAAGTGTTTGGTTAATAATGGTGAGAGTAAATTCCATAAGAATTTCTACTGACCTAACGAACCTTAGAATGGTAACTTCATTCATTTTGTAGGGAGTTGAAATTTCTATAGTTCCTATACTGTGGTCTTCTTCAAATGTAGGAAGTTTGAGATTATACATTATACACTCGGGTATACAATGAGCATAGTACACCCAAGACTATTTCAGGAAAAAAAGTAGCATCGGATGTACTATGAGCATGGTACACTCAAAACTTTTGCGGAAACAAATATTCTTGAGTGTACACCCAGATGTATAATAAAAATTATAGGGAAGTTTTACTTCCTACTCAATACCATTGTGAGTTTGTGACTTCCTAGGTTAATGGTAACCAAACAACTCTTCATTATTCTATTTTCCATGAATCTCCACTTCCCATGTTTTTATTGGCAACCAAAAACAACCATTTAAAACAATAATAGGTTCTCAAATCTTTTGACTTCCTTTAACATATTGTTGATTATTCTACTTTGCTTTCAGGTTTGCTAATGTCTAGCTTTGATTATGAATATTTTCAACTATCATCAAGCAAAAATTATAAAAAAAAATTACTTTGAAAAATTAGATTAAGACAAAGTTAACAATTATTTTATATTATAATATCTGTTTTTATATTATAATTAAAAGATAGGGTCATAGACTCATTGATTCATATTATATAAATAAGAAATGTCAAAATTCAGCGTGAAACAATTTAATAACAGATGGAGAGACTTTATCTTTTAATGCACCATAGTCCAATAAGTACAATCAGGCTCACCAGCCACAAATTCCGTTAGGAAGTCGAATGTCCCTATCATGTTATTTGGTTCAAATCGGCCCATTGGATGATTCGGCCCACGTCTGGTTTAAAGGTAATCTTTAATAAACCTTTGAAGCCGAAGGAGATACTCATATTGAGCATTTTAATATCAGTACCAACTACGATTCTAGGCCCATAATAAGGAGCCCAAAACACTTATTCTAGCCCAATTACTTGCCACAGTATTACACTTCTAGGTTAAGGTTGGGCCAAGTATCTAACTTTTGGATTTTTTTTAAATTTTACTAGTCCTAGTCCAATATTTCCAGTCAGGTACTTGAAAATACAGGGAATAGTAAAAGGAATCCCTAGAGTATCATAGTTGGTAGGATTCGACCTAGTAACCCCGAGTTTACTAAGTGAATCTCCAACCAACTACACCAAGCAATCTTACTATTGGCCGCGGTCGAGCATATGCATGTTTATATAAGAATTTTAAATTTTACTAGTCCTAGTCCAATATTTCCAGTCAGGCACTTGAAAATACAGGGAATAGTAAAAGGAATCCCTAGAGTATCATAGTTGGTAGGATTCGACCTAGTAACCTCGAGTTTACTAAGTGAATCTCCAACCAACTACACCAAGCAATCTTACTATTGGCTGCGGTCGAGCATATGCATGTTTATATAAGAATTATAAATTTGTTTCAAGGCTATATTAGACATGTTCTCTTCATTTTATTTTTCCAAAAATCATCAAGATGAACTTATTGGCACTTATTATTCAAACTTACCTTAATTTATTGAAACTTTTTTATATGATATTAGAGTTAATCTAAATTTATTGGAACTTGCTAAATTTATTGAACTTATTGCCCCTAAAACTTATTTTTTGAAGATTAACAACATATCCACAATTTGATTGTAAATATTATAAAACAGAGAATGTATGACACTTTTAAATTAAGCAAGTTAAAATTTAAACTTTTCCATATTAATGATACTCCTAAAAATTCTTAAGATACATTACATCAGTATCGCGGATATGTTAAATTTTAAGCCGGAATGTCTTGGGGTTCAGAGAGAAACTCTCCCTTCTTTCTAGAAATCCCACCGCCTTCTTCTTTCTCATCCACCGCCACCATCACGGCCTCCTCCCCCGCCTATTTTCAAGAAATTCATTCCGAGTTCAGTCTGTGGTCTAGCCATATCATCTTTGTTTCTAAAAGTACTAAGAAACTTATGTTTCCTCCTTTCTCGATCTAGGGTTTCAATAGCTAAGACTGAAAATATAAAGGAAGACATCCGCATACCACAGGTCTTTCATTGCGTTTTTCGCATGAGACGAGCATCGCCTCGACCTCGCTAATGCTACCGACACCAACAAGTGGCTACTTGGAACTCGATGCAGACCGAAGATTGGGAACTCTAGATCTGGTACGCTGAAGAAGGACGACAAGCTGCCTACGGAGCAACCATGGTGGTGAAAGCCGTCGAGGCGTCGACTGTCTTTTGTTTAATTTGTAGATGCTTCTTTTAGAAGCTCCGTTTAGCTTTCAAAAGAAGCTAGTTTGTTTAGGCTAGTTTTTATTATCCTTCTTTTTATTTTTGTATTTGGTTGTATTTTAGTTGTAGACTTTGATCAATCCCTGAGATAGGGAGTTCTCAGTCTTTTCCTTGAACCTGTTACCAAAAAAATGTTAAGAATTCTCCGAGTCATCAAAGTATTCTAAAAGCATTAGCATTTGTTGAAACTTTGAAAGAGCTTTTCTTCTTCGAAGTCTAGGATTCTTCGAGTCATCGAGTATCCAAATGGTTTTCAACTGAAAAATCCTTCTCATATACTTCCTCCATTCATAAATGTTGTTTCTTGTTTGTTGTTTACTTTAACAATACACATTTTATATCGTGAATATCTCTAACTTCGTATTAGTAAAAATAATAGAAGTTTGACATTATTCTTAATAAACTCCGTTAATACGAATCAAACAAAACTCTACATGACCATTTTTTTCTTATATACTGAAAACAATTTGGGAAATTAGACTTTCCATCAGAATTTAGAAGTTTTTTTCTCTCTATTTTCAAATAGTGTCAAGATTCTAGACCGGAACAGTAAAAGAGAACGGAAGAAGTATTTCCTAGTATTAGGAATGTCGATGGGACCAGTCGGATACAAAGGATGGTCCCTGCATATCCATGCCACTTTAAAAATCTCATCTCTATTCTAAGCCTATTACCCATATGCCATAGCCAGAGAATATTTCACTTCATCCCAGCTTCAATATGTATACAACAGAAATCATCCCCGCCTCACCACCCGCATGGGTACCCACACTCATGACACGTACACCCGCTATACACACCCAATCAGCCGCCTGAACCGCCCTATAACCCACTCCGTTTCCATTACTTAATATGAATATATATAATTTTACACCGAGGACAAGAGGGGCAGGCAGATACAACCTAATATCCACACTCGCCGCCACATTACCTATCATGGATCAATTTTCATCTCTGTTTCCGCCCCATCTCCTGCAAAATGATCCCTTCATAAATACGGCGAATGCAAGATAGATCTCCACAAAATTCGCCTCACTGACATCCGCCTCCTATTACAATTAATCATCAGGTTGAACATATAACTCTTTAGGGTTACTTGCTTCTACTTTTGACTTGCACAACCGGCAGCTCCTGAAAACACATATCCAAATTTTCAGATTCGGTGCACAAAGACAAAACTGTGCACATAATTAATTATTAGCACTACACATGTTAGAAATTATTAATCTCTTCAATTATCTTTCCTTTTGTTGTTTTAGAATATTCTATTACAAAGAAAGCTTGCTCTTTTGCTTTACGAGATTTTGTTGTTTAGATTATGTCTCAAAATTATTGAAGATTGCATGGCTTACAATAATTCATTTGAACAATTAATAAAATTGTCCGTTTTCTGATATAAAAAAATTTAAAATTAATGCATCGGAATGGGGTTTATATATAATTATATTATTAAGTTTTAAACATATATTGCATTTTTAAAAAAAATATAATCTCATTTAGAAGTATAAAATTATATTAAAGTAAAAATAAATTTGAACTGCTCTCGCACAGGACCCCATGCAAAACCTCATTACAAGCCATAATCCCAAACCCCTCTCCCTCCTGTACGCACCTTTTTTGCTCCAATTAATTTGACCAACTACCCCTCCTGCCCAGCCTCAGAGACAATGTGACCATGGGCTTATATTATACTATACACAAGGGTCCTATTTTCTGCACACACTCTGAGTCTATGACACAAATATACGTATGCCATCTGAATGTAGGATAGAAGAGTTGTTGCTTAACCTTGAGATAAAAGATTAAACATAACATCATGATTAATTATCATGGTCCCTGTTTGTAATGTTTATCAATTTTGATTCCTTCTTTTACGTAATCGAATTTATCAATGATGGAAAACCTCACCCACCAAAAGAAACGTTGTGTAAAAAGAACAAATAAATAACAAGAATCTTCGGACCACAAAACTAAAACATACATTTTGTGTTTAAAACACCATTAGGAAACACTAAAAAAGATAACAAGAAAAAGGGAAGCAGTAGTGGAAAAAGCATTTACTTAATTACTTAGTCGTCCACTTGTGGACCTATGGTACTGATTTAATTAAAGAACTTCTATTAAGTTTGGGTGATTTCTCTAGATATTTTGTATGTCACAATTTAGTATTAGTTAAAAATGACTAATATTATTTGATTAAAAAAAGTCATTAAAAAAAAGAAAATAAGTCATCTCATTCATAATATGGATTTCAAAAGTTATAATTTAAATTAAATCTTGGTTTCTATTAATATTTTGTCATTAATTTTGGTGAAAAACAATCATAATAGTTTAGAATAATTTCTTTCTTCCACACTCAAGGTTGTGGCTTCGAATCTTTAAATTGATATTTTTTTCAGTATATAAAAATGTGGATAATATTATTGAAAGGGGTGATAGTGACACGTAATGTACTGCAAGTCATCCCCAAGCTTTTTAATGAATAAATAGGTTGCTCACAATAATATGGACACATCATAATATATAATTTAAATGAAGAATAGATATTGAAAAAAGGCCACATGAATTTTTCAAACTACGTACTCTTCAGACCTTCATTTACTTAGCATTTATTGTTCACATTTTTCAAATCTCTATTTTATAAAGGAAGAAATGGAGGACACCAAAAAAATCAATATCATTATTATTTTTTAAATCCTAATTAATAGACATAAATCCCTATCTATAATTAACTATTTTTTAGTTTCTTTTATTTAATAAAAAAACATCTTAAACAAACTATCGCTCTTCGTATGTTCCTTTCCATTATCTTCTTTGTATTCTCGCTTCCGATAACTGTTATGTTTTTATACAAAAACTTTATATATTTTTGCATGCATCGTGTGCATAAGTATTGATATAATTAAATGGTCATAACGGACACAACTTTTGAAAAGTGGGGGAAGGTAACTAGATTAGGAGATTTCGATCTAAGATAAATATCAGCCAAAACTAATCAGTGGGAGTTTTTAGTTTTATTTTAACAGGTTAAGTTGAACCATTGAAACAATAGAAGAAGTCGTAGATGAGGCTTGGAAACAGGTCGGGTTCGGTCAATTCGTGTTGGGGTCAATCCGTCAATGTTAAATGGATTGAATATGTTGAATACAAACTTAACCCATTTATTAAATATGTTGCAAAGTTCAAACCTAACCTGACTCATTTAATCAACAGGTCATCCACTTAACCCATGAAACCTATTTATCTTCGATTATTTAATTATTTAATTATTTAATTATAATTAATCATAATTTAAAATAATCAAAAATACATTCACCATGAAATAAATACATTTTAATTTTTTCCTAAAAGTATGTCAATTATGATCCATCTTTAGAATTTCTTATGTTTCTTGACCAGTTTTAATATTAACAATTTTTTTGGGGATTACTATATACATATGGGTCTAATCAAGTTATGTTCGAGTATCATAGTTTCAACCTTAACCTAACCCATTTAATTAACAGATCAGGTCGGATCAACCTATTTAGATAATTGTGTCGAAAAACTTCACTCAAACCCGCTTATTTTAGGTTGAGTTATCGGTAAGCTTTTGCCAGCCCTACACAGGTATGCCCTCCCTAGGCTAGCTCGAATTCAATATTCAGAGCGGTCTAAATAAATAAGATGGCTTTGTGCTAATAAAAAATTGCCCCTATAAAATTGAAAGATGACATATTTTGTGATAGATATATGTATTATTACATAAATATTCAAAAAAAAAATTGCCAAAAGTTCAATAATAATCATTGAGAAAAATTGCAAAATGAGAAAGATTATACTTCCTCTGTTTTTTTTAAGTGCTACATTTCTTTTTTCACACTTGTCGAGACACATCTTGTATGGTTTTTATCTTTAATTATGCATTTGTAAAAATTATGACAACAAGATATTAAAAATGTATACATCGAGACGAATCAAACAAGATCCAACAAGACTATATTTTTTCTTATGCATAAATTGTAAAAGCCAGTCAAACTATAATGGATGAATAGTAGCAAAGTCAATATTTAGCACTTAAAAAGAAACGGAGGAAGTATTAACATAGATATCTGTTGTGAAATAGGGGTGAATGTGTTTCATTAGTGCCGGACAAATTATCGACAATAGAATATGAATGAGAAAAGAGACAATAAGAATAAGTAATAACATAAGGATTTTAATGTGGTTTGATCAACTTGACCTAGTCCACGGTTGGGGATCCGAGAGCTTTCTTTAATCTTCAATAGAAAAACTAGAGGATTACAAAATAGAAGTCTTGAAGGTATTAAATAAATGATAACCTAATGATTCCTTTTATAATAAAAGGAAACCCTAATAAAACCTTTTAATAGGCATTATATACAAGATAAGAAAATCAGGAAAGATAGAATAATAATCGAGTAAATATATATCAAATAAGATAAAATCTTCAGTCAAAAATATATCAAATTAAAATCTATCTTCTTTTTTTCTTCCTTGGTAAACCGACACGTAAAAATTTCAATGCATACCTTTTCCTAACAATATCGCACTATTGTTCGAACTATTTAGAGAATTCTTTGGCTTTATATATTACTTTTTAGAGGCCCAACACCGTGGAACACGTTAGACATGTTATTAGAAGGCCACGTAACAATAGTTAATCGCATACTTGCGCAGTTGCACTATGTACACATTGCCATCCCTAGGAGCTCAAAAATCCAATATTAGGGGCGGTCTCAGTAAATAAGGTGGCTTTGTGGTAATAAATAAACTATCCTCATAAAATTGAAATGTAACATACTGTATTTTTTTTTGTTAAATACATAAAATTACATTATTCGATGTTACAATATTTTTAAATTTTAGAAATTATCATTGAGCAAAATTATAAATGAGAAAGATTAGTATTTTTAAAAAACAATAGAAATTCATTCATTGATTTGAAGTCATACGACATCTACAATAGAGATCAAAACTAGCAAATACATATTAAACTGAAATAAATAAAAATAACAAAACCACGATCATTGAGGAGATCTAACACTTTTAAAAACCCTAATTTCTCATATCAAAGTGAAAGATTAACATTATTATTCATACTTAAAAGAATTTTTGGGCCTTTTACATTACTTTTTTAGAGGCTATATACCGTAAAACACTATAGACATATCTTATCAGGCGGTCACCATAACCATAACCTAGTCATGTACTCATACTACATATTGCCATCTCTCGTAGCTCGAAAATAGTATTTTCACATATAACTTGTCCAAAAATTACATTTCCACTAATATCCTCATCAAACTATAAACGTATTACCATAAATTAAAGTTTTCTATGTAAGAAATATTCCCATAATCATCTATATTGTCCCAATTAATTCCTCCCTTCAAGGAAGGAGGTGTAAGAAGCATACCCTCAGCCAGACCATCAATAAAATTTGGCATATTAAATATGACTTCTTCATCCCAAAACAACTCTTTAGAATCTTCTAAATATAATTTCACACCATGACTTTTGGAACTTTCTTCCTCCCTAGCTTCACGCTCATTACCTTTACATGGTAAAGAAGCGTGAAGCTCGGACCGAGTGGCTTGGAACGCCGCGAGCCTAATGTCCCGAGCTGAGGTAGACTTAGCTCGCGGGTAAGCCAGGCCGAGTCAGGGAAGTTAAGAGGAGCTTTATCTCCCTTTAGGGCCAAAGCCGCAACATCGTGTGCCCTAGCTGCAAGCTCTGCAGCAGGGTACGTTCCTAGCCATATCCTGGTCTTTTTGTGAGGCTCACGTATTTCACTCACCCATTTTCCACCATCTCGTTCGCGTACTCCGTGAAAAATCGGGTGACGGGTTTCTTTGAACTTTTTTTCGACCGGCCTTACGCTTTAATTGTAGGCCGACAACTTCACCATCTAGTTGTTTATTCGAGGGTGAAGTTGTCGAGTGGTGGCGAGCACGGGGATATCCCGGGCTCGCCACCACTTAGGAGAGGAGTGTATGTTAAGATCGATGAGACCAAGGTGTTCATGGGACTTGGGAGTTGCTACCACTTGGATTAATGAGATTTCATAGGTTGGAATGGGCTTATATATGCAATCATATTCATACATACTATTACTTGGTGTGTAAGAATTAGGGTATCTATAAAAATAATTAGGGTATACTAGTGAATTGAACACGTGATAATCAACTATCAAATCATTTCTAGATTGTGTAGGGTCGTCCCATAATATCTTAGTTTTACCCACACAAAAAGTAAGAAAAAGTATTAGTTAAAGTATTATGGGGGAAGTAAAATAAAAGATCATTGATCTTTGACTTTAAGATGTAAATGCTCAAAATAGTTACTACTAAAATAAGTTTATAATATGAAAGGTAAAAAATTGGTGATGAGCATGTCATAGTATTTTTTGAAAATTGTAAACAAATAAAGCTCGTTTTCCTGTATGAATGTGGGTTATATTGCATACTTTATAATTTTTATAATAATGTGATAAATTAACAATTCAATTAGAATTTATCGGTTGGTCATCAAAAATTTATTATTAACTAGGTAGCTTGCTTCTTTATTGCATTAGACAACTATTTTTTATTAATTTATTTTGTTATCATTAAAACCATAAGGAACAAAGTGATTGTGGCCCTCCCCACAAATCTTTTCTCTAATCAAAATTTCTATCTTATTCTTAAACCATCAATCGATCAAAAATTTACATGTAATAAGAAATGATAGCGAATTACTTCATTATATTTAAATATAAAGAATTTTCTCCACAGAACGTTTTTTCTATTTAAATTTATGTCATTTAGTTCTTGTACTATCTTGCTAGGTTCTATTTTTAGCCGATAAAAAAGCTATCTTCTACACTCCCCTGACCCCACCATACGGATCAATCTTCTCCATTAATTAATACTTATGTTTTTAAGCAGTCTTTTTCCATTCTAGTAAAACATCATAAATCGACAAGACTATCTCGTTCTTCACCATATTCACCTTTTTAATTAAAAATAATACCTTCTAATATTTCATAATTGTTTCACACTGATACTAGCTGAATGAATGGACCATATACAAATAGTACTACTAGTAGCACATTTATTTTGTTTACACTATGCTTAGTTAGTGGAGAAAATCCACCACTAATTTCACTCAGATATATGGTTTCATGATTATACGTCATTTTCAATCTTACAATGTGTGTGTCACGGATATAAAAACTTTGCGAAAGAATACTAAGAATATTAGCTTAACATAAACTATTATACAACATCATAAGCCTTAGGAGAACACAAGAAGCACGAGCTTATATGTTGTCAAAGATTCTCCTCCCAACTTCTCTGCATCACCTTAATTCCACTCTTCCACTCAATCAAGAGGTTATCCGAGGAAGGGTCAGTTATCCACAAGACTAATATCACCTTGTTATAACTTATCGTAATTTATCTAAATTTATGAGTATTCATTAGACTTTATCCAATTAAACCTTATTTGTGACTGGATAAAATCTTACTTGTATAGTTGTACGTATCATAATTTAATGATTTGAACTTATTAGAACTTATTTTTCTGATAAGGCGTGAAAATAAGTTAAATAAACAAGTCTATAGTCACGTATAATTATGAATCAGTCTTAAGTTGATATCCTAATAGTGTTACATTAGTACTAAGGAGAGGGCCGTCTCGTACAATTTAGGACAGTACAAGCCAAAAATATGAGGCCCCACTTAAGGTTAAAACAAATGTCATTATATTAATATCAAAATCAGACTTTCATGCAATTGATAGAAGTTTTCAAATAAATTAACACATATTATATGAAATTCTACTTGAAAATTGAAAATGAGTATTCTGGGTTTGGTTTGCAGGTGGCAGTAAATTAAAGTTGATTTGCTTGCAAGGGTAGTATATACTCACGATCTCACGAGTCAGTAGATGCAGTGAGTCGGAACTTACTTCGGAGGAAAAACTAGTGAAACTGGACCTAAAATTTTAGGGCCTATCTGATTAATGACCATGGCCATGGCCATAGACGAACCTGATAAGGGAAATTATATGAGATAATCACATGTTATAGACATGTTATAATACAACAGTTACGTTTTGCAAACCTTTCTCAAGTAATCCCTAACTTTGTAAATATTAAATAATTGCCAATTTGGGACGGCTTTACAAAGATATAAAGTCTCATATATAGCTTGTTGTAACCTAGATTCACTCTTTTGAAAATTCCTAACACATAACAAATTATTTCTTCTCTATAGCTCTTCCTAAAAAATTTATATCTTTAATACGAGAATATATAATTGAAATTTTTGAAAGAAAATACGGGGTTAAATTAAGTAGTTATATAGGACTTTTCACACCTATGTAATATATTCTCGAAATTCGTTATTTTTTTCGAAATATTAGAACCTATAGAAGTTAGGAATTACTGAAATAGACTTGCAATTAGGGTTAGAGTACAAACATGTTTATGATCCAGTTTTATTTCATATATAATTTCCTTAAGTAATAAACATGGTTTAATTGGAACTCTTCTAGTGCCAAATATTATCGTATGGTACCAATTTAACCATTTTAATTCGTGTTCTATAAAATTTTCGAATTGATACTGCAGAGGTTTTAAATGATATCAACAATTGGAAAACTAAATAATAAGCCACTTTCAGTATTGAAAAATACCATAAGTGATTTATTAGTACCAACAATTGCCTTCAATTCACAGAAAATGATTAAAATATTCTTGTGAGGATCTGAATTGGATTTTCACCTTAAGTTAATGGTTAGAAACTGCCTCAATCTATACGGAGTCTATGAAGTGGGAGTTAAGATATTAACCATGGATGCTTACTATGTGCAA